>CM064544.1:35164107-35334861 GCA_032716605.1 Paralithodes platypus
TGGTGGATGAATTGGTTAGAAACTCGAATGCTTAAGTTAATTGTGATGGTGTTGGTGGTTGATGAGTTGTTTGAGATGATGGTGAATACTTGGATAATGAGTGGATCAATGTTGGTGGATGATTTGGTTGTCGTATGCTCTGCATGTGTAAGGTTAAGTAACAGGGAGTGTGTTAGAGTATCATTTGCCGCTGCACTTGTCTCCGATAATCCACTCTTTGTACTCCATGGTGGATGACTTACCCAACGATGTGCACAGGAACTATCCAAAGTACCTCCATAGATGGGACGTCACAATTCTCCACCAACTCCTTATTTGTATTTATTGCTAGGGCAACAGAGGCATCACGTATGAGCAGACAGAACATCCATCTCTTCCTCTTCAGTTGTAAACTGAGCACCTAACCAAGGAATTACAGGTCTATAAATGCTGGGAGAAGAGGGATGGGTTAGGAGGAGGGACAAGTGTTGTCGGGGGATAGGGTGGCCTGCAAGAGGTTTGTTTGTGGCCATCTCGTCAGGGATTAGGGTGTTTGTCAATAGATAGATCAAAATATTTCATGATATATATTTGTGTCATCTGACTGAGATTATTCAATAATTTGCTATAAAAATAAAGTAGGTGTGCAGTTTTGCATTACAAAAAAAAAAAAAAAAAAAAAAATGCATACGCAACTCTGCGACCTAGAATTCTGCAAGTAGTATCGAATCTCTTAGGTAAAATCGGTATGCAGTTTATATATATATATACTGTATATATATACCGTATATATACCGTACTAAATATATATATATATATATATATATTCTGACATACGGAGCCCTGTATGTTAATTTAAGAGTTAGAATTAGAGTTCAAGGAGCCAAACTACCCAAGTGGTGAAGCAGACTAGCGAGCGAACGAGCGAGTGGGCAAACCATCTCGCCCCATACCAGCTCGCCCCATACCTCGAGGACCGATGCTATGACGTATGATCGACGCCAGGAGCTGTGAGTGGACGACACGCCTGTTATGTGATTCGAGGAGCTATGATTGGAGCGCGCACCACCCGCCGCCTCCTGATTCGTTCCTACACCATCATTGTTTGGTATATAAGACCCGAGTTGTGGGCATTCAAATCAGTCTCATTTGGAGTTGGGGAAGGTGAACTTGCAGCTGGAGGAAGACGGGGTGAAGTATTATAATGGGATTGTGACTGTCAGTCAGATTATATAAATGTGTGTTAAGTGTGTTCGGTGTAAACACTTACGTTATGTTGGTTAGTGAGATATGTGATTGGGAATTAACGTGATGTGTTAAATGTGTGTAATGTGTTTAACTATTTAACGTGAACACTACTATTATGTGTTTAACGATTTAATTGGGAATTAACGTGAACGCTACTATTATGTGTTTAACTATTTGATTGCGAATTAACGTTAACGCTACTATTTATGTACTTAACTATTTGATTGGGAATTAACGTTAACGCTATTATTATGTACTTAACTATTTTAGTTGACTAACTTGTGGACTAAAGCAACTCTTTAAGTAATTGGGTTATGATGAAAGTAATACTATTGTTTTATATTAATACTTACGAGTTCTTTCATTTTCTTTGAATTAAGCTTACATTGCTTAATGGTGCTTAGTACGGTGATGCTATTGTCTCGTATTAGTAATATCGCCTTAGACTAACATGGCTGTGTTAATATTACTTATAGTGATTTCCTAAGCTGAAGAAAATTCTTTTGCTTCAAAATATTATATTTTGCTTTTCATATTATTTGAGTGAGACCTGAATCGAATCTATGAAACGATCCTGTAACTTTATTTACTCATAATCAAACCTCAATGTTACGTGGTTAAGAAATACATTTAACTAATTATTAAATATATCTAACTTTTTATGTGACTTTGATATTACTCCTGATGATAATAATAATATAATACTATTAACGTAAGACAAGAACCAAGAATAATTACATTAAATATAAATAAAAGGACATAGAAGAAAACTATCTATTCATTTCAAATAGGGTAAGAGACAGAAATATTCTTACTTTAATATTTATCTTTCAAGACTTTTTATAAAATTAATAGTCCTTCTTTAGCTATAACTTATTCGGTTCATAACCATAGCCTACTAAGCTTCGGTTAAATAATAATTCTTTATAAATACTACATGACTTTAATTAGTTTCAGTATTTTTCATAATTAAAGAGTATCAGTCAATAAAGGATACTAAGTCCTAAGATCCAAAAGGAAAGGAAGCAACAACAGGAAAGTATTTTATTAGATTTTACTTTTGTTTTGCCTTCAGCTGACTGATACCTTAATATATATCTCTGTGCTATCTAGATTCATCAAGTTAACCACTTGAGGATCAAGATACGTAACAGAAGAGTGGCGACCTTGCCAGGATTCGTTTCATACAGTTTCACTCAGTTTCATTAAAGTTTCACTACTTAAAAATCAAATATTAATCATGCCTCAACTAATTAATAACGAAGATGCTCGAGTTTTCATGGAATCAGAACCCACAGCCCCTGATATTGACTGTCTGTCAAAATCCGAACTGAAAGTGCTTGCCTCACATCTCCAATTAACTGTCTCAAACATGTCCAAAGTAGAGGTGGCTCAGACCATAAAAACCCATCTGTTCCCTGTAGAAGGCGAGGAGGGTGACGGAGCAGTTGGTGGGATCCCTAGTAAACCTAGCCAAGTTGATATACAATTGCCACCTGGTTTGACCGGTGATCAAATATTCGAACTAGAACAAGCCAGACTAAATGTTGAACTAGAACTAGCCAGAATAAAAGCAAATACCGAACAAGCCAACGCAAGTATAGAACTAGCCAGAATAAATGCCAGTGCAACGACCGAACAATGTGAATATCAATATCGTACGGCTCAACTAAATGTCAATACAAATGCTCCCGAAATTTCTCCCCCTCTGGGATTGACTATGACTAGTGTCATTCCACCTTTCACTGAGGATAATGTGCAGGATTTCTTTGTTTTGTTTGAGGAAGTTGCTGGAGGTATGAAGTGGACAAGAGATCAATGGCCTTTTATGTTACAAACTGTTTTGACAGGGCAGGCTCGAGCCACGTATTTGTCAGAAGTAGCAGAAGTTAGGCAGGATTATGACAATCTCAAAGAAGCTATCCTAAAAACCTATCAATTGCAGCCTGAGGCTTACAGGCAATCTTTCCGAAAAAACCAGAAGAAAGTAGAAGAAACCCATAAGGTATTTGCCAGGACCATGACTAAAACTTTCAATCATTGGGTCAAGAGTAAGAAAGTCACAAGCTACAACGATCTGAAGGAGTTGGTCCTGTTAGAAAATTTCCTATGGAAAATTGATTCTTCTGTATCCTATCACTTAAAGGGGAAAAAGGTAGATTGTCTTGCCGACGCCGCTGACATGGCTGACACATACGTGCTCAACAACAAATTTCGTGGAAAGAAGCCCTACGATAATTCTAGCTCTAATTTTAAGTATCCCAATCACAAATCTGACCGACCCAGTCACAAGCCTATAACGTCTTCCCCAGTTAGCCAAAATAGAAATGTTCCCCCAACTAAAAATGCGACTCAGGGCAATGGTAACAGAGGTGGGCCCCAAACTAATAGTAATGCTCAAAGAGGGAACTTTCCCGTATCCCCTAAAGTATGTACTTTTTGTGGCATGAGAGGCCACCTAGCTTATCAGTGCTGGGCCAAGGAAAAAACCGAGAGATCGGGGCAGACAGTTGCCGCCGTATCTCAAATTCCATGTGTGCCTTTAATGCAGGGCTCCCGACAGAAGGAGTACCTAGCACCAAATGTTCCTTTAATGCAGGACTCCCGACAGAAGGAGTACCTAGCACCAAAAGTTCCTTTAATGCAGGACTCTCGACAGAAGGAGTACCTAGCAGCTAACGTAAATCATCTAGACAGGGGTGTAGTAGCATGTGTGGTGCAACCCACTAGGGTTAAGCCAATAATAATTTCACCATCAGTGCAGGACAGTTACCGTCCCTTTATTTCATCTGGCAACGTGAGATTAAATGGTTGCATGCATGAGGTAAAAATTCTGAGAGACACAGGTTCTACTAGCACCCTCATGGTGAATCCTTACACTGAGTGCCCACCTGGCGAACCAGTTGTAATGAGAGGTGCTGGAGGCCCGTTTTATGCATACTTGGTAAAAGGCGAAATTGAATGTGAGTTACTACAGGGTGAGGCCACCATAGCTTTGTGTAGGTCCCAAGATATCCCTGTGCCTGGGGTAACACTCCTTTTGGGGAATGATGTAGCAGGTGAGAAGGTCCGACCAGACCCCATTTTGTCACTTTCCCCTGTTAACGAGCCACTAACCGGTGAGCTCGAAAAGGAGATGCCAACTGTTTTCCCTGTGTGTGCTGTCACACGTTCAATGTCTCAAGTAGCAGTTCCCTCAGACCGAAATGTACCGAATGTAAGAGTTGATGAAAGGGATGATGAGAGTGTGAATGATGCTCCAACTGTGCCTGATGATGTGACTGAGGTGGATTTATCTGACACCTTTATGGCTCATCTTGACCCTAACGATGACCATGAAACCCCTCCAAATTGTCCTAGCGGCCTGGTAGAGCTACAGAGAGATGATAGTGAATGCAAGGAGTTAGCTGCCAGGTCCGTGAGTGAAGAGGAATGTGAGAAGGAGGGTGGTGAATGTTTCTACCTCAAAGGAGGAGTATTGTGGCGAAGATGGAGACCGCCACACAGACCAATCGATGACGGGGCTTGGGACGTCCATCAAGTAGTAGTCCCCAAACCTTGTCGTAAAGATATCATGGAAATGGCACATGGTATACCATTGGCAGGACACCTAGGTGTGAGAAAAACTCTAGACAGAATCAGATCCCACTTTTACTGGCCAGGAATGCGTGCAGATGTAGTGGAGTGTTGTAGAGTGTGTCACACTTGCCAGATGACAGGAAAACCCAATCAGAAGGTGCCTGTACATCCTCTGGTGCCCTTGCCCGTTTTCGAGAATCCTTTTACTCGGGTGGTAGTGGACATTGTAGGCCCATTGCCTAAGACTTCCCAAGGTAACATTTATTTATTAACTATCATGGACATGGCAACTCGCTACCCAGAGGCTATACCCTTAAGGACTACCTCTGCTCCAACTGTAATCAAGGAACTGCTCAAATTTTTCACCAGAATGGGTTTCCCCCATGAGGTGCAAAGTGATCAAGGAACTAATTTTACCTCTAACATTTTCCAGCAGTCCCTGAAGGAGTTGGGTATCGAGCATGTAAAGTCTAGCACCTACCACCCAGAGAGTCAAGGGGTTCTCGAACGATATCATCAGACATTAAAGGGAATGTTACGTAAGTATTGTACAGAGACCGGAGTTGAGTGGGATAAGGGGGTACCTTTTCTTTTATTTGCTACTCGTGAGGTTCCAACTGAATCCCTGGGTTTTTCCCCTAATGAGCTAGTTTTCGGTCACCAGGTAAGAGGTCCTTTGCAACTATTGCAGGATAGCCTAGTTGGCCAGGAGGGGAACCAAAACCTCCTCAAGTATGTTTCAGATTTCAAAACCCGGCTGAGATCCTCATGTGAGTTTGCCGCTCAAAACTTGACAGTGGCTAAAAGCTCCATGAAGAAATGGTATGACAGAAAAGCCCGTGAGAGGGAGTTTAAGCCCGGTGATGAGGTTTTGGTCCTGCTCCCCCTTTTTGGCCAACCTTTATCTGCCAAGTTCAGGGGCCCATATAAGATCATTCGGAGGGTGAGCATTACCGATTATCTAGTAACTACCCCAGACAGGAGAAAGCCCACGCAAGTATTCCATATAAATATGTTGAAGCCCTACCATAGGTCCCCTGATTCCTCTCCTCCAGATTCTCCCACTGTGGCAGTGAATGTCAGGACCTGTGAACAGCCTGGTGCGGACAAAGTCTTCAGTTCTCTTACTGACCCGCAACAGACTGTTCCAGAGCCTGAATGTATCCATGCAGACTTTGACTTGTCATGTAGCCTATCCAACTTTCAGTATAATTCAGTGGCTTTGAGGGAATTACCATCTAAACTATGTCATCTTCCCTCTGATCAAGCGAACCAACTAATCTCTGTTTTATCTCTGTCTCCCAATGTGTTCAGTGATACTCCAGGGCTCACTTCTTTGGCCGTGCACGACATCGACGTAGGGGATGCAACTCCCATTAAACTATCCCCCTACCGTGTCTCGCCACAACGCAGGAGTATACTGCAGGTCGAGCTTGACTTTATGATTTCTAATGAACTGATCACTAGGGCTTTCAGCCAGTGGAGTAGTCCGGTCATACTTGTGCCGAAGCCAGACGGGAGCCATGGGTTTTGTAGGGACTATAGGCAAGTCAATGCTGTCACAAAGAACGATACCTACCCACTGCCACGGATCAAAGATTGCATTTACCAGTTTGGCCTCATGCAGCAGTAAGTTTATTTAATGAGAGGATTTTGGCAATTAGCTCTCCCTTGTAGCGAGGTAAATATCATGCTTTTGTAGTGCGCTTTTAAGCCTTCAGCTGTGAGATGCCTTGCAGTTCGAATAACGCTCCAGCTACGTTCCGGCTATGTTCTGATGTGGTACCTGGAGACGTTGCCTACTTTGGGTGATATCCTTATTATATCCTCATTATAATCTTGCTGTTGCCAATCTGGTGGTGAATCTATTTATGTATTATGTTTAATATTATGTACTATACTCCTTAAACTCTTTTCTAGGGGGGAGGTCTGACATACGGAGCCCTGTATGTTAATTTAAGAGTTAGAATTAGAGTTCAAGGAGCCAAACTACCCAAGTGGTGAAGCAGACTAGCGAGCGAACGAGCGAGTGGGCAAACCATCTCGCCCCATACCAGCTCGCCCCATACCTCGAGGACCGATGCTATGACGTATGATCGACGCCAGGAGCTGTGAGTGGACGACACGCCTGTTATGTGATTCGAGGAGCTATGATTGGAGCACGCACCACCCGCCTCCTGATTCGTTCCTACACCATCATTGTTTGGTATATAAGACCCGAGTTGTGGGCATTCAAATCAGTCTCATTTGGAGTTGGGGAAGGTGAACTTGCAGCTGGAGGAAGACGGGGTGAAGTATTATAATGGGATTGTGACTGTCAGTCAGATTATATAAATGTGTGTTAAGTGTGTTCGGTGTAAACACTTACGTTATGTTGGTTAGTGAGATATGTGATTGGGAATTAACGTGATGTGTTTAATGTGTGTAATGTGTTAAGGTATTTAATTGGGAATTAACGTGAACACTACTATTATGTGTTTAACGATTTAATTGGGAATTAACGTGAACGCTACTATTATGTGTTTAACTATTTGATTGCGAATTAACGTTAACGCTACTATTTATGTACTTAACTATTTGATTGGGAATTAACGTTAACGCTATTATTATGTACTTAACTATTTTAGTTGACTAACTTGTGGACTAAAGCAACTCTTTAAGTAATTGGGTTATGATGAAAGTAATACTATTGTTTTGTATTAATACTTACGAGTTCTTTCATTTTCTTTGAATTAAGCTTACATTGCTTAATGGTGCTTAGTACGGTGATGCTATTGTCTCGTATTAGTAATATCGCCTTAGACTAACATGGCTGTGTTAATATTACTTATAGTGATTTCCTAAGCTGAAGAAAATTCTTTTGCTTCAAAATATTATATTTTGCTTTTCATATTATTTGAGTGAGACCTGAATCGAATCTATGAAACGATCCTGTAACTTTATTTACTCATAATCAAACCTCAATGTTACGTGGTTAAGAAATACATTTAACTAATTATTAAATATATATCTAACTTTTTATGTGACTTTGATATTACTCCTGATGATAATAATAATATAATACTATTAACGTAAGACAAGAACCAAGAATAATTACATTAAATATAAATAAAAGGACATAGAAGAAAACTATCTATTCATTTCAAATAGGGTAAGAGACAGAAATATTCTTACTTTAATATTTATCTTTCAAGACTTTTTATAAAATTAATAGTCCTTCTTTAGCTATAACTTATTCGGTTCATAACCATAGCCTACTAAGCTTCGGTTAAATAATAATTCTTTATAAATACTACATGACTTTAATTAGTTTCAGTATTTTTCATAATTAAAGAGTATCAGTCAATAAAGGATACTAAGTCCTAAGATCCAAAAGGAAAGGAAGCAACAACAGGAAAGTATTTTATTAGATTTTACTTTTGTTTTGCCTTCAGCTGACTGATACCTTAATTATATCTCTGTGCTATCTAGATTCATCAAGTTAACCACTTGAGGATCAAGATACGTAACAATATATATATATATATTGTTACGTATCTTGATCCTCAAGTGGTTAACTTGATGAATCTAGATAGCACAGAGATATATATTAAGGTATCAGTCAGCTGATGGTAAAACAAAAGTAAAATCTAATAAAATTATTTCCTGTTGTTGCTTCCTTTCCTTTTGGATCTTAGGACTTAGTATCCTTTATTGACTGATACTCTTTAATTATGAAAAATACTGAAACTAATTAAAGTCATGTAGAATTTATAAAGAATTATTATTTAACCGAAGCTTAGTAGGCTATGGTTATGAACCGAAGAAGTTATATCTAAAGAAGGACTATTAATTCTATAAAAGTCTTGAAAGATAAATATTAAAGTAAGAATATTTCTGTCTCTTACCCTTTTTGAAATGAATAGATAGTTTTCTTATATGTCCTTTTATTTATATTTAATGTAATTATTCTTGGTTCTTGTCTTACGTTAACAGTATTATATTATTATTATCAACAGGATTTATATCAAAGTCACATAAAAAGTTATATATATTTAATAATTAGTTAAATGTATTTCTTAACCACGTAACATTGAGGTTTGATTATGAGTAAATTAAGTTACAGGATCGCTTCATAGATTCGATTCAGGTCTCACTCAAATAATATGAAAAGCAAAAATAATATTTTGAAGCTAAAAGAATTTTCTTCAGCTTAGGAAATCACTAGAAGTAATATTAAGACAGCCATGTTAGTCTAAGGCGATATTACTAATATGAGACAATAGCATCACCGTACTAAGCACCGTTAAGCAATGTAAGCTTAATTCAAAGAAAATTAAAGAACTCATAAGTATTATTATAAAACAATAGTATTACTTTCATCATAACCCAATTACTTAACAATAGATTAGCGGGCTAGCGGTTTATTTATATGTACCGCCCAGCGGGGTGTTTTTAGCCAAAATAGGGCTGTTTACGTGATCATTTTCATGTCTAAATAAGACCCAGAGCGTAAAACAAGTATCTATCCCTGAAAGGGCATAAACAGAGCTTTCCAATGACACCATAACGATCCTTTTATGACGGCTAGTTTTCTTGCAACAACCGCGCAACGCGAGTGCAAAAAGCATGTAATTAGGTACTTTCCCCATACAATTCAGTATGTAGGGAGTGAGAGAGGGAGGGAGGAGGTGGGATTCGTGTCAGTAGGTTCTCCGCGGTGGTCTGGAGCAGTCATACGCTCGCTACTCTCCTGCCACCACTTGTCTCTCTCTCTCAGCAACATTACGTGATGAAATTGCCACACGACCTATGTCGCGCGCCGCCAGATAGTCCAGATTTATTATACTCGACTTATGTTGCGCGCCGACACTTAGGGGTTAAAGAGTTGCTTTAGTCCACAAGTTAGTCAACTAAAATAGTTAAGTACATAATAATAGCGTTAACGTTAATTCCCAATCAAAGAGTTAAGTACATAAATAGTAGCGTTAACATTAATTCCCAATCAAATAGTTAAGTACATAATAGTAGCATTAAAGTTAATTCCCAATCAAATAGTTAAGTACATAATAGTAGCGTTAATGTTAATTCCCAATCAAATAGTTAAGTACATAATAATAGCGTTAACGTTAATTCCCAATCACATATCTCACTAACCAACATAACGTAAGTGTTTACACCGAACACACTTAACACACGCTTATATAATATGACTGACAGTCACAATCCCATTATAATACTTCGCCCCGTCTTCCTCCAGCTGCAAGTTCACCTTCCCCAACTCCAAATGAGACTGATTTGAATGCCCACTACTCGGGTCTTATATACTAAGCAATGATGGTGTAGGAACGAATCAGGAGGCGAGTGATGGTGCGCGCCCCTATCATAGCTCCTCGAGTTGCATAGCAGGTGCGTCGTCCATTGGGGGCTCCTGGCGTCGATCATACGTCATATCGTCGGGTCATCGAAGTAGTTTGCAGGGTCCCCTATGACGCACGCAGGTGTGAAGGCTTGTTTGCTGGTATGCGGACGAGCTGGTTTCCCACTCGCTGGTTCGCTCGCTAGTCTGCTTCGCCGCTTGGGTAGTTTGACACTCCTTCAACTCTAATTCTAACTCTTAAATTAACATCCTTTAAGTTACGTTAATTGACTAGGGTGCTCTCTTGATAGATCCAGATCACAAGTATCTGGTTCTATCCTGGCGACCCTCTAAAGCCAAGAAAAGAGGCAGCAAAGTGTGGAACTGGCACAGGCCAAAGCCCTCAGTCAACACAAAGCTGCACTCGCAAAGGACACAACCGAAAAGACAGCACAGGCTACCACAGGACCAGTCGAAGTCGTGTAGGTATAAGCAAACCATACACACATCGATGACAACGACTACAGTTACCCTATCCCAGTCTAGCATTAATTAAAAGAGCAGAAACACTAAATCAATAATGGAGACACACAGAGTTCATAACCTATACTAACTAAGAACCCTCAAAAACCTATTCTAAGTACATGTAAATATCTCAGAGGACGGTGCATGCAATACAATGGGCCGGCTATGGAAACCGTATGCAGAACCCAAGGGGATAAGAAATTGAATAAAGATGAGAAGTAATGGAAAAGAAGAAGTTCAGAGAGAGAAACAGTTGTAAAGGTGGTGATCGGGGGAGAGAGTAAGCAAGGGATGTTAGATGCATGCACGCCTAGCCTGTCCTGAGGAGGACAGCTCCTGCGGACCCCTGTGAACACAGGAGCCCACAAAGACGCGGTGGTCGGCCAATCACAGGCCGAGACGTCACAAGGCAGCAGGTGTCACATGACGCAGCCAAACACGCCGGCCAATCAAGGGCGTGAGAAAGCCTGCGCGCGGGCGGGAAAACTCCTCCGAGCGAGGGAGGTAGCACACACATACACACGCACACACTACCACCACACTGCCTACATCGCTCTTTCTCCTTAACTTTATACAATGCATGTTATATTCTATTAATGATATAAAACACTTCCTGTTGTCACAGACGAAAACAAAGACCACCACCGGACTGTCTGTAACAATACGATTGCTAGAAAAGAAAGAACAACATTCTCTGATAACTGTAGCACTTCGATGTCCCTGGTGAGCGCTAGTGGCTACCGAGAGGCGATTCTGCCGACGCTGGTAGACGTCACACCCCGCCCAAGATATAGGACGCTCAACATTAGGCGAGCACGATATCTGACAAGGCAGAATGCCGACAAGACCCGCCACACTCAGCCACTCCACCAGAAATGAAATGCAAAGCTCAATTTTAAATAAAAAAACAACACATTAGCATAAAGACAATCTTATAACCCCTCCCAAACACAATAGTATAATATAGCCTACTATACTCCCTGAGCGCGCTTCACAGATCCCAGCCAACTAAGTGAAGGACAGGTTCAACTTAGGACTTTAGCTATAATATTGGCAACTTACAATTAACTATCAAAAAGAAAGAGTTTTTATGTGATTTTTTTATTTAATTTTAATGTTGTTTTTTGATGGCTGCTCTACAGGGGCAAGCCTGGTTTTTCTCAACTCTCAAACACACGCTGACTGAACGGCGAGGGTGCTCCCCGAAGCGTACCCTCCCGTGACAAACAATCAGCCACAACATTATCAGCGCCCTTAACATGCCACACATCCAACTTGTGTTCCGGCAGCAAAACAACACCTGGCACTGATAAACTGCCCAGTTCATTATAAGACTGGCACTTCTCTTCGCTCTCTCCGGCAACGGGACCTGCCAAAATCCTTTCACTAGTTCTACCTTCGTGATAAGCGGTGCAGCCCCGATGCGGTCTATGGTGTCGTCAACTCTCGATAAGGTATAGGCGTCTGTCAGGGATAATGCACACACACTCTTGCAATCAACACACACACTGATCTTGCCACTTAACACAGGTTGCAAAGTTACAGGCAACGACCACTCTCGACATTCCTTATCCCTCAGACCCTTCGTCAACACGTAGTCCAGCTCTGCTTTCACCACAGGCTGTCGAGCAGGATTTATACAGTAGGGAGCCACTTTGAGCCTTGCACTGTCTCCAGCCTCTATGTCGGATTCTACCCCATACATCAGGCCTGGAGAATGAACAAACATGCGGAGGTACTGCCACAGCCTAGTAAACAACTTCTCTTGGCACTCAGGAACAAGAGGTTGCAACTTATCTCGATGATCAACATGTTCATTGCCCTCCCACAACCCAGCCGATACCACAGTTTCTACACTATAGCCTCCCTCCTTCTCCACCTTTGTTCCCAGAACAGCCACGACACGAGAGGGACTCACCTGTGCAGTCACTCTCATAGTTCATAATTTCTAAGGCCTCCCCGCCGATACCGTATATGCGCACCCCCGCATTCCTTGCGACTACATCTGCCTGCGCAGCATCACCGCCTTCGGCGACATGGCCAGATACAGTCGGTCTATGGTAGGGCTGTTGCATAATACTAGAGCAGCATTGGGAGGCTATGCAACGACCGGGCACATCCACTCCACAGCCAACCTCACCAATCTGCTCAATATCCTGGTTCTGACCACTACCCTTAGCAGCCATGGGTCGACCCTGACCTGACAACCATGCCAAAGCCTCGTCGCCCACCTTGAACCCCTGAAACAACGAGGCCAACGGTCTACTGACACTCAAGTGACCTGTCAGCGGAACCTCGTGCACCGCAAGAGTTGTGAGGCCTGGGTGCTCGGCACAAACAGTGGGGTATGAACCGAGCGGGTGCTGGAGCGCTGCACACTGCTGATCAGGCAGGTGCTCTAGCGCTTCCACAGCCACCTGGCTCGTGTCCCCCGCCCACTGCTCCACCGAGACATGACAATCCCAACTCTCCTCCACCTGTGCCCCACTGCCCCCCTCTCCTTCTCTACCTTGGCCACTGCAGACCAACACAGGGACAGTAGGCTGCTCAGGTGGTTGCCTCACAAACTCTAACAGGTTCACATGACATGTTTCACCGTCCTCGAGTTCAACTTGCTGTCTCGGAGTTTACTCACGCCCTACCTCCTCACCAAGTGTGACAGGTTCTGGGGCCACTCCGGACCTAAACGTTGGTGCTAATACTGAGTCGCCAAGAAGAGCCGCTGGATCAAAACTCACAAAACTACTCCCAACTTTAGCTTGCTCCTTCCGACCGTTCCTCCGCTGGTCTAGAGACTGAGGAATAGGCTGTGACACCTTAGATGCACAAGATCGGATGACAACACATGCCTTCTGCTGTAATTGACACCTCTCGACCCACTCCTGCCCCTCCCTATTCACGTCGGCCGCCCTCTCGGCAGCGACTAAGGGTGGAACCTCAGAAGTAGCTACCGCAAAGTCGTTGCCGAGAAGAAGGTCGACGCCCTCTACTGTCAGTTTCTCTACGATTCCAACATCAATCTCCCGTGTCACACCATCAACCTCCAGCTCCACTCGAACCAACGGGTAGGACCGTGTAGCATTAATACCCTGCACCACAACTACCTGTGCCGCGTTTATAGGTTTGACTGTAAAGTTTTTCATCAGAGTCTGGGATGCACCTGTATCTCGCAACAACTCCAACCCATGCTTGCAACCAGCCCAATTCACGCAGCCACGCCCTCTATGGTCGGAAAAAGCATCGCGGACAGGTTTCGAGCCTTCCGGACACTCCTTCACTGGCTGTGCCCCCGCATCTGACATATCACCCAGGGTAAATGCAGAAGACCTCAGAGACACCCCAATGTTGCTAGCCAAAGACACAACTGCTGTAGGTTGGTTACTAGGGCAGGAACGTGCAACATGCCCCTTATTATGACACCTAAAACACTCTACTTCACCCTTGGACTTCCCCTGAGGTGGGGAAGAGCCCTGACCCTTCTTAAACGGGACGGTTTTAGGCTTGTGATCAAAATTAGTATCATTGCTCTCACTGTTGTTATTAAATGTTGCATCACTGACTCGGGGGGCGTGGAGTGTTGCGCCCTTTGTTAACTGCATCGTTCCGTTGTGCAGACCCGCACCCACGAATCAGCGATACTCTCAGGTCAGCCAACTCAGCTGCCTTTTGTAGAGTTTTAGGCTTTTTCTCTTTGAGGTTCAAAGTCAGGTCGCCGCCTGTGCACTTAAAAAATTGCTCTAGAAAGAATAACTGCTCAATCTCTTCGAACGTCGTCAGTCACCTTCTCTGACCTCAGCCAATTTCTCAAAGCATCAGACAGTTCCCGGGCATGTTCTTGAAAAGTGCACTCACGACCCATCGTAACACCCCGAAACTTCAACCTATATGTCTCTGGTTGTAACTCATATGCCCGCAGAGCAGCCTCCTTCAATACCTCATAATCGATGCAAGACTCCAAGGGCAACGCATCATATGCCTTGAGTCCTTTGCCAACCAACCTAGAGGAAACAAGGGCTGCCCACTTAACCTCGGGCCATTGGTGCTCCCGGCACTTCTTCTCAAAACGCAGGAAAAACTCGGTGACACCCGACTCGTCAAATGCAGGGACTAACTTAAGAAGGTGAGATAAAGACTGATCAAGACCTCGATTCCCAGAACCAAGACGCTGCCCTGTCGACTCCACCCGAGACTTCTCAAGCTCTATGTCTGCACAGTACTTCGTAGCCTCAACCTGAAGCTCAGCCTCACGTATGGCCTTTCTCTCCTCAGCCTGAATCCTAAGCTCAGATTCCCGCTGCTGCTGCTGAAGTTTGGCGAGTTCGAGCTGAAACAACATCTCGGCAGACAAACCCTGAGGAGGGGGTGCTACTATCGGGGACCCACCCCGTGAGCCACCTAGAGGCATACCCAACCGCCAGCGGGCATCGGCCTGCGGGAACGTACCCGGTTCCGGAGCCCGAGGATGCGCCATGGTAGGAGTCGAGTGGAATGGGGGCTGGGCAGAAGGTGCCCCAGCTCCCGCTCCACCCGAAGCCCCACGCACCCCACCAAGCACGCAGGTAACCAGCTCACTTCTCGATAAACCGCTAGTACCGGGAAACCCTAAGACCGTGGCAACACACTGTAGTCCGTACCGGTCTAGCCCCGACACCCGACCCGCTGACACCGACTCCTCCAAAAATATCCGAGCATCCTCCTCACTGTTTACCACCCGAGCGCCGCTAGACAATTCCACCTTCTCCACCTCCTCGCCTGTGCCCTCACTATGTACTGATCCGTCGTTCGACATAGTGTCCACCGGAAATCCTCAATGTTTATAAAAAAAAAAAAGTACCTACTCTCATGTAGCACTATTCACTCAAAAAATGCTTGAAGACAACTCAAGTGCTATACTACGTTGCCCAAAAAAAATTCCCACGTGTCCAAAATATTCCTTAAAAACAAATGTCCAAAAATCCTGCAATTATTTCTTAGTTCACTAGGTTGTTGTGACGACTAAGATAAGATACTAGGCAAGGTCGCCATTTGTTACGACCGGGACTGCGAATAAAACAAGGGCACTTAATGCTTGGACTAGTAATAGGGCACTATGCAACAACGGTACGCTAGATCCAAACCCTCGAACTTATATGCCGGCGAACAAAACACCTATACCCTCCAGAGTTAATCTGCGATAACGGGGTATCCTTAACTGGGCATAAATGTACTCTACTTCAGGCTAACCCACACTGGTATAGCCTGATAACACACAGGATGCAAGTTACGTTAAATTGCATAAACAAGAATCTATGGAAAGATCAATTAAATCACTGCAAGATTTAATACAATAAAAAGATGCTTCAATACAGTTACTCTAAACAACAATAAACTCTTCACTCCTATCTGAAAGAAAGTGAAGTATAGTCCTACAGCATAGACCTGGAAACTTCTGAAGAAAGTCTGATGCTCATAAGATGCTCGTATCTTAAACTATATAAAGGCAGGAGGCAGGACACCACACGTGTAAAGCGAATACACCAAAAGATAGGACATATAATGTTAACTGACACGAGAATACTATAAATGCGCAACGGTAGTAATGCTCGCCACTAAAAGAAGTACTTCCTCATCAAAGAAACAGTCTACTATGGTTGTGCGGCTCAGCAACAACCTAGACTAATAAATGCTGTGAATAATAATGCATACATATCAAAGAGCTTTTATTAAATACTAATAAGTGTCTACTCAATTAATAATGTCTAGCTGGGATACTCTAGGTAAGGAATTGGGGTTGAGCAAGACAGGCTCGTAGCCTAGCGATGTCCTTAAGACTGTATCCTTTAAGTTACGTTAATTGACTAGGGTGCTCTCTTGATAGATCCAGATCACAAGTATCTGGTTCTATCCTGGCGATCCTCTAAAGCCAAGCAAAGAGGCAGCAAAGTGTGGAACTGGCACAGGCCAAAGCCCTCAGTCAACACAAAGCTGCGCTCGCAAAGGACACAACCGAAAAGACAGCAGAGGCTACCACAGGACCAGTCGAAGTCGTGTAGGTATAAGCAAACCATACACACATCGATGACAACGACTACAGTTACCCTATCCCAGTCTAGCATTAAATAAAAGAGCAGAAACTCTAAATCAATAATGGAGACACACAGAGTTCATAACCTATACTAACTAAGAACCCTCAAAAACCTAAGTACATGTAAATATCTCAGAGGACGGCGCATGCGATACAATGGGCCGGCTATGGAAACCGTATGCAGAACCCAAGGGGATAAGTAATTGAATAAAGATGAGAAGTAATGGAAAAGAAGAAGTTCAGAGAGAGAAACAGTTCTAAAGGTGGTGATCGGGGGAGAGAGTAAGCAAGGGATGTTAGATGCATGCACGCCTAGCCTGTCCTGAGGAGGACAGCTCCTGGGGACCCCCATGAACACAGGAGCCCACAAAGATGCGGTGGTCGGCCAATCACAGGCCGAGACGTCACAAGGAAGCAGGTGTCACGTGACACAGCCAGACACGCCGGCCAATCAAGGGCGTGAGAAAGCCCGCACGCGGGCGGGAAAACTCCTCCGAGCGAGGGAGGTAGCACACACATACACACGCACACACTACCACCACACTGCCTACATCGCTCTTTCTCCTTAACTTTATACAATACATGTTATATTCTATTAATGATATAAAACACTTCCCGTTGTCACAGACGAAATCAAAGACCACCACTGGACTGTCTGTAACAATACGATTGCTAGGAAAGAAAGAACAACATTCTCTGATAACTGTAGCCCACTTCGATGTCCCTGGCGAGCGCTAGTGGCTACCGAGAGGCGATTCTGCCAACTGGTAGACGTCACAATATATAATTACATTTATGATCGCATTGAATATAAACCATTGGAATATTTATCTATAATAAGGTCAGCGTAACATTATTTAGTAGCATTTTGAATATGGTGTAATTCAAATTTAGAATATATATAAGAAATAAATAGTGACCATAATCTGTGACCTTCACCATTCACCTTGACCTTTGAATAACAAAAACACAAAATTAGGACAATCGTTGCATTGACCAACCAAATTTGCCAGCAAAATTTGGTGACGATACGTAACCCGTTCAGTACAATTCTGTTAGTTTCATTTCATACTGGATATTAAGACGATTTTATTTAGTTTATGAAGGGCCTCATTAAATTAGCAGGCTTTCAACTATCTTAATTAATCCTTTTTACTACCACAGATCCTTCATACGCTCCACAAAATTGTCTAATTATAGCTAGACTACAATAAAAATAACTTCACCGGTACACAAAGGTTTAAACAGTCTAGGAAGAGTTTAAAGAAAATGATTAAACTCTTGTTTTGTTCTTTGACCTTGACTTTTAACCATAAGTATTATAATATATATATATATAAATATAGATATGATTGAAATATATAATATTTAAGTAAAATGCAACTAACAGCCATCAGCTTATCGAAAATTGAGTATTATTTATGATGAAGGTTAACTTATGACCTTGGCCTGTGACTTTGACCTTTATGTAGGATTATATTTTTGTTTGCTTTGATGAAACCCTAGAAAATCAAATAAATGTGTCAAATTTCATTAACAATTATAAATTTGTTTCAGAGGTATTAAAGGAATAGTTGACCTTGACCTTCATCTTGACCTTCATGGTGTCTGAAAATTTTTAATTTTAATTTTCCCTTAAAGCACAACTATCTCAACAAATTTTGTGAAGTTTACATGAATAGTAAAGAAATTAGCTTATTGGCCTTATATTTGATGTTGACCTGTGACCTTGACCTATCAAATGGAATTCTGTTCATACTTGTATGCCCATGGTCTAGGCATTCCGAATATGCATGATATGCCTAATGAGAATCTTACATTAAATAGGAATTTCTAGTAAAAATAATATTTCGAACTTTGACCTTGACCTTTGACCTTGACCTTCGACCTTAGAATTTCTTATCCAGGATTTAGTTAGCTTAACAGCATTGTTCATATTAACTAGCATTATGAATATGGTGTAATTCGTATAAAAACATATTGATTACAAATAGTGATCATATACTGTGACCTTGACCTTTGACCTTTGACTTAAAATAAAATACATATATTTGGATGGTCGTTGCATTGACCAACATAATTTGCTGTATAATTTGGTGACAATACATTAAACAGTCTAGGAGTAGTTTAGGGTAAATGACAAATATTCTTGCTTTGACCCTGACCTCTGACCTTAACTATTACAATATTTATGTGAAATTTGATATATATATGATATTTAAGTAATAAGCCATAACACAGCCAGTTTTCCAAAATTTGAGTATTTTTTTTTAATAAATAATCAAAGTTGACCTTTGACCTTGACCTGTGACCTTGACCTTTATGTAAGAGTATATTTTTGTTTGCATTGACATTGCCCATGAAAATCAAATAAGCATGCCTAATTTCATTAAACCCCATCAGTTAGTTTCATATATATTAATAGAATAGTTGACCTTGTGACCTTTGACCTTTATCTTGACCTTTATATGTCTCAACATTTATTATTTTCCTTTTCACTTAAAGTGCAACTATCTCACCAAATGTTGTGAAGTTTGCATGAAAAGTAAAGGAAATAGCATATTGACCTATTATTTGACCTTGACCTTTTATATGGAATTGAATAGTTTCTTGTATGACCTTGGCCTAGATATTCCGAATATACATGGTAAACCTAGTGAGAATCTAACAGTTAGTAAAAGAAATACTAGTAAAAACCCATTTTGACCTTTGACCTTACCCTTTAAAATATTTATCTAAGATTTGGACAATGCGATATTAAGGTTATCAGTAACTTGTATTGTGAAAATTAAGACATTTGAGTAAAAAGTAAAATAAATAGTACAAATTGACCTTTGACCTTGACCTATGATCTGGACCTTTATGTAAGAGTATTTTTTGTTTTCAATGACATTGCCCTGGAAAATCAAATAAGGATGCCTAATTTCATTAAAACCCATCGGTTAGTTTCATATATATTTATAGAATAGTTGACCTTTGACCTTGATCTTGACCTTTATGATGTGTGTGTCCAAATGTATTATTTTCCTTTTTATTTAAAGTGCAACTATCTCACCCAATTTTGTGAAGTTTGCATGAAAAGTAAAGAAAATAACATATTGACCTTTTACTTGACCTTTACCTGTGACCTTGACTTTTCATATGGAATTGAATAGTTTCTTGTATGACCTTGGCCTAGGTATTCCGAATATACATGGTTAACCTAGTGAGAATCTAACAGTTAGTATAAGAAATACTAGTAAAAACCCATTTTGACCTTTGACCTTACCCTTTAAAATATTTATCTAAGAATTGGGCAATACAATATTAAGGTTACCAGTAACTTGTATTGTGAAAATGAAGACATTCGAGTTAAAACTAAAATAAATAGTAAAATTTGACCTTTGACCTTGACCTGGACCTTTATGTAAGAGTATTTTTTTGTTTTCAATGACATTGCCCTGGAAAATCAAATAAGCATCCAAATTTCATTAAAACCCATCAGTTAGTTTCATATATATTAATAGAATAGTTGACCTTGACCTTTGACCTTTATCTTGACCTTTATGATGTGTGTCCAAATGTATTATTTTCTTTTTCATTTAAAGAGCAACTGTCTCACCAAATTTTGTGAAGTTTGCATGAAAAGTAAAGAAAATAGCATATTGACCTTTTATTTGACCTTGACCAGTGACCTTGACCTTTCATATGGAATTGTATAGTTTGATGTATGACCTTGGCCTAGGTATTCCAAATATACATGGTAAGCCTAGTGAGAATCTAACAGTTAGTATAAGAAATACTAGTGAAAAACTTATTTTGACCTTTGACCTTACCCTTTGAAATATGTATCTAAAATTTGGTCAATACGATATTAAGGTTACCAGTAACTTGTATAGTGAAAATGAAGACATTAGAGTAAAAATTAAAAAATATGAAATATTGACCTTATTTTTAACCTTGACCTTTGACCCTAACCTTTAAGTTAAATGGAAAATGCCTTTTTGATTGACCATCGCATTGACCAAATGGATATACCTGTGAAATTTGGTGAAAATCCATCGAACGGTCTAGGAGGAGTGTCCGGACAGACAGACGGACGACAACGACGGACGACGACGACGACGGACGACGACGACGACGACAGACCTTGCTTGTGGTGCACAGTATACGGGCAGGATCTGTTTGCGCGATACCACTCTGCTTCGCAGAGTTGATGTGATATTTGAAGAATTGAGTATTGTTACGACCGGGACTCGTATAAAACAAGGGCTCTTAATCATTGGACTAGAAAGGCACACAGCCACAACGGTAACACTAGATCCAACCCTCGAACTTATAATGCCGGCGCACAAAAACACCTATACCCTCCAGAGTTAAATCTGCGATAGCGGGGTATCCTATAACTCGGTATAAATGCACTACTACTACAGGCTGATGATCTCTGATACAGCCTGATCACAACAACATACAATTACGTTAATAATGTATACAAGGAAAAAGATAGAGCTTAATTAAATCACTGGAATGATTTAATGCAAACAAGAAGAAGGTATAATTAAAGTTACTCTAAACAATAATAAACTGTCACTCCTATATTAAAGAAAGTTAATGAAAGTCCTAAAGCATCGAACAGGAATCTTCTGAAGAAAGTCTGATGCTGCTTAAGATGATCGAATCGGATTTTGAACTGTTATATAAAGCAGGAACAGGATATGACAAGTGTAGGGACATACAGTGTTAACTGGCACGGGAATAACGATAAATGTGCAATAGTATTATCTCCAACAACAAAAGAAGTACTTCCTCAGGCAACGCAAAAGCCTGCTCGGGTTGTGCAACTCAACAACAACCAAGGTTTACAATCAACGTGAATAAAAATGCTGCATACATAACATAAGAGTTTATATTCTTAATCGGGTGTCTGCTAGGCGAATAAAGTCTAGCTGGGATGTCGTAGGCTAGGAAACAATGGCTGAGCAAGCGGCTCGTAGCCTAGCGAAGTCCTTAAGACTGTGCGGCCAAATTACGTTAAATGACGGGGTGCTCTCTTGAGAGATCCAGATCGCTAGTATCTGGTTCTCTCCTGGCGACCCTCTTCAAGTCAAAGCAAAACGAGTTAGCAAAGTGTTGGGTGCCAGAGGCAAAAGCCCTCACTCGCAACACAGTGCTAAACTCACAAGGTACACAGTCAGAAAGACAACCTAGGCTTCCCACGTATCCGTTGCGATTGTACAAGTTCAACAAAACCTGGTACACATCGGAAATCACAACACCAGTAGCCTCACCCCAGTCTAGCATTAAATAGCCCAGCAGACAACCAAGAGATAGGTAGGGAGACACCACGAGTGTGTCGAACCTCTACAGACAAAATAGTAACCCCTCCAAAATGCCTAACTAAACATGAAATATCTGAGAGCTTCAGCATATAATACGATGACCGATATATGAAATCGTGTAGAACCAAAGGGGAGTTATGATGTTAAATAGATTGGAAGAATGAGAGGTAAGAAGTTGAGAGAGAGAGAAAGTGTTCTATAGGTAGAAGTCGGGGACAGGTGGCAAGGGAGGTGTGAAGGGTATGCTGGTCAGGCAAGCTCTGAGCAAGGAAGGCACAAAGGCAGCAGGGAGTGCGGGGGGACTGCTTCCTGCCGCGGCAGGAGGACGGCAAGGCGGCCAGCCACTCAGAGGGCCCGGCCGTGGCATAACGTCACCGAGACAACACGTAACACTACGCGTACTACACTCTGCCTCCTGCACTTACTCACTCACACTCTCTAGCTGTATCATTCAGTCTTATACATTAAACTTATAACTGATGATATAAAATAGAATGCATTGTCACAGTCGAAAATAAAGACCACTTCTATACTGCCTACGACATGACGATTCACAAGAAAGAAAGTACAACATTGTAGATAGACTGTAGCCCATTTCACTGCCCTGGCGAGCGCTAGTGGCTACCGGGAGGCGATTCTGCCAACGCTAGCAGGCGTCACAGTATTCACTTGGGCGGGAAAAGTTGGGTTGTTAGAAGTAATTTATTTGCTGAGGGTTTATAAATAGTTGGGTGTTTGTTGGTGTTCTTGGTGGGTGGCAACGAGACACTATAATTCACAGAGCATGGACAAGTGGAGGCCAACTCACATCATTATATACCACAATAGTCCAGTCATTATGACAAAAATAGACATTGAGATTGGTAGCTTAATACACAATGCTGCCCAAGAACGGTTCTCTGTTAGTTCTTCAACGTAGCTCAGAAAGGACTAGAGGAAACTGGCCATACATTTAGACCCTCACATATTGATTGACTCTTCCAAAATGATTGATAGAAATATAAGAGCGAATGTTCCATTTCTTTCTTAGTTACCAGTATATGAGTTTGGGGGTCGGGATTTCTAAACTAGTCACAATGAACAGACTATAGTGAAACTGAGACCGTTTATCAGTATCGTCCCCTTTGGTAAGAGGCCTGTTCTGAAGTGGACCAATAAAGGCTGATAGTGATGATGACACTACGTTAATCTTTTCAGTATTATGATGCTGTTTCCACTTGTATTATGTATTTAGCTAATCTTAGACGATTTTCCTCCGCTTTGGAAGGCCATCTAGAAACCAAAGGGGTAAATTATCTCGCTCGATCCTCTGACTCCTACAATTCCTTCTTAAGCTGAATATTATGGAACACTAATAGCCAGAATAAATAATACTTTGTGCGTTGTGGTATACTATCAATGGAAGTTAAATAATTCTAAGCTATAACAATTCAAACAAAATCAATCTAAATTAAATTACTCCATATCTAAATTGAATTCAATCTGAAACAAGCTAATTTATATCCAAAGGTCTCACATAATAAATCATATATAAGGTAAGGTTATAAGGATTAATATTATCCAGGAATTAACTCACCAATAGTTCCACGTGGCAACGAGACAAAGGAGAACTTTACCCAAGATGGCGGACAATGGGGAAGGAAGACACCGGCCCTGAGGCTCGAGTCAAGTGAAAGAAAGAATCAAATGAATATATGGGAATGGACATGAATCCTTATGCTTATCTCTCAGTCAGTCATGGCGTCGATGAGAGTGTCGTGATGGTGTAGATGTATGTTTTGCTGTCAGCGTATTGCGATTAGAGGCACAAAAGCTCGATCAACTGAGGGCAGAAATTAGATGTTAACTGGTTGGTGTTCGTGAAGGCTCTGCTCTGTCTTCCTCAGAGTCACACCTTGCTGCCTTGGCAAACGCCCGGCGCCCAAATTATCGTACCGTATCTATGTTGCTTAGTACGATAAATTAAATCAATATATACGATAAATTCGTATATACTACAAAAGACCATGTCAATATTACCTAATAGCATATTAGGCCTTTTATAATCTTAACTTACTTACAATCTTATAATATACGATCTACTCGTCCTACGCCGTGCAGTGGGAATGACCGTGACGTCACAGAGACGTACGGGATCACAAAAGAGCCATACCCTATCGTATTTATACGATACACTCCCCCCACAAAAATATACCTGAATCCCACCTTAAACTTAAAGTTGCCAAGAGGCTATCTTCTGACACCACATGTCGACGGCGCTAGCAGCAGCGCGTCTGGGACGCGTCCCAGTCCGAGATTGATCACCATCAGTAAGAGGTGAGTCGTTACTTTGAGAATCCTCGGACCCAGCAATAACAGGTGGAGTCTCCAATTGTAAAGTTGAATCGAGCTCCAAGGCATACAAACGTGCGATAGGACGAACAGTAGTTCCAGTGGCCGTCCTCAATAGTGCCACCCACTCTACAGAGTCTTTCGCCTCGTATACCTCCAACACGCGGCCCAATTTCCAATATAAACGAGGACTATCTTCTTTAATTAAAACGACTTCACCAACAGTAGGTGCCGTCGGTCTACCAGAGGGTGCAACACTCGTTTCCCTCAATGCTAGCAGATATTCATTAATCCACCGTTTTCTAAAATCTTCGATTACCCTCGATATATACTGGTATTTCTTAGACACCGCTGCCTCAGAGTACAACGAGGGATCCTCTAACTCTACTATGGATTGGAAATCAGATTGAAACGCAGTCAATGGTTTACCATATAGCAAGTGAGCTGGCGTTAATGGTAGTGGTTCTTGCACGTCGGTGTACACATATGTGAGCGGACGATCATTCACGACTGCCTCTATCTCTGTGAGGACTGTCGTCAACTCACTCTTCTTTAATAGACCACGTCCTACTACCGCTCTGAGTCCTGACTTTACTATGCCGACACACCGTTCCCACATTCCACCAAACCAAGGTGCCTTAACTGGGATGAACCTCCATTCGCACTTTCTCTCTCCCATAAAAGTGATGATGGTAGGATCACTGCTCATATCCTTCAGATATTTTGATGCCTGGACATAAGTGGGAGCATTGTCGCTAAGAATGAGTTGAGGGAATGAACGACGGGCACAAAACCATCTAAACGCCAGCATAAATTCTTCGCTAGCCATATTATCACATAGTTCTAGGTGTACCGCTCGAGATGTTGCACAGGTAAACAATAATATATAAACTTTCTCATGCTCTTCAATGCCCCTGTGTAATCTAACCCTACAGCTTGGAAAGGTTCTATGTGCTTTACACGGCATTCAGGTAGAGGTGGAGCTGGTCCAGTTGCATATGGTTTACCCTTTAGTCTCTGGCATATTACACACTTTCTTACTACGCGTCGAGCTACTTGTCGAACTCTGGGTATCCACCATGTGAGACGCAAATTTGATATAATATGACATACTCCGTAGTGCTTTACTTCCCTATGTGCACGTATGATCAATAGATCAGTGATGTCTTGTTGGCATAAGTATAGGACGGTTTGTGCCGTCCGTTACACCCGACCACTTCAGGCGACCCTCACACCTGATGAGGTCATTATCTAGGTGCAACCTCAATTGACGCACTAAATTAGGCATTAATGTCTTGTTCGAACTCTGCAAAGATTCTAATTCATTGGAAAAGGTTTCTGCTTGAACCCACTTGATCAAAGTTACTTCAGCTGCTTTATATTCATGAGCATCAATGTTGTGACCCCTGTTGCAGAGTTGGCCCGTTACTTTAAGCTTGATATTGGATATATATCTCAACACCCATGCTACAACTCTGACTAATTTATTATAGTCACCGAATCCTGCCCATTCTATTATTGGACCCGGTGGATCATTTGGTTGGGCTGTAACTGCCACTGTTTCCAGTGGCAGAAGTCCCTCACCAACAGCCTGCCAAATCGTCCATTCATTTTCATGGAGCAGCCACTTTGGACCATGCCACCACAATTCGGACTTCACTAACTGGCTAGCCGTTATACCCCTAGTTATGAGATCACTAGGGTTGTCTTTTGTATTTACATAATGATAAGCAACGTCTAGCAATAGGTACACTAATCTATTTTATCTATCTATTTATAGCCTGACGCCGTGATCCCCGAAGGTGTGGCCACGAACGAACCGCCCCCATGCACCTCTGTCCCCAGTCAGTCGACGCCCCTCCCCCCAACCATCACCGCCTTTGTTCATGTACTTCCTCACTCCATCCTTCCACCTCTCATTCGGTCTACCTCTCCCTCTCTGTCCATCCACCTTGCTCTCGTACACCCTCTTACTCATTCTCTCGCTTTCCATATGGCCGAACCATCTCAAGTTGTTCCTTTTCACACTTTCCCTAATCTCATCTACCCTATTTCTCACATAAACTGGCAGCGACTTCTTGCTATGTATCCAGTTGAGTGCGACCTGACTATCGCACCAAACTTGAACGATTTCAATATTTAATTCGCTCTCGTATGCTGCGCGTACATGTTACACCAGACGTGCGAATAGTAGCATGGCAGTCAATTCCATTTTAGGGATAGTTACCTTTTTAACCGGCGCTACTTTAGCACCGGGCAGTAACTAAATGTGCCCCAAATGAAGTAACGACATACAGGTATATGGCTACCCCGTATGCCGTGGCGCTAGCATCGCAAAACGTGTGTAACGTAACGTCACCGAACGCCGCCACTTTACGAGGTAAAGGTTTAGTACATAGGATGTCATACTCATTTAACAACAATGTCCCTTGGTCATTCAAATCCTCGGGCAAACTGTCATCCCATCCTATTTTGCGTCTCCAAACATCCTGCATCAGAATCCTAGCTCTTATGGTAACGGGTAATGCTAGACCCAAAGGATCAACAAATTACGCAACTTTGCTCAACAGACTTCTTTTTGTGTGCGCTTCTGTCTGCTGAGCAAAAGACCTTGTTTGAAAAGTTAGTATGTTTTGTTGAGGTTGCCAGATCATCCCCAAATGTCTGGCCCTTTCCTGGTTATGAGACGCCGTACCGTCCACCTGTATCAAACTCTGAAGATCTTCACCATTAGTAACCCACTCGTGGAGAAATAAATTAGCTTCTGTAAACAATTTACGTGCCTGCCAGTAGGTATGTAACAAATCATCCTGACTATCGCTAGAACCCTGCAAATTGTCTATATATAACCTGCGAGATAGTTTACTTGTGTCCTCATGAGTATCCGATAGATGCTTTTTTATTGTGGCATTTAACAAAAACTGTGAACATGTAGCGCCAAATAGTACAACCCGAAAACGGTAGATTATGACCGGACTTTCAGAGTCGCTAATGTCTTTGAACCAAAGAAAGCGGGTAACATCTCGATCTTCCTCTTTTAGTTTAACCATCAAGAATGCTTTCTCGATGTCACTAGTAAATGCATACTGCCCCAGCCTAAACTGCAATAGATGTTGGGACAGGTCCGACACCAAGGACGGACCTGTCAGCAGGCAGTCATTTAGACTGGGTTGTTGACCTTGGTGGGCAGAGCAGTCATACACCACCCGTATAGGTGTGGTGACGCTGTCTTTCCTCACACCATGATGGGCCAGATAGTGAACCCTTCCCTTCTTAATCGGTTCTTTTACATCGACTCTCTCAATGAAGCCCCTATCTTCATAACTCCGAAAAAAATCGTCATACGCGTGGCGCATGTTCGGTTCATTCGTCAATTTACGCTGTAATGCACGCAAGCGACCTAATGCCAATCCATAGTTGGTTAGTAGGCTTATCTCACTATTCTTCCAGGGTAAACTAACCTTATATTGCTTGTCTGAGGCACAGTAGCTCACAGACTCTTCAAACTTCTTCAGCGCAATTTCCGAGTCATAATCGGTCTCCATAGGATTAATGCCTATGTGATCCAATCTCCACAGTCGCTCCAGGTCGATCTCGGCAGTCATTTTAGGGTCACTAGGTTGGGAATCCTCCCTTCCCAACTCCTCTTCCGCGGTTACATTCACTCTTAAAATCGAGACTGTGTCGACCAGGACATTTGACTGTGTAGTATGCAGTACTATGCACCTATCCGCTCATGCAATAGCCAAATTTAGTGGGGATTAAAATTACACCACACATTCTTTTAAATCCAGGGTATACTACATCATAATAATGATCCACACCAAGTAGAACATGCACCTCACTCTGATCTTCCATGGGATCTGACACATTAACCCCTTTACTACGTAATGCGTGTTCCACCTTCTTCACTCCTACAGATACATATTCTGGTAGGGTGTCTACTACGATACATGTCATAAAGTACCTGTTTTTACGGTAGAAATATGAAATCTCCGCTATCTCATTGACTTGTTTGTCAGTAACCCCTGTGAAGCCCTGCAATCGAAGAGTTTCAGCCCCTACGATTCGGTGCTTAAGTCCCATTAATACGGACCTTTTTATAAAGGATCGTTGAGACACTTGATCTAGAAGTACCCGACAAACCTTGTTACTGTCATTACCTTCCATGGGAATCTGTATTGTGGGCAATATAGTTGTGTCTTTCATGCTACCTAGTGTCAAAGTTGTAGTACCCTCTGGTTTGACGTCTTTGACTTTGTCTGCTGTAGGACACAACTTGTCAAAGTGATGTCCTTTACAGTGGCGACAGGGCCTTAAGTATGTAGCAGTACATTGTCCCTACTTACCATGTTCCTTACTTAGACAACCTACACATAGCTTCAACCTCTTGGCCTGTGCTAGTTTTGTCTCATTTGTTGGGTATTTTACACAGAAACTCCATTTATGTTTGTTATTGTAACATAGCTTACATAGAATCTGAGCAGGTTTCTTATATGTACCCTCTTTCTTTTCTTTAGTCCCCACCACCATGCTTACAGTTCCCCTCATCTCCACATTCTCACTCCCTCCCGACACATACATTCTCCCTTTGTTCAACTGTAGATTACTAATTTTTTTACTGAACTGAGTTTTGAACTCCCCCAGTTCAAACTATCTAACCTTGTCAAGTATTACCATAGGAAGCTTTTGACGTAAGATCATATCTATCATTTCCTGTGTGGTGAGCCCTAGGGTGTCTAGCGATCGAGTATGGCACTCCATATATGCCTTAAATTTTGCTAACTCCTCAACCTTATACTGTGGTTCTGCGAGCTTTAACAAGGCAATGACATGGGCCATCTTCAACTGCTCTTGATCCCCGTATATGGACTGTAATAGTTGTACTGCCTCCAAATAGATATCACCTACTACCGCAAAACCCTCTATCAAATGTAAGGCCTCTCCTTCCATTTGTCCTTTCAGGTAGTGAAACTTACGGACATTATCCAAAGAGGATTTATGTACTGTAGACCGAAATACGTCCCAAAAAGCTAACCACTCAGTCAATTTGCCTCCAAATGTAGGAAGATTGAGCTTTGGGAGGTGCACAGTGTGTTTCGGGTCAACCCTTCTATTGGCCTCGTTCTCGCCTCCCTTCTTATTTGCGACAGCGCGCTGTAATAGGTGGTTCGCTTTAAAGACAGGTTCATCATAGAGGGTGCGATTATCACACTCTGCAACTATCTCTTCCTCCTCTGTCATGCTTGCCACAATCACCTCACTCAGAGCCACAATACGACCGTGGGTAGCCTGGACATTGTCTAACCTAGCCTCTAATTCCTCGAGGTCAGCAGTAGTGATGAAAGTGTTGACATCTACAAGTAGCTTATTTTATACTCCCCGAAGTCCCGCCCTCTGATTTTTAGGGGCTTAGCTCAGCACCCCACTAGACGGTGTCTCTTCATGTTTATTCATTTTGCATGTAAGCCTGTAGGCTATTTATCTAAAATGTTACAAATACAAGGGCAAAATAGTAGCCTAGTTAAGAGACGCCGACCGGCAGACTTCTATGTTATGGAGAAAAAATAGCACACAAAATAGCAACACCTACTTAAAGGGTCATATTGAACAAGAAAAAATGTTAGGTCAGGTCATATGTCACAGGAAGTCTGAAATGCAAAAGAAAATTATTGGGGGAAGATGATGGGCGGGATGCAGGACTTGGGGCAGGCGCAACGATATCACCCCGGCGTCCCTCTCCAACCAACGCTTTGTTAGCCCTACAATTTTATTATATAGGACTTGATTTGTATCCAAATCGAGGTGGACGCCATCCTGGTCGAGGTCCCGTGTGCTGAGGGTTATCGAGACAAAGCGGTGCCGCGTCTCTACCAGCCGACACCTCAGGGTGCGGTTGACAGAGTTTTTAATGGCGTGATATTCCTCCGCTGTAACACCTCGGACCCTAGTCCGGCTCTCAATCGCTACAATCTTGCAGCTCCCCCTGGACTCTCGCTCCAGATCCAGAGCCACCTCTTTGATGGTGTTGGCTAACTCTCGGGGTACGGTATCGGCGCGAATATCGTTGCCACCCAGGAACAAGAAAATCATGTGAGGCCTAAAGTGGACCACCTGCCCCCAATGTGGGGAGGCTCTCAGGCTGTCGAAGGTGGCTCCAGTCACCCCGAAGTAGGACAGCTCAAACTCTATCCCCCTCCGACGCCCGATATCACACAGATCCTTGGTCGGCTGCCCTTAGCTAGTGGCATACAAATGCCCTACAACCACTATTTTCTGAGGTACTGGCGCCGGAGGTACAGGAATATATCCAACCCCACCCCTCCGGGGTCCTTGCTCCTGCATCCCTGGGCTAATCCCTTGCTCATTGCCTAAAAATCCCTTACTGGTAGCTAATTCCCGGGTCTGGGCACCAATGTGGTATACTATCAATGGAAGTTAAATATTTCTAAGCTATAACAATTCAAACAAAATCAATCTAAATTAAATTACTCCATATCTAAACTGAATTCAATCTGAAACAAGCTAATTTATATCCAAAGGTCTCACATAATAAATCATATATAAGGTAAGGTTATAAGGGTTAATATTATCCAGGAATTAACTCACCAATAGATCCACGTGGCAACGAGACAAAGGAGAACTTTACCCAAGATGGCGGACAATGGGGAAGCAAGACACCGGCCCTGAGGCTCGAGTCAAGTGAAAGAAAGAATCAAATGAATATATGGGATTGGACATGAATACTTATGCTTATCTGTCAGTCAATCATGGCGTCGATGAGAGCGTCGTGATGGTGTAGATGTATGTATTGCTGTCAGTGTATTGTGATTAGAGGCACAAAAGCTCGATCAACTGAAGGCGGAAATTAAATGTTAACTGGTTGGTGTTCGTGAAGGCTCTGCTCTGTCTTCCTCAGAATCACACCTTGCTGCCTTGGCAAACGCCCGGCGCCCAAATTATCGTACCGTATCTATGTTGCTCAGTACGATAAATTAAATCAATATATGCGATAAATTCATATATACTACATAAGACCATGTCAATATTGCTTAATAGCATATTAGGCCTTTTATAATCTTAACTTACTTACAATCTTATAATATACGATCTACTCGTCCTACACCGTGCTGCGGGAACGACCGTGACGTCACAGAGACGTACGGGATCACAAAAGACTCATACCCTATCGTATTTATACGATATGCGTGCTGATATAATGAATAGGTTAAATATTGTATTTAGTGTTGCCTAGTGGTTAGTGCTACACAGACAATGAAGTTCCCGACCCCAGATCTATTCATGTTGTGGTCAGGTGGCAGCCAGTCAACCCAGCTGGTCTGAGTGTCTCTAACCCTTTCAGTACCGGTGCCGTCCTTTTAACTTTAGTCTGGCTACTATTAGAGACCATTCTATTCAGTGTAAAGGGGGTCTTCAGCAATTAGCAGGATTCGAACTATCTCTCTTAACCCTTTTTTACAATTACAGATCCTGCTTAAACTACACGAAATCGTCTAAAGAAAGCTAGAAAAAAATTAAAACACATCGCCGGTACAGAGGAGGTTAATGGTTTTGATGGTATTGAGGAACTGGGTTAAACTTGGCGAAGGTAAACTGTGATAACTTAAATATTATACACCATAGTCCATTCATCATAGGTAGGCCAGAAATCCTGACCCCTAAGCTCAGTGCAATAAAGCATAGAGCAAATGGGCTGTAAAATTTTACACCCATTACCTGGTTATCTCTTCCCAAATTATATACATATAAGCTAAATTATGCTAGTCGTTCCTTAGTTATAGAGGTTTGTAGTCAAGTTTTTTGGCCTACTTATATTGAATGAAACATATACCTGGGTTAAAGGGAGGCTGACCTTTACACCCCCAATTCACCCTGTATAAGAGATTTTGTTTCTGGCATTATACCATTTTAATACCAATGGAAATGCGAAGACGCGCTGAAAAATTCATCACTCTATGTGTGCGCGCGCGTGCGCACGCGAATTTCATCACAATATATGTAAAAAAAATCAAAACATCGAAAAATAATTCAAACTTCCCGCAATTTTTTTATGGCGAATCCTACAATCATCACCTACAACTTAGTGTGCTCGCTTTCCCATATTGAATAATTGAAGGTGCTGAAAAAATAATATATATATATATATATATATATATATATATATATACGTTTGTGGCGCAATATTCGACATAAAATAGGCCGATTCAGGGAACATATCAGAGGAGCGGCCAGTTTGAGCACACCAAACAGGTGCCATATAGTCCCATATATAGTGTGTAGAAGGGGAACGAAGCAGAGCAATATACATTTTAGTAGTTCAATTTGAAGTTACCGATATATGATTTCTGGAAATCGCAGACGAAAGAAAAAAGGTATAGTGTCTCAATTTTGTTTGCGAGAAATGGTGTAGATACTCCTAAAGTCGCGTTTTCTACAATGTAGTTGTAGGAGAAAACGATATCCAGATATTTTTATGGTATACTATAATATAGGCCTATGGGTTGTGCAAATGGGTGAATTAGCATATATATATGTATTATATTGGGGTGTTATCGGGGGTGTTAGGGATGGCATATGGGTGTTTATGCCCTCATATGATATTCTCTATTTGTTGAAAGAAGCATTTTAGACAAAAATAAAACAAAACAATTTTTTGGGCAGGGTGGGTCAAATTTGGTTGGGTGGGGGTAGGGGGTTAGGGATGCGATATGGGTGTTTTTGCCCTCCTATGTTATTCTCCTATGTTAAAAGAAGCATTTTAGACAAAACAAACACAATTGTGAAATTTTTGCTACCTTACGTTATTTCTCAGCATGTGCCTTTACTTTCGATCAAAGTAAATTAGAAGTTTAAAATTTAGTTTATATAAATAGATTTTTTGAAATGTATGCAATATAAGTCCCCATAATTAAACCATGATGCAAGGTTGCCTAATCTGTGCATCGTCAATATTTGCTAGTGTGTGGTAATTGGGTGGATGGTGGCTGAGTGGATTGGAGGGAAGGCTGTCAGTGGTGGAAGATAACATGGTGGGTGCTGAGTAGGTGGTTGAGTGGTGGATACATGTGTGTTCAGCAAGTAGGTATGTTGGTGGATAGTGTGTGGATAAGTGGATGATATGTAGGTGGATGTTAGGTACGTAGGAAGGTGCTAGGTTGATAAGTGGGTGATGAGCGGGTGAGTGTTGGAGAGATGGATGGTGGGCAAGTTGATTATGATGTGGGTGCTGGGTGTGTTCATTATTTGAACTATAGGTGGGTAGGTGTCACATAGGTGAGTGCTGGACAGGTGGGTGTTGGGTAGGTGGGTGTGTGCTTCATAGGTGGGTGTTGGGTAGGTGGGCGGGTGCTTCATTGGTGGGTGTTAGAGTCAGTGGGTGCAGGGTGCTTCATAGGTAGGTGTTGGGAAGGTGGTGGGTGTTTAATAGGTGGGTGTAGGGAAGGTGGTGGGTGCTTCATTGGTGGGTGTTGGGAGGGTGGGTGGGTGCTTTATAAGTGGGTGTTGGGAAGGTGGGAGGGTGCTTCATTAGTGGGTGATGGGAAGGTGGGTGGGTGCTCCATTGGTGGGTGATATGAAGATGGTTGAGTGCTTCATTGGTGATGGGAAGGAGTTTGAGTGTTTCATTGGTGATGGGAAAGTGGGTGGGTGCTTCATTGGTGATGGGAAGGTGGGTGGGTGCTTCATTGGTGATGGGGAGGTGGGTGGGCGATTCATTGGTGATGGGAAGGTGGGTGGGTGTTTCATTGGTGATGGGAAGGTGGGTGGATGCTTCATTGGTGATGGGGAGGTGGGTGGGTGCTTCATTGGTGATGGGAAGGTAGGTGGGTGTTTCATTGGTGATGGGAAGGTGGGTGGGTGCTTCATTGTGTTACGCTGACCAGCTTGCCAGAATGTACTCGTACTCGCTAGCGCTCGCCAGGGCAGTGAAATGGGCTATAATAATCGTAGAATGATGTTCTTTCTTTCTTAGTATTCATGTTGTTACAGACAGATCAGTGTTTGTCTTCATTCTTGTCTGTGACACTTGGAAGTATTTTATATCATTGATAGAGTTATAATATATGTAGTGTGAAGTTGCAAGAAGAAAGAGATAAGGGAGGCAGCGAGGTGGTAGTGTGTGCGTGTGTATGTACGTGTGCATTCCTCGCTTGTGCTGTGCCACTCGCTCGTGACTGGCCAGCGGGCCTGGCGCGTCATATGACGCCTGCTCTTCATGACGTAGTCGTTTGTGATTGGGGGCCGCTGTCTTGGCTTGGTGCTGGGGGGCTCCTACCCGCGTGTCTCCTTAGAGCTTGGTATGTTGTGCTTGGTCCTAGACGTCCCTTGCAATCTGTCCCCAATCTAACCCTCTTTACTACTGTTTCTCTCTCTGAACTTCTTCTTTTCCAATACTTCTTGTCTTTATTCAATTACTTATCCCTTTTGGTTCTGCATACGACTTCCATAGTTGGCCAGTCGTATTACCAGCACCAGTTCTCACATATATGTTTTGCACTAGCTTTAGGGATTATTAGAGTCATAGTCACATGGAGTCATATTATTGGGTGCTTCTAATTATTGAGTTGTTCTTTGTTACTATTTAATGCTAGACAGTGGAGGGTATCTTTGGTCGTTGTCTGAGTTATATATATGGCAAGTCAGAGCCTGTACGACTTCGACGGAGCTAGGTAGCCTGTAACCCTTGTGTATATTTTTCCTTTGCGAGCGTAGAAGTATACAAGCGAAGGGCTTTTGCCTACTCTTGCTTGTATGCTTGCTGCCTCATTTTGTTGACCTTTGTGGAGTGCCAGGGCAAGACCAGATACTTGAGATCTGGACTTACCAAGAGAGCCTCCTAGTCACTTAACGTAACATAAGGGGAAATCTGTTCAGGGAAGACAGTAGGCTACGAGCATGCTTGCACTCTGCCTAGCCTCCTTGTACCTTTTTTGCCGCTGCTAGACTTTATTAGTAAGAAAGACAGCATTGTGTTTATTAACTTTAACTGCGTATGCTTTAGGAATTATTCACGTATTATTTTAGCCTAGGTTGATGCATAGTGCAAAACCCAGTATGGCTGTTACTTTGGCTAAGGAAGTACTGTTTTGAGTGGCTATTATTAGTGCTGTCACGAAGTTGTTGCACTCCCTTGTTTTATATATATGTATCCTACTTGTTGGTGTATTTAAGATACACGCTTTGGTGTCCTGCCCCTGCATTATTTCTGTTCTATATTCGACGAGCATCTTAGAGCATCAGAAGTTTTCAGAAGATTCCATATCTGTTTGCTGTAGGACTAGACTTCCAGTGTTTTCATAGAGCATTGAAGAGTTTAGTGTTGAGTTCAGACTCACACTAAAGTTAACGTAAACATATACTCCTTTATTAAATCTTGTTATAGTTTATTTAAGCATTGTTATTACTTGAGAGCATTTTATTAACGTAAAGTACTCCTATTGTAAGTAGGCTTTGCCGTCACTGGAAAGCCTTTGTAGAAGTGCACTAAAACCCAGTTAATTGATACCCCGTTATCCAGTAGATTAACTCTGGAGAGTTTAAGTGTTTTATTCACCGGCGTAATAGTTCGAGGGTTTGGAATTAGCGTACCGTTGTTGCAGATATAGCCTATCTTCTAGTCCAATATTAGGTGCCCTTGTTTATTTCGTAGTGCCGGTCGTAACAAATGGCGACCTTAGTCCAGTATATAGTGAACTGCATATTGCAGTTTTTTTTTTGAGATATCTTATTGCCATTTGGGGTTGAATTTATTTATTGCAGTGTTGGCAGTGGACATTGTTATGAGGATATATGGAACTTGTTGGAGTTTATTGGTGACCTAGTATTGCACTTAAAAACATCTTTGAATATTTTTGTGAATAAAGCTACGCGAGAGTTTGGCTACTTTTGTTTTGAGTGGAGAATTTTGTTGTTGACTCCATCATGTAACTGGACGGGTCTGAGTATAGTGAGGGCGCAGTGCGAGAGACAGGCGAGGAGGTGGAGAAGGTGGAGTTGGTTGACGGCGTTCGGGTGGTGAACAATGAGGAGGATGCTCAGAGGTTTTTGGAGGAGCCTGTGACGGCGGACCGGGTGTCGGGACGGGACCGGTACGGACTGCAGTGTGTAGCCACGGTCTTAGGGTTTTCTGGTACTAGCGGTTTGTCAAGAGGTGAGCTGGTTACCTGTGTGCTGGGTGGGGTGCAGGGGGGTTCGGGTGGAGCGGGAGCTGGGGCACCTTCGTCCCAGCCCCCATTCCACTCAACTCCTATCATGGCCCCCCCTCGGGTTCCGGAGCCGAGTACGTTCCCGCAGGCCGATGTCCACTGGTGGTTGGGTATGCCTCTAGGTGACTCACGGGGTGGGTCCCCAATAGTAGCACCCCCTCTTCAAAGTTTGTCTCCCGAGATGTTGCTTCAGCTCGAGCTCGCCAAACTTAAGCAACAGACTGAGCTTGAGCAGCGGAAGCATAAGGCTGAGCTCGAGCAGCGAAAGCATGAGTCTGAGCTCAAGTATAGGTATCAGGCTGAGTCTGCAAGGTATTGTGCCGATATTGACCTAGAGAAAACTCGTGTAGAAGTGACAAGGAACCAGGTCGTCCAGGGGGGTCGACCCCATGACCAGTCCCTGTCGCATCTGCTAAAGTTGGTTCCAGTGTTTGATGAGTTATGAGTTACAGAATTCTTTCTCCGGTTTGAGAAAAAGTGCCGGGAGCACCAATGGCCCGAGGAGAAGTTGGCAGCCCTTGTTTCTTCACGATTGACAGGGAAAGCATTCAAGGTGTACGATGCTTTACCCCTAGAGTCTTGCATTGACTACGTGGTGTTGAAAGAGGCTCTCCTGAGGGTGTATGAGTTGCAGCCAGAGACCTATAGGCTGAAGTTTAGGGCTGTTCCTAAGAGAAAGGAGAGTACTTTCCAGGAACACGCTAGAGAGCCGTCAGATGCATTTGAGATTTGGTTGAGGTCGGAGAAGGCAACTACTTTTGATGCAGTGAAGCAATTAGTGTTGTTAGAACAATTTTTCAAATGTACTGGCAGTGACTTGGCTCTTAACCTGAAAGAAAAGCAACCTAAAACTCTGCAGGAGGTGGCTGAGCTGGCTGACCTCAGGTTGTCATTGATTCGTGGGTGGGGGTCTGCACAGAGAGTTGAGGCAGGTAACAAGTGGCGTACCACTCCACCCCCCGAATTAATGACACAACTAATTACCCATTTAAGAGTACTGGTACCAATTTTGATCCCAAGTCGAAACCCTTCCCGTTAAAGAAAGGCCAGGGCCCTTCCTCACCTCAGAGGAAGTCCAAGAGCGAAGTGGAGTGTTTCAAGTGTCATGAGAAGGGGCATATTGCGCTCTAATGTCCGAGCACACCGCCTACAGCAGTGGTGTCACTAGTGAGCAACATCGGTGTGTCTTTGAGGTCTTCCGCGTTTGTCCGGGGTAAACAGTCGGTTGCGAAGTCACAGTCGGTGCAGAAGCAGCAGGAGGGCTCGTCACCCGTCCAAGACGTTTTTTGTGGTCATAGGGGCCACGGCACTGTGAGGTGGGATGGTGTGGAGCATAGGCTTGTGTTGCTGCGTGATACGGGCGCTTCCCAGACACTTATTAAGAACTTCACTGGCAAGCCTATTAATGCTGCTTGGGTTGTGGTGGTTCAAGGTATCAATGCTACGCGGTCTTACCCACTGGTCAGAGTGGAGCTTGAGGTGGACGGTGTGACACGGGAGTTGGATGTGGGTGTTGTGGAGAAATTGCCAGTTGAGGGGGTCGACCTCCTTCTCGGTAACGACTTTGCGGTGCCTACTTCCGAAGTTCCACCCTTAGTCGTTGCCGAGAGGGTGGCCGACACGAGTAGGGAGGAGCAAGAGGGGCTCGAGAGATCTCAGTCCGCTCAGGTGTCACAGCCTAGTACCCAGGTTTCAGACCAGCGGAGGAAGGGTCGGAAGGAGAAAGTCAAGGCTGGTGGTCGGGTTGAGAGTTTGGACCCAGTGACACTCCTTGGTGACTCGGTACTTGCACCAGTTTTGAGCTCCGGAGTGGCCGCAGAACCTGTCCCCCCTAGTGACATGGTAGGGCGTGATGGCACTCTGCGACAGAGTAGTTCCCAGATGCAACTAGAAGATCCTAGTCTTGAGAGTTGTGGGAACGGGGTTATTGAACTCGATGAGGACGGGGAAGCATGTCATGTGAACCTGTTAAAGGAGTTTGTGAGGCAACCACCTGAGCAGCCTACTGTCCCTGTGTTGGTCTGCAGCGGCCAAGGTACAAAGTACAAAGGAGTACAAAGGAAATCAAGCAACAACAGATCCAGTGACCCTTCTAGGTTGCTTGTCCTCCAAAACACTGAGGATCAAGTGTCCAAACAGTGGTTTAGAGTGGGTAAGGGAACATTGGAAAGGGAATTACTGCCCTGGAACTAATGTCCGTGGCAGGATTAGGAAGTTAGTAGGGGACAGATGGGTTAGTAACTGAGGGGGGGATAAAATAAAGTTATTCATTTACAAACGCAGTCAGTCGCGGGTTTGATGCGAGATATTTGTCTAGGCGGAGTTTAAATGAATCAACGGTGATGCAGTCTATAACGTTTCGGGGAAGCCCATTCCACAAGTTGACAACTCGATTGAAGAAGAAATTCTTAGATTCGTGCGAGTTAAAAGATTTACCAATAATTTTGCAACCGTTTCCCCGCGTGTAATTAGATTGGTCGATAGTGAAGTACTTACTACAGTTCATATTGTCGATGCCTTTGATGATTTTGAACACTTGAATTAAGTCGCCTCTTAATCTGCGCTGGGTTAAAGGAAATAGATTTAATTCTCTAAGACGCTCTTCGTATGGTTTGTTCTTTAGGCTAGGTATCATTTTGGTAACTCTACGTTGAACTCGTTCTAGCTTGTTTATATCTTTTTGGTAGTAAGGGCACCAGGATTGAACGCAGTATTCCAGAAGAGGGCGGACTAAGGAATTGTAAAGGGTTAGGATAACTTCTTTGGATTTATGCTCAAATGACCTGCCTATAAAGCCAATTATTTTGTTTGCCTTCTTAACAACTTCTGAACATTGTTGACTCGGTTTTAGGTTACTCGATATTGTTACTCCCAGATCGGTTTCTCTGTTTACATTCTTAAGCTGAGTGCCATTCATCGAATAGTTTGCTTTCTCATTTAGGTATCCGATATGTAGTACTTTACATTTATCCGCATTGAAACTCATTTGCCAAATTTGGGCCCAACATGACAATTTATCTAGATTGTGTTGCATATCGTCAACTTGTTCTTTTGAGAGTACGCTATTTGCAATTTTTGTATCGTCAGCAAATTTTGAGATTGTACAGGTGAGACCCTCATCTATGTCGTTGATGTAAATTAGAAAGAGAATTGGTCCTAGTACCGATCCCTGGGGTACCCCGCTACTTACATTGGTCCATTTTGATGCCTTACCGTTTATGACTACTCTTTGCTTTCTGTCGCTGAGCCAATTTTCTATCCATTTCAACACACCGTCTTGTATTCCATGCGCTTTTAGTTTTAGCAGTAAACGTTTGTGGGGAACTTTGTCAAAGGCCTTTTGAAAATCAAGGTATATAATATCTACAGCTTTACTCTCATCGTAGAGGTTGAGGATATCGTGGAAGAAGTCTAAGAGGTTTGTTAAACAGGAACGTTTTTTACGAAAGCCGTGTTGAGTATCTTTAAGTATGTTATTTTCCTCTAAGTGATTTACGAGTCTGTCTCGTATGACCGTTTCTAGCATTTTACATACAACTGAGGTTAAGCTAATTGGACGATAGTTACTGGATAGGGATTTGCTGCCTTTTTTGAATATCGGTGTTACGTTGGCTAGCTTCCACTGATCGGGCATAGTTCCAGACTGCAAGGATTTATTGAATAGTAATGTCAGTGGTTTAGAGAGCTCATCCTTAGCTTCCTTTAGAACTCTAGGCGAGATTGTATCAGGTCCAGGCGTTTTATTTACCTTGAGTTTATCTAAACAATTCAATACTTCTCTCTCTGTAACGGTGATATTGCTTAAAACATCTGAATTATCAATCTGAATCGGCGATGGTGTAGGGATATCACTGAGGTCTTCTGTTGTAAAAACTGATGCAAAGAAGGTATTGAGGGCATTACTCATTTGTTCTTCGTCTTTGGTGTATTCTCCATTTTCATCGACTAACGGTCCAACAGTTGAAGTAACTACTTTTTTCTTTCTGATATAACTATAGAATTCTTTCGGGTTTGTTTTACTTTGATTCGCAATATGTAACTCTAAGGTCTTTTTACTTTGCTTAATTAACTTTTTGGCTTTGCGTCGTAGCTCTACAAATTTCAGCCGTTCTTCGTCATTTTGTGAGGATTTTAATCTATCATTAGCAAATTTTTTAGCAAGCAGGCAGTTTGAAATATCTTTATTCCACCATTTGGGCTTATTATTATGGCCTGGACGCCGAGTTTTTGATGGTATGCAGTCTTGCACTGCTTTTAGGTAAGTGGCTTCGAATAACTTCCAAGATGTATTTATGTCGTTATTGTGAATTAAAAAGCTCCAGTCAGTTTCTTTAAACATAGCTCTAAGTTTATGGAAGTTTGCTTTCTTGAAATTAGGGACTTTTTCGATGCTACTATTTGGTTCGTTACTAGTAAACTTTAAAGTGAAAGTTATCGTATGATGGTCGCTGTTACTGAATTCATCACCAACATTCAAATTCTCTATTAATTCTTCTTTTGTTGCAAGTACAATGTCAAGAACGTTATTACCACGGGTCGGCGTTCCAACAAATTGATAAAGCGAACTCTCTTGCAAGTTCGTATACAAGTCATGTCCGGAGTGTGAAGTAAGAGTATCGCCCCACTTGGTCACAGGTAAATTAAAGTCACCAAAAATTACGGTATCTTGTGAGTTACTTACATCTGCAATTTGTTCGTAAATTTCTCGGTCAGTTTGCACTGATTGAGCTGGAGGTCTGTATATTAATGCAAGTATTATTTTGGTACCTTTATTATTCTTTATTAGCACAAAAGATGCGTCGACGTTCACAATTTGAGGTTTTGACAAGAGGGTAGGGTTAAGACTTTCTTTGATATAAAGTAAAACGCCACCTCCATTTCGATTAATTCGGCTTTTCTCAAACATTACATAACCGGGAAGTGAATACTCTGCTAAAAAGTCTCTATCTTCTGTATTGAGCCAAGATTCTGTTATGCCAATCACATCATAATTTTCTGTAAACAGTAGCTCCTCTAAATCTGAAAATTTATTGCGTATGCTACGAGCGTTTGCATAGAAAACCTTTAAATTTGTTATTTTAGAACTCACGGAACGCGCTTTAATAATATTTTTGGTTCTTGTCGGATCTACATTTATGTTCATGGCTGTCCTCGGTCCTCGCTGTCTCCGGTCCTTATCGCTGGTGGTCCTCGGTTGCCTCTGTTTTTTTCTTGGCGTTGGATGATTTATGTCACTGCTGCTTCTTCTCGGATGGCGTTTTTTGATCCATGGCTGCGGACTGCTTCGTGTAGGAGACGACCCATGCGTGCTGAACCCACAGGGTTTAGATGAGTGCCATCCTTGCGGAACAGAGTAGGCTGGTTGTAGAAGTTGTCCCAGAGGTTGATGAATTCAACTTCTTCCCTCAGACACAAATGTTTTAGTCGGCTATTTGTGCTGAAGGCCTTGTCGTAGAATTTGTCAGGTGCGTCGATCTTGGGGAGAATGCCTGAGATGATGATATTCCTTGACTTGTTTTTGTAGTGCTGGATCATCTTGCGATATTTCTCCATCAACTCTTCGGATCTGGTGCGCATGACGTCATTTGAACCAGCATGGATGACAAAAAGGGTATTTTCATTTGCATCCTTTGTGGTATCTTCGAAGGCTTCCACAATGTCGTCCAGTCCAGCTCCTGGGATGCAAAATCTTTTTCGTTGATTTGGGACTCTGTCGCAGAACTCTTCGACCTGTCCTCGTAGGATGGAATCCCCAACGAGCCTGGTCTCTTCTGGTTCGTCTTCCATCTCTACCAATATCTCAAATCTGTTTGACATTGTGACTGGTAGATGAGACCTTTTCTGCGTTGGCCGTGCACCGTTCCTCACTGGTGTAAATCCGGAAACCTGTGGTGGCGGGACTCTACGTACAGGTCGGGGAGAGGAGTGGTTAGAACGGGGGCGAGGGGTTGGTACTGTTCGTACTAGCAGGCTTCTTGCACGAGGAGTGGGGGAGAGACTAAGGTGGAGAAGGAGGGGGGGGCAGTGAGGCACAGGTGGTGAAAAGTTGGGATTGTCATGTCTCGGCGGAGCAGTGGGCGGGGAACACGAGTCAGGTGGCTGTGGAAGCGCTTGAGCACCTGCCTGAGCAGCAGCGTGCAGCGATCCAGCACCTGCTCGGTTCATACCCCACTGTTTGTGCCGAGCACCCAGGCCTCACAACTCATGCGGTGCACGATGTTCCGCTGGCAGGTCACTTGGGTGTGAGTAAACCGTTGGCTTCGTTGTGTCAGTTGTTTAAGCTGGGCGACGAGGCTTTGGCATGGTTGCCAGGTCAGGGTCGACCCATGGCTGCTAAGGGTGGTGGTCAGTATCAGGACATTAAACAGATTGGTGAGGGTAACTATGGACTAGATACGCCCGACCGTCGCATAGTCTCCCAATGCTGCCCTAGTAAAATGCAACAGCCCTACCATAGACCGACTGTATCTGGCCATGTCGCTGAAGGCGGTGATGCTGTGCAGGCAGATGTAGTCGCAAGGAATGCGGGGGTGCGCATGTACGGTATCGGCGGGGAAGCATTAGCACTTATGAGCTGTGGGAGTGACTGCACAGGTGGTACAGATTGTCCCTCTCATGACCTGGCTGTTTTAGGGGCGGAGGTGGAGAAGGAGGGAGGCTATAGTTTAGAAACTGCGGTCCCGGCTGGGTTGTGGGAGGGCACTAAACATGTTGTTCTTCGAGATAAGTTGCAACCTCTTGTTCCTAAGCGCCAAGAGAAGTTGTTTACTAGGCTGTGGCAGTACGTCCGCATGTTTGTTGATTCTCCAGGCCTGATGTACGGGGTGGCACCCGACATGGAGGCTGGAGACTGTGCAAGGCTCAAGTTGGCTCCCTACTGTATAAATCCTGCTCGACAGCCTGTTGTGAAAGCAGAGCTGGACTACATGTTGGAGAAGGGTCTGAGGGATAAGGGATATCGTGAGTGGTCGTTGCCAGTAACTTTGCAACCTGAGTTAAGTGGCAAGATCCGTGTTTGTGTTGTTTGCAAGAGTGTTGGTGCATCATCCCTGACAGACGCCTATACCTTATCCAGAGTTGACGACCCCATAGACCGCATCGGGGCTGCCTCGTTTATCACTAAGGTGGAAATAGTGAAAGGTTATTGGCAGGTCCCGTTGCCGGAGAGAGCGAAGAGAAGTGCCAGTCTTGTGATGGACTGGGCAGTTTATCAGTGTCAGGTGTTGTTTTGCTGTCGGAACACAAGTTGGATACGTGGCATGTTAAGGGCACTGATAATGTTCTGGCTGATTGTTTGTCACGGGAGGGTATGTATTAAGGTTCACCCTCGCCGTTCAGTCAGTGTTTGTTTGTGAGTGGAGAAAAATTAGGCTAGCCCCTGTAGTGCAAAGCCGCCAAAAACACTATTAAACAAAAATATAAAAACCTCACATAAAAAAACTCTTTCTTTTTGATAGTATATATATAAGTGCAGTATGTTACAGCAAGAATCTAAGACATCCTGAGTTTTTGTCTTAGTTGGCTAGGCTTGGTGAAGCTTGCTCGTTGAGCGTAATATTGTTAAGTGATACTATTATTTTGGGGAAGTGTTGTGTAGATTTTTTTATATAATGAAGTGTTTTAGGTTTGTGATTGGGTCTTGTTTTCACAACTTGGGGGTGTAGCTGGGTGATGCAGGGTTTGTGGGCATATTGTCTGGTCAGATGTGGCGTTTACCTGAGATTAAAACGTCCCACATCTTGGGCGGGGTGTTACGCTGGCCAGCTTGCCAGAATGTACTCGTACTCGCTAGCGCTCGCCAGGGCAGTGAAATGGGCTATAATAATCGTAGAACGATGTTCTTTCTTTCTTAGTATTCATGTTGTTACAGACAGATCAGTGTTTGTCTTCATTCTTGTCTGTGACACTTGGAAGTATTTTATATCATTGATAGAGTTATAAGATATGTAGTGTGAAGTTGCAAGGAGAAAGAGATAAGGGAGGCAGCGAGGTGGTAGTGTGTGCGTGTGTATGTACGTGTGCATTCCTCGCTTGGGCTGTGCCACTCGCCGGCGGGCTTGGCGTGTCATATGACGCCTGCTCTTCATGACGTAGTCGTCTGTGATTGGGGGCCGCTGTCTTGGCTTGGTGCTGGGGGGCTCCTACCCGCATGTCTCCTTAGAGCTTGGTATGTTGTGCTTGGTCCTAGACGTCCCTTGCAATCTGTCCCCAATCTAACCATCTTTACTACTGTTTCTCTCACTGAACTTCTTCTTTTCCAATACTTCTTGTCTTTATTCAATTACTTATCCCTTCTGGTTCTGCATACGACTTCCATAGTCGGCCAGTCGTATTACCAGCACCAGTTCTCACATATATGTTTTGCACTAGCTTTAGGGATTATTAGAGTCATAGTCACATGGAGTCATATTATTGGGTGCTTCTAATTATTGAGTTGTTCTTTGTTACTATTTAATGCTAGACAGTGGAGGGTATCTTTGGTCGTTGCCTGAGTTATGTATATGGCAAGTCAGAGCCTGTACGACTTCGACGGAGCTTGGTAGCCTGTAACCCTTGTGCATATTTGTCCTTTGCGAGCGTAGAAGTATACAAGCGAAGGGCTTTTGCCTACTCTTGCTTGTATGCTTGCTGCCTCATTTTGTTGACCTTTGTGGAGCGCCAGGGCAAGACTAGATACTTGAGATCTGGACTTACCAAGAGAGCCTCCTAGTCACTTAACGTAACATAAAGGGAAATCTGTTCAGGGGAGACAGTAGGCTACGAGCATGCTTGCGCTCTGCCTAGCCTCCTTGTACCTTTTTTGCCGCTGCTAGACTTTATTAGTAAGAAAGACAGCATTGTGTTTATTAACTTTAACTGCGTATGCTTTAGGAATTATTCACGTATTATTTTAGCCTAGGTTGATGCATAGTGCACAACCCAGTTTGGCTGTTACTTTGGCTAAGGAAGTTCTGTTTTGAGTTGCTATTATTAGCGCTGTCACAGAGTTGTTGCACTCCCTTGTTTTATATATATGTATCCTACTTGTTGGTGTATTTAAGATACATGCTTTGGTGTCCTGCCCCTGCATTATTTCTGTTCTATATTCGACGAGCATCTTAGAGCATCAGACGTTTTCAGAAGATTCCATATCTGTTTGCTGTAGAATTAGACTTCCAGTGTTTTCATAGAGCATTGAAGAGTTTAGTGTTGAGTTCAGACTCACACTAAAGTTAACGTAAACATATACTCCTTTATTAAATCTTGTTATAGTTTATTTAAGCATTGTTATTACTTGAGAGCATTTTATTAACGTAAAGTACTCCTGTTGTGAGTAGGCTTTGCCGTCACCGGAAAGCCTTTGTAGAAGTGCACTAAAACTCAGTTAATTGATACCCCGTTATCCAGTAAATTAACTCCTGACGGTTTAAGTGTTTTGTTCACCGGCGTAATAGTTCGAGGGTTTGGAATTAGCGTACCGTTGTTGCAGATATAGCCTATCTTCTAGTCCAATATTAAGTGCCCTTGTTTATTTCATAGTGCCGGTCGTAACAATTGGTGATGGGAAGATGGGTGGGTGCTTCATTGGAGATGGGATGGTGTGTGAGTGCTTCATTGGTGATGGGATGGTGGGTGGGTGCTTCATTGGTGATGGGATGGTGGGTGATTGCTTCATTGGTGATGGGAAGGTGGGTGGGTGCTTCATTGGTGATGGGAAGGTGGGTGGGTGCTTTATTGGTGATGGTAAGGTGGGAGAGTGCTTCATTGGTGTTGGTAAGGTGGGTGGGTGCTTCATTGGTGATGGAAAGGTGGGTGGGTGCTTCATTGGTGATGGGAAGGCGGGTGGGTGCTTCATTGGTGTTGGGAAGGTGGGTGGGTGCTTCATTGATGATGGGATGGTGGGTGAGTGCTTCATTGGTGATGGGACGGTGGGTGATTGCTTCATTGGTGGGTGATGGGAAGGTAGATGGGTGCTCATTGGTGGGTGTTGGGAAAGTGGGTGGGTGCTTCATTGGTGGGTGATGGGATGGTAGATGAGTGCTTCATTGGTGGGTGTTGGGAAGGTGGGTGGTGGGTGCTTCAACTATGAGAGAAAGGGGAGGTCTCCAAGACTATGTAAAAAAAACGTAAGGCATGATAGAGAAAGCAAATAGAGAAAGAGAGAGCATATTAATTTTCATAATCACCTCTCTTGCTAAAGCAGCAAAGCAGTATGGGTGTGCTCAACCGTCTCCGTGGGTCTTTACCTTTGCACAGCTTTTCGCTCTGTACAGGTACACCGTGCACCCATGTCTCGAGTACTGTTCGTGTGTGTGGGGAAGTTCCCCCCATTCCGCATATCTCAAAAGGGTAGAGTCCAAAGCATTCCGTCTTATCAACTCTCCACCTCCTACTAATTCCCTACAGTGTTATTCTACACACTGCAATGTTTTTTTGTTTTGTTTTTTTGTTTTTTTAAGAGACAATGAACGGAGGAAGGAAAAACACAGATAAAACAAAAAGGTTCATGTGCCTTAAGGCATCCTCCATTCATAAAATGTTTGTAACAACTGGATTTAAACATTTGTAGATTGTAAGTTTGTGGAAAGCAATTCGAGGGAAGTGAATTCCAAAGAGTAGTAGCTCTGGGGATAAATGAATTCTGATAAGCAGGAGTTCTACATTGTGGAGGAGAAAGTGTAAATTCATGGGCGCTCTCAGCTGCCCTAGTTTTACGGGGAAAGATGTGGAGAGGCGGCACAATTGAAGCAAGTTCCTCGGAACAATTGCTGTGAAAATATCTGTAGAATAATGCAAGGGATGCAACGTTTCTTCGTATGGATAATGTAGGAAGGTCCTGTGTGATTGCAGGGTTATTGATTAATCTAATAGCTTTATTTTGAATTTTGTCCAACTGCCTCAATGCAACCACTCCACTTCCACCCCACAGAGGTGAACAGTAATCCATCTGAGAACGCACATGACTTTATATATTACGGCCAACTGCTCGTCAGTGAAGAATTCTCGAACTCTGTACAGGAGTCCCAGTTTTTTAGAGGCATTCTTAGTAATGCTTCTAACATAATGTGTCCAGCTCAAGTTAGTAGTTAATGTTACACCGAGAATGTCAATACTAGGGGAAGTGGGAATATTTACATCATTAAAAAATATATGGGAGTCAGTGAGATTCTGTCGGTTAGAAAATTTAATGTACTTGGTTTTCTGTGCATTAAAGGAAACTAGATTCTCTTGTCCCCATTCATTAATTCTAGAAAGGTCCTGGTTCAGAGAAATTGCAGTGTTTATTTTTGTATTTATAAGATCGGCTTGGGTGAAAGAATTGGTAAATGTGAAGGAACTGTGGAGTGTTGAGTCATCTGCGTAGGAATGTATTGGATTATGAGTGGTAGATATGAGATCATTGATATGAATGAGGAACAGAATTGGGGCCGAAACTGATCCCTGGGGAACACCAGCATTTATTGAGTGAAATTGAGAATAAAGGCCATCTACCATTACACATATTTTTCTGTTATGAAGATAAGAAGAAATTAGTGGAACTAATGATGCAAGGCCGTAGTGTGACATCTTCGACAATAAGGATTGATGCCAGACTCTATCAAATGCTTTGATATATCCAGTGCTATTGTATGTGTTTCACCATGTTGGTCTGTAGCTTGGTTGATTTGATGCGTATCTGCATCTCTCTCACTTGTCTATCGCTATAACATCAATCAGTGTTCTTCCGTACTCTCTCAGTGCATACCATCTCCCTTACGGCGACTGGGTGGCACTCACCTTTCAACACAATCCACCCCTATTATCTCCAGCTTTCCAACCAAAGAATTCCAAAATGTCCTCAGTCTTTCTTCAACTCAACAAGTAAGCCCTGGAACTCTCTCCCTCAATCCATCTTTCCTTCATCTTATTGACTTAGACTGCCTTAAACTGTATACGTTGGGTGTGCTCAACCATCTCTGTGGGCTCTTCATCCCCACACAGCCTCTTGCTCTGGATAGGGGCCCAGTGCGCCCATGTATCGAGTATTGTTTGCATGTATGGGGAGGTTCCACCCATACCGCACTTCTCAAAAGAGTAGATTCTAAAGCATTTCGCCTCAGCAACTCACTTCCTCCTAGAAAGTACAATAAGAAGGAAGAAGGAGAGCTTGTTTACATAACCTATAATCATATGCTATATATTGTGTTCAATATCATTGACACCGTCCAAGTATGTACCCATAATACTACATTGGTTTTCTTGCCGGGTTAACTTGGATATTTGTTTGCATGTTTATCGAAAGTTTATCGTCCATAATATTAGCGTGTGAAGTTAGCATTTTTGTGCACTGTTCCGCTGACTTGAAACCAACCGCGTCCAATACTCTTATCTGAAAAGTAACTGGAATTCCCTTGAAGTGGTATATTCAAACCTACGGTACACGTGGAAAACTATAACAACCAATGATGTTTATTTTTACTTCCAGACTATCATCACAATGGGTAGGCTTAAGATAGATCACACAAACTCAGAATTACCTGTATGATAAAAATAGCTTAATGTGTTAAAATAATTCAAGCTTCAAAGTACTTTTATCTAAGGTTATTTTTGACAGAATGCTTTTACAGTTTTACTCGAGTATTATTTCCCACCCCTCCACAAATCCACCTTATGGAAAGTAAACCCTCCTGAGCGTGGTGGGTGGTAGCTCTGTGGGTGTATGGGTAAGGGTAATGCACCTGAAATATTACCGTCTTAGTTTGCATATGCAGATGGCGGACAATTTCTAAGGTTTTTGTGTGAATTTGAGGATCTGATACCAGATCGGCTTCCTTGTGAGTAAAGACCAGGAATGTTAAAGCTGTGGTTAGCGTGGATCATTATTCATATTGGCTGCCTTAAATATTGCCAATCATCGTTACTAACCTGCAAATATATTGTGAACATTTTGCTCACCATATTATGCAAGACAGGGTGGCAAAAATGTACATTCTATAAATTTAATTTAACATAAAAGGTGCATACATTTAAAAATAATACCTGAAATTTTGTATGTAAGGAAAGTAAAACAAAACGTATTGTAAACACTTTCGTGCATATTCAAGTACAGCTGAATATATATTTACCTATTGAGGAAAACGAGATCATGGGAAATGAGTTATATCTTCTCCAAAATCTTGTAATCTGAAGATTTAACACCTTACGAGCGGCCTAGGCGGTATATAATATGTAGCCACCAGCGGGGTGTTTTTAGCCAAAATAGGGCTGTTTACGTGATCATTTTCATGCCTAAATAAGACCCAAAGCGTAAAACAAGTATCTATCCCTGAAAGGGCATAAACAGAGATTTCCAATGACACCATAACGATCCTTTTATGATGGCTAGTTTTCTTGCAACAACCGCACAACGCGAGTGCAAAAAGCATGTAATTCGGCACTTTCCCCATACAATTCCGTATATAGCGAGTGAGAGAGGGAGGGAGGAGGTGGGATTCGTGTCAGTCGCCGCCGCGGTGGTCTGGAGCAGTCATACGCTCGCTACTCTCCTGCCACCACTTGTCTCTCTCTCTCAGCAACATTACGTGCTGAAATTGCCACACGACCTATGTCGAGCGCCGCCAGATAGTCCAGATTTATTATACTCGACTTATGTTGCACGCCGCTAATTAAGGGTTAATCTGCTTCGATTTGTCAGTAGCGGATGAAATATAGTGATGGTTAGGGATGGCTGGAACATAGACCTTGAAATGCCTCAGTGCAAGCACAACTGCCAGCAGCTCCCTCTTGACAACAGAGCAGCTTCCCTGGGCTGAATTGAACTTCTCCGAGCAGAAAGTAACAGGATGTTCCAGCCCATCATCGTCCTTTTTCATAAGGACGGCACCAGCCCCCACACCACTAGCATCCGTTGCTAGTTGGAAAGGTAGGCTAAAGTCAGGGGCCCTGAGGATCGGGTGAGTTCACAACAGGCGTTTTACAACTCTAAACGCCTTCTCACACTCAGGCGCCCATTTGACTTTCTTATCCTTCCAGTTATCCTCCACCTGAGCTTGACTGTCCCGTTCTCCTTCTCCATCTTGTCTGCTAAACGTCATCACAGGCACAGTGAGAGGCTCAGGGGGGTGCCTCACATACTCCTTCATGAGATTAACGTGACATAACTGATTGCGCTTACGTCTGTCTGGATCGGCCACCAAGCAATCCAGGTCCGATAGCCTCTCAACCACCCTATAAGGACCAGTGTACTTCGCGGATAAGGGATGACCTACAAGGGGCGGTAGAATCAACACCTCCTGACCCACGTGAAACTCCCTGAGTTTAACCTTGAGGTCGTACCTGTCCTTCATGAGGGCCTGAGAGCTAGTCAAATTACGGCCAGCCAATTCCAGACTGCGCAACATCCGTTCTCGACAGTCGGGGACATACTTAAGCATAGAACAAGGTTTATCTGCACCCTCCCATATTTCTTTAACCATATGGAGAGGCCCTCTGACACGGTGTCCAAAGATGAGCTCATTAGGGCTGAATCCCAAACTTTCCCCAGGTACCTCCCGTGCAGCAAATAAAACATATGGCAGGCCAAGATCCCAACCTTTCCCACTCTCAAAGCAACAATAACGAAACACAGATTTTAAAGCAGAGTGCCATCGCTCTAACACACCCTGGCTCTCCGGATGATACGCAGATGACACAACCGTAACAATCCCATGCTGCTGCACTGCTTGAACAAAGAGGTTAGAAGTGAAGTTGGATCCTTGGTCCGACTGAATCCCCTGCGGGTAACCATACCGGGAAAAATACACTAGCAAGCTTCGGACCACCGTCTTCGCTGACCCATTTCTCATAGGGTACGCGTCAGGATACCTTGTTGCTACATCTCCCGACTGTGCATCACTGTCCTCCTCCAACTCGACAGCACCGGTACCACATTCAAGAACCTCCGGGTCTTCTAATTGCAATTTATGAATGTCCGAAGGAGCAAGCTTATCTAAGTGTTTGCGAAACAACTCATGCCCCCCTCCTACATTGAATTTAGCCTCCCGTTGCTCTCTCCCTGTGTATCGTTGCTGTCTCTTCGTCTTTTTAAGCCCATCCTCTGCCTTCTTAGTAACAGTTAATGGGTCTTTTCCAGACTCGAAAATCGGTCCTAATAATGAGTCCCCGAGAATGTCCGTTGATACTAAACTCTCAACCGCATCAACTTTCAACCCCTTCTCGGTACCTTTCCTCCGCTTGTCTAAAGACTGTTGACCAGAATGTGAATCCCTGGATGCAAGAGATCTGGTGACAACACACGCCATAGGTTGCACCGGACACTTCTCAACCCACTCCTGCTCCTCCCTACTCACGTCGGCCGGCTTCTCGGCAACGACTAAGGGTGGAGCCTCAGAAGTAGGCCCCGCAAAGTCGTTGCCGAGAAGGAGGTCGACGCCCCCAACAGGTAACTTCTCCACAATTCCTACATCCAGGTCACGAGTCACACCATCAACTTCCATCTTCATTCTTACAAGCGGGTATGACCTTGTTGCATTAACTCCCTGAACCACAACCACCCGCGCCGTATTTACAGGTTTATCAGTGAAATTCCTCAACAATGTTTGCGATGCCCCAGTGTCACGCAAAATTCTCACCTCATGTCTTCTACCCCCCCACTCCACACAACCGAGTCCCCTGTGGTCACTAAAGGCATCACGGACAGGGAATAAGCCTTCCGGATCCTTCTGCACTGGCAGTGTATTTACATCGGAAGAATTGCCTCTAACAAACTCCGATGTCCTCTTGAACACTCCAATGCCATGAGCAAAAGACACGGCTACCGGAGGAGGTCGACTAGGGCACTCATTTGCCTTATGACCCTCCTGGTGGCACTTAAAACACATAAATTTCGGTTTCGGCTTATACTGTGATGTAAAGAGCCCCTGACTTTTCTCATACGGCGTGGTGTTAGGTTTGGATTCAGTTTTAGTTTCATTGCTCTTTTGTTTAAATGTGTCATTGCTACGGGGAGGGGGAGGATAACGGTCCCTAGCACTTGCATCGTACTTCTGTGAGGACCCGCAACCCCGAATCAACGACAGCCGTCGATCAGCCATTTCTGCTGCTTCGACTAGAGTTCTTGGGTTTTTCTCCTTTAAGTTCAAAGTTAGATCACCGCCCGTGCTCTTAAAGAACTGCTCCAACATCATTAACTGCTTAATTCCATCAAATGTTGTTGCCTTCTCAGATCGGAGCCAGTTCCCCATAGCATCGGACATGTCCCGGGTGTGTTCCAAAAAGGTGCTATCTCTTCCCTTGGTTACACCTCGGAACTTCAAACGGTACGTTTCTGGTTGCAGTTCGTAAGCCCTCAGGACAGCCTGCTTGAGATCCTCATACACAATACATGACTCCAAAGGTAACTCATCGTAGGCTTTAAGACCCTTGCCTATTAATCTAGAGGATACAAGTGCTTCCTATTTATTCTCTGGCCACTGGTGTTCCTGGCACTTCTTCTCAAAGCGTGCGAAAAATTCTGTTACCCCACTCTCATCAAACACCGGAACCAGTTTCAATAAGTGCGAGAGAGATTGATCATGAGCACAGTTACCAGCCCCAAGTCGCTGTTCCGTTTTCTCTACTCGCGACTTCTCTACGTCCCTGTCGGCACAGTACCTAGTCGACTCAGCTTGGATTTTGGCTTGACTGTTAGTTTTTCTCTCTTCTATCTTGGCTAATTCTATTTGCTGCTGATGCTGAAGCTCACATGCCCTTTGTTGCTGTTGAATCTTAGCTAATTCGAGCTGATACAATAATTCTGGGGTTAACCCAGAAGGTGAAGGTGCTACAATGTTTGAAATTACCGGTGGTCCCCCCAGGGGCAACCCACCCTGCCAGTCACCACCCAACTGTGGAAGCGTACCCGGGGTCGGCAAACCACTGGGATGGCTGGGAGTCGAGTGTAGGGGAAGCATGGCCGAAGGGCTCTGAGCACTCAACCCGTCTCGCTCACCAGTCACCCTGCCCAGTACACACATTATCAAGTTATCCCTGGTCATGCTGCTAGTACCCGCATGACCGATAGCTGTGGCCAGGCATTGAAGACCGTACCGATCCATACCCTCCAACCGCTCGGCAGTAACGGGCCATTGCAAAAATATCCTAGCATCCTCCTCACAGTTCACCTGATTAACCATTTCATCATACTGCTGTTCCTCAGTTTCGACATTACGTACTGTGTCTCCATTCTCCTCTGATCCGGTATAAGACATGATGCTCACAAAAATGTCCCACCTCAATATTCAGAAAAGAAGCACCCCAAACTCTTATACGTCAATATACACACAAAAATTCTCGGAAATACTCAAGGGCTATACTATGTTGCAAAACAAAATTATTCTTGCTGATCCCCGCAAAATATTCCCCAAAACAACAAATGTTCCTGCTAATAAATGTAGGTTCACCAAATCCTAGGTAAGGTCGCCATTTGTTACGACTGAGGTTTAAATATATCAGGGCTCTTATTCATTGGACTAGTAATGGCATAAATGCTACAAGGAAAGCGCTAGATCCAACCTCTGATGTATATTCCCAGTGAACAAAGAACACAAATACTCTCCAGAGTTCTATATGCAATAATAGGTTATTAAACTCTCAATAAATGTGCGTCTACTCTAGGCTTAATGTTATGTGAAAACAGCCTATTACTACCTATAACCGAAGGTGCTTGGTTATGGTATGCAAAGTAAGGTGGCAAGGGAAGTTACAGCTTACGTTACTTTAATCAATAAATGTCAGGCACTCCTGCATGAAAGAAAGTGCACTAAAGTCCTTCAACACCAACACGGAATCTTCTTTAAATGTTAGATGCTATCAAGATGCTCGAATCGGAAATGGAACCCAAAAAGGCAGGCAGCGGATCAATGCTCGTGCAGGCTATGCACACAAAAAGGCAGGAGATATAATGCAGTCGGAGCCAAGAATATCCTAAACGCCACAACAATAATAATAATCGCCACGACATTGCAGTATTCCTATCAACAAAAAGAGCCTAAGTCGTTTGTGTCTCCATACATCAAACTAGACTGCGAAATGCTTGTGTAATCATAAACGGGTATGCATAAAAAGAGTAATTGGTTTAATATACTTAATGTCTACTGTGACTGATAAAGTCTAGCTAGAGTCAATGATACGAGATACTGGTGCGCATGGCATGCCGCATAGCCTAGTGCAAATCTCAAGTCTGTGCATCAAATATTACGTTATAGGGAAGGGTAGCTCTCTTGAGAAACCTTAATACCGAAGTATTAAGCGTTCTCCTGGCGTACCTCAAAGACAAACAACGAGCTTAGAACAGTGAAGAATGGTATAGGCAAAAAGCCCTCATTCGTGCATGCTCTACTCTCAATGGCACACAGACTAGAATTTACCCACTCAACTCCAGTTCTCAGGTATGTCGTGCAGCTTTTAACTAAAGCCAGCACCCATCGGAAACAATACCTTATAGTATCAGACTCCTAGTCTAGCATTATCTAATCCAGCAGAACACTAATAAATATAGGAAGCGGTACTGAACAATATGAATGCCAACCAATGCTTCGTGATCAACTTATCTTAACAACTAACATACATGGGTTATATAAGACCTTAACGCACAATACAACTGGCCAGCATGAAGCCGATTATGCAGAGTTAACCAGAGGGGGGTATAATATTAATAAAAGGTGGTGAAAGATATGGAAAATGAGAGAGATAGGCAGAGGAAAAGGTTCTCAGGTGCAGATCGGGGAACAGGTATCAAAGGGATAAGAGGGATGCGTTCTAGAAACCAGATCTGAGGGAGAGAGTAGCAAGAGAGCTGTATATATACTAGCACTAGCTCGCACCGCGTAGACAAAGCGGTAACAATTCCTTCAGCCAATGGCAAAGAAGCCAGCCAAACATGACGTCACCAAGCATGGTAAAAAACTCCTCCAACCAATACCCAAGAGGCCAGCCAGCCGTGACGTCATCGTGCATGGCAAAAACACTACGCGCCTCCTCTCACACTGTTCTACTCTCTCTCTCTCTCTCTCTCAAATCCTATCACTACTACTTAATGATAAAACATATACTCTGCAATTAAATATATAAAGCCTTGACATGGGCGAAAACAAAGAGCCTTTCTGGACTGCCCATGACACGAGCTTTCATATGAAATAAAGCACACAATAATACATCAACTGTAGCCACATCCACTGCCCTGGCGATCCTAACGAGTCACTGTAGGACAAGCCATGCGGTTCTAACGGAGTGGTTAACGTCACACCTCTCTTACTTCACGCTTGTCTCTTATTCTCCTGTAACTCTTAACTCTTAGCTTTCCCTCCACCAGGTAATGATCTGACATACCCTCCGCCTCACCTCACATCACATTCACATCCAGCAGTCTACACAATCTTTCCCTTGTCACCAGCACATATTCCATCAATGCCCTCTCTACAATCTCTCCCCTCACAAGTCTATGCCAGGTGTACTTGTGTATACGCCTTTTTTTGAAGAACGTATTACCTACACTCAATCTACACTCTTCACATACATTTTTCAGTCTTTCTCCACTCTCGTTTACACCATCCACACCAAAACTACCGATGACTCCCTCAACAGGCTCATTTCCTACCCTAGCATTTAGGTCCCCTAAAACTATAACATTTTAATTTTCATCAAACCCTTGTAGACAATCTCTCAAATCCTCCCAGAAACCCTCTACCTCGTCTAACTCTCTTTCACTTCCTGGTCCATACGCACTTACAAATACCCACCTTTCACCCTTAAACCGCATTCTCACCCACATTAGCCTTGATGACACCTCTTTCCACTCTTTTATAAACTCTCTCAACTCCTCCTTCACAATAATAGCCACTCCTTCTTTCCCCCTGACTCCCTCGTCTACTCCAGACTCTCTACCTATCACGTTTCCAAAATCCTCTTCTCCCTCTCCTTTCATCTTTGTTTCATTCAGTGCAAGGACATTATAGATCCTTCTTTCAAATAACCTTCCAATATCCTCTCGCTTCTCATTCGTACTACATCCACGCACATTCAAAGCTCTTATTCTTACGGTCCGGGACCACGAACGCATTCCCTCGCCCCTATCTCTGTCTCGTTTTTTTGGTAGATTTATTTAAGGGGAGAAGGATACCAGGCCCCCCGCCCCCGATCCCCTTTAGCCGACTTCTACGTCTCGCCGGAGAAAAGCTGTGGTGGAAATTTCTCACCCCTCCACCACAGAGGAGGCTACCTGCACCAGAAAGTGGCGGGCGTTGGGGTCGCCGCATCCCTACGCCATTTGAAAAAAATAGAGATGCAGAAGGAGAAAAAGATAGAAGGGCCTATGGGAAGTAGAGGACACCAACCCTCACTCTGACAAAGGGTCAGCCCACCACCACTTACTTTACAAAATATATATATTGTATTATAGAGCCAAGCGAATAATTATGGGCGGACGAAGATATATTACCAGTAATGGGTGTAATTAATAGCATGATCGGTTAAGTTGAGTAAACTGTGACAACATTTAAGATAATAAAGGCCACGTGGAAAGAAGAGAAAATATGAGAACTCAAAATACGATACATACATTTTGGTGAATAAGAATACTATTTAAGATATCTATCAACAATAATTAATAGGAATGTGTAATTATGAGAGACATCACAAGTGGAATGGATTAGCAAAATGTTCAAACTAAAATGGACATAATTTGACCAGGGGATCATTATTGAGTTGCAAAATATGCGACTCTCTTACTTTCAGCTTCACGTCATGTTTTCTGCCGTTATTTTAGAATTGAACGTCTACACATAGAAACAAAAAAATACTATATAAGTATCCCTTTTAATTTAACTATTGCGTTTGCTATCCCACCATAATTAATGGATTCCTACCATTGTGATTCTCTCCCTCCTTTGGTACAGAGACCATAACCAACCCACACCTTTAGTTCCCTTCCCTAGATCACTTTCTCTATCCACCGAGTTGTCCTTCAAGCAGATTTGGAGAGGATAGCATTTCTCATGTCTCTGTCTGTTGCATATATATCTCTCGAATTGCTTATTATTTGTCGTAGTATTATTTGCATGACTGAGTGTATTTGGTTAGATATGTTTGTTTGTTTATTATGTTCCCTATTTAAATATAATTCAATTATGTCACTCTTAAGCTGCATCATATGCGGCTCTCTTATTTCCAGCTTCATAATACATTTTCTGCCCTCATTTTAGAATTGTTCACATATTACTGTTATACATATTGCCGGTACTATTATATATATATAATTTTCTATTATTAGTCTCTAGTATACACCTCTTCTAACAGGATATGCCCAATCCCATACAGTTTAAACTCGTGTCAATTATAACATAATTTAATGAAACATTTTACAAACACTAGAATCGTACTAGATTTTATAATAATCAAACTTTGACTTTTACGTTGATCAGATACAATGAAATGTAAGACATTGAGCAGAAGATGTCCTACTCTGTAAATGCTCTTATATATTAGATATACTGTACCGTATGATTGATAGGAAGGGAAGCTATATTAACTTTACTAACATAATGATGTAGTGATATTATGATATATAGAAGATGTCCAACTCTGTAAATGCTCTTATATATTAGATATACTGTACCGTATGATTGATAGGAAGGGAAGCTATATTAACTTTTATATATTAGATATACTGTACCGTATGATTGATAGGAAGGGAAGCTATATTTACTTTTATATATTAGATATACTGTACCGTATGATTGATAGGAAGGGAAGCTATATTAACTTTTATATATTAGATATACTGTACCGTATGATTGATAGGAAGGAAAGCTATATTAACTTATATATTAGATATACTGTACCGTATGATTGATAGGAAGGGAAGCTATATTAACTTTTATATATTAGATATACTGTACCGTATGATTGATAGGAAGGGAAGCTATATTAACTTTTATATATATGATATACTGTACCGTATGATTGATAGGAAGGGAAGCTATATTAACTTTTATATATTACATATACTGTACCGTATGATTGATAGGAAGGGAAGCTATATTAACTTTTATATATTAGATATACTGTACCGTATGATTGATAGGAAGGGAAGCTATATTAACTTTGCTAATATGATTATGTAGTGATATTATGATATATAGATATTTGATGTTTCATACTTTGTTATATGGATGCTTAGGATAGGTAAGTTTGAATTAGAAAATTAATATATAAAAAAGTCCCACTTTGTCATTCCCCGTGTTTGATATTCCCTCCACACGCTGCTAAATTACTTTGAATATAATTATTCGGAACATTTCAGAGCATAAAACCTCGTAACTGTAATTGTGTGGCAGTCGTAATTACTTGGGTGGATGTACTGTTTGGTGTATTGATACTTATTGTCTGGAATCATTATACGTTGGGGGAGTGAATCGACTTTGGTGGTGGTGGTATGTGTGTGTTTTTGTTTGTGTGATTAATTTACAATTATATGTTTCCTTCTCCTCCACTTCTTCTTCCCTTTCCCCCTCTCCTTCTTCTTTGTCTTGTTATTATTGTTCTTGGAGGTGCTGTTCTCTTGAATCCTGAGCTCAACCAGCCAATCCTTATGGGGTTTTTCCAGGGAAAGCTAACATAAGATTTTTGTCTATGTGTATGAAGGAGACAAACTAGGAAATAATGCATAAGGAAGACAGCACAAGCTTAAATATACAGTTAGATAAAACAGACGAAACACACTGCAAGATGAACATTGAATAATGATAAGTCAGATGGAAGGAACGAGACAAAACAGAGAGATATGAACTATGGCATACCAGATAATGAGAGAAGGGTGAACATTACCCAAGCAGTGAGGGTATGGTGGCTGATGGTAATGACCCGATGATGACATAATTACCAACCACACCCCCGGCCACACTTACACGGGTAGATGGGGGTTTGGGGGGGGGGGGGGGGGGGAAGGGGGTCAGCATGGGACGGGAAATGGAGTAAGATACGAGGGATAAAGTGAAGATGATTTAATGAGAAGAAAATAAACGTAAGAAGAAAATATGACTAATAACTAAAGAATGGAGGAATTCTAAGGTGTGAGATGCTATATAAAACAATGATAGAAAGGGGAGACTGGGTACTATAAGGAGAAGGTATATATTATAGCCTATTAAATTTAATTAGGCCAAAAATATAGCCCACTAGCCTCTTCTTTATAGAGTTCCCGGCAACGGAAGACAAAATAATTCCGTGGAAAATAAAAAGTACTGCTGAAGAACCTCCCAGTCAGCATCGCCAAAATGCCAAAAGCACCGCCGGCTGGGCAAATCAGATGGCCATACTTCAGAGATAGGACAGGTAACAAAGATAAGGTTATGGTCGGAGGAGCCCAACTGAGAGAAAATATCTACAGTGCAAGCAGAAGGATTAGAGGTTTGAAATAGGTCAAGGATGTTGGGCCGATCTCCAAGGCGGTCAGGGATACGAGTAGGGTGCTGAACTAACTGCTTCAGGTCATTAAGGACACAAAAGATGTAAGCTTGTTCATCAGGTTGGTCAGTTAAATGAGAGGAGAGCGATTAACGGTGGTGAACATTTAAATCACCAAAGATGGAGATTTCAGAGAAAGGAGAGGTTGATAGGATGTGTTCCACTTTAGAATTGAGATAGTAAAAACAAATAGTAAAGTCAGTAAAGTTAGGGGATAGATAGACAGCACAGAACAATTAGTTTGAGCATGGCAGGAAAGTTTGAACCGGTGACAGGTCAGTTGAACCAGTGCCACTTCAACCAGTGCCACTTTAACCAGTGCTAACTCAACCAGTGGCCACTTCAACCAGTGACCATTTCAACCAGCGACCATTTTAACCGTTAGGTTAGGTTAGGTTAGGTTAGGTTAGATTAGGTTACTGGTTAAAATGGTCACTGGTTGAAATGGACACTGGTTGAAGTGGCCACTGGTTGAGTTAGCACTGGATAAAGTGGCACTGGTTGAAGTGGCACTGGTTTAACTGACATGGAACCGTTTGAACCAGAGAGTTGAGAATTCAAAAGAGTCGAGGTCGGGAACACGAAGGCAAGTTAATTTGTTGTGCACATATCCACCGTTGGCTTGGACACTAGGATAGTGAGAGTAGGAGGATGCAGAGAAGGGGTTGATGGCAATTGCTTCTGACACCTGAGTCTCAGTGAGGAAAAGAATATCAGGTTTGTTGGAAGAGAGGTGGTGTTCAAAAGAGGGAAAGTTAGAGGAAAGGTCACGAATATTGCAAAAGTTGATAGTATGATTGACTGGCCGTGGTCCAGAACATTTTGATGGGTCGTCTGAGGAAGAACGGTAAATGTATGGCATGCATGGTCCTCCACCCACCACCCAACCCCCTTGGGGATTCCGAGGCTGGATATAAAGTCGCCATTTAAAACAAATGTTGATGTATACAAAGAAATGCTGCATGTTTGTTTAGTGCAGTGGTAAGAAGAGAAGGTGTTTGTGAGAGTTTGATGTGAGAGAGTTGAGTAGGTGAGACACAAACAAAACCAGTGAAGAAAGCCAGCCAAATGAAACTGCAATTTCCAGCAACTCCTTATCACATGCTAAAGAGTAAACAACAATAAAAAGTAGTATGGCAATTCAAATAATATATGAGAAAAGCAAACCCAAAGAAGCTAGAGCACACAACAAACAATATCTCATATTATATTGTGAGCAAGAGGCAGACCAAGATATTAGTCTAGTGAATCACAAAAAACGACAAGATTCGTGACGCTACCCAAGATACCAGTCACTTTATTCACTATTATTTTCGTTTACACTAGAGTTGCATTGCTCCCACTTTCGATATGTATTTAGCTTAATTTAATTATGATAGGTTAGGCTTAGTATAGTCAATGTTCACACTTATGTAAACTAATGTTTGGCTTGGCTGGATTAGTTTTAGTTAGGTTAAAACTGAGGTGAGGATAGGTTATGTTATGTTATTTGTTTATGCTTAGGTCAGGCTAGCCTAAGTTGATTTAAATTAGGTTGGGCTTTACCTATGCATAGGTTAGTGTAGGCTTGGCCAAGCTAGACTGAAGGTTAAATGTGTTTAAACGGGGCCAAGTCCGCTCCTTGATTTATGCAAAGTACTGAGAGCGAAATGAGATTATGCACTCTCTAAACAAACTCTGGAATCCGAGACCCGAGCATGAAATCTTGAGATAACAAAACAGTGTTATCACCCGTCCATATTATTACCACTACATCGCAGTTCATGGCTCCATCACTCACAACTATTACTAGATTTATTTTTCTGACTCGTACAATATTTTCCTGGACCAGAATGATTGAAGTGCAGTTCCATATGTTTACTTATGTATCTTAACCACCATAAGCTCCAGAGAATTGACGATTAACACCGTGTTAAAGTAAAGTTAAAATATGCAAAAAACCTTTGTTGTTATTAAAAGGCTCTATCAACGTTTGAACATATAATTTTAGTTATGGTTAGTTAGGTTAAATTCAATGAGGTTAATTGTGGTGTGCATGTCTTCTTACATGATCTGCCACATTGTTCGTGGAGATATTGCAGATCAAAATGTTCCCTCAGAGATCCAATCTAGTGTATTATCGTGACTCACAACTATTGAAATCCAGCTCCAAATGTCTAGAATTAGGCTGATCGACGGACGCTTGAAGGGAAGCTTTGTTTTATGCTGGACCCCGCTTCTCCCTCATGCTTAGCCCTATTAGTCTTGAGATTGAAAGACGCTCGCCCCATTAGTTTGTCGATTTCAATACCTTTCACCCCATTTTTTTGTCTTCAATGTTAAGAACTTCCGTGCCACGATGTTATTGGCATAACAGAATCTTGGCTCAATACAGAAGACAGAGACTTTTTAGCAGAGTATTCACTTCCCGGTTATGTAATGTTTGAGAAAAGCCGAATTAACTAATAGAAATGGAGGTGGAGTTTTATTTATTAGCAAAGAAAGTCTTAACCCGACCCTCTTGTCAAAACCTCAAATTGTGAACGTCGACACATCCTTTGTGCTAATAAAGAATAATAAAGGTACAAACATAATACCTTCACTAATATACAGACCTCCAGCTCAATCAGTGCAAACTGACCGAGAAATTTATGAGCAAATTGCAGACTTAAGTAACTCGCAAGATACCGTAATGTTTGGCAACTGCAATTTACCTGTGACCAAGTGGGGAGATAGTATTACTTCACACTCTGGACAAGACCAGTATGCAAACTTGCAAGAGAGTTCGCTATATAAATTTGTTAGATCTCCAACCCATGGAAATAATGTCCTTGACCTTGTACTTTCAAGAAAATAAGAATTGATAGAGAATTTGAATGTGGGTGATGAATTCAGTAAGAGCGACCATCGTACGATAACTTTCAATTTAAAGTTTACCAGTAACGAACCAAATAGCAGCATCGAGAAAGCCCCTAATTTCAAGCAAGCAAACTTTCGTAAACTTAGAGCAATGTTTAACGAAATTGACTGGAGCTTTTTAATTAACAATAACTACATAAATACATCTTGGGAATCATTCGCAAACACTTACCTAAAAGCAGTGCAAGACTGCATATCATCGAAAATACGACATACACTAGGCCATAATGATAAGCCCAAATAGATGAACAAAGATATTTCAATCTGTCTGCTTGCTAAAAAGTTTGCTAATGATAGATTAAAATCCTCACAAAATGACGAAGAACGGGTGAAATTTGTAGAACTACGCCAAAAGGTTAATTAAGCAAAGTAAAAAGACCCTGGAGTTACATGTTGAGAATCAAAGTAAAACAACCCCAAAATAATTCTATAGTTATATCAGAAAGAAGAGAGTAGTTACTTCAACTGTAGGACCGGTAGTCAATGCACATGGAGAATATACCGAAGACGAAGTACAAATAAGTAATGCCCTCAATACCTTCTTTGCATCAGTTTTTACAACAGAAGACCTCATTGATATCCCTACAGCATCGCCGATTCAGATAGATAATTCTGATGTTCTAAACAATATCACCATTACAGAGAGAGAAGTATTGAAATGTTTAGACAAACTCAAGGTAAATAAAACGCCCGGACCTGATACAATTTCACCTAGAGTTCTAAAGGAAGCTAAGGATGAGCTCTCCAAACCACTGACATTGCTATTCAATAAATCCTTGCAGTCTGGAACTATGCCTGATCAGTGGAAACTAGCTAACGTAACACCGATTTAAAAAAAAAAAAACAGCAAATCCCTACCCAGTAACTATTGTCCAATTACCTTAACCTCAGTTGTATGTAAAATGCTAGAAACGGTCATACGAGACAGACTCGTAAATCACTTACAGGAAAATAAGATACTTAAAGATACTCAACACGGCTTTCGTAGCAAACGTTCCTGTTTAACAAACCTCTTAGACTTCTTCCACGATATCCTCAACCTCTATGATGAGAGTAAAGCTGTAGATAGTATATACCTTGATTTTCAAAAGGCCTTTGACAAAGTTCCCCACAAACATTTACTGCTAAAACTAAAAGCGCATGGCATACAAGACGGTGTGTTGAAATGGATAGAAAATTGGCTCCGCGACAGAAAGCAAAGAGTAGTCATAAACGATAAGGCATCTAAATGGACCAATGTAAGTAGTGGGGTACCCCAGGGATCGGTACTAGGACCAATTCTCTTTCTAATCTGCATCAAAGACATAGATGAGGGTCTCACCTGTACAATCTCAAAATTTGCTGACGATACAAAAATTGCAAATAGCATACTCTCAAAAGAACAAGATGACGATATGCAACGCAATCTAGATAAGTTGTCACATTGGCCCCAAATTTGGCAAATGAGTATCCATGCGGATAAATGTAAAGTACTACATATCGGATACCAAAATGAGAAAGCAAACTATTCGATGAATGGCACTCAGCTTAAGAATGTAAACAGAGAAACCGATCTGGGGGTAACAATATCGAGTAACCTATAACCGAGTCAACAATGTTCAGAAGTTGTTAAGAAAGCAAACAAAATAATTGGCTTTATAGGCAGGTAATTTGAGCATAATTCCAAAGAAGTTATCCTAACCCTTTACAATTCCTTAGTCCGCCCTCTTCTGGAATACTGCGTTCAATCCTGGTGCCCTTATTACCAAAAAGATATAGACAAGCTAGAACGAGTTCAATGTAGAGTTACCTCGCTTAAAGAACAAACCATACGAGGAGCGTCTTAGAGAATTAAATATATTTCCTTTAACCCAGCGCAGATTAAGAGGCGACTTAATTCAAGTGTTCAAAATCATCAAAGGCATCGACATTATGAACTGTAGTAAGTACTTCACTATCGACCAATCTAATTACACGCAGGGAAACGGTTACAAAATTATTGGTAAATCTTTTAACTCGCACGAATCTAAGAATTTCTTCTTCAATCGAGTTGTCAACTTATGGAATGGGCTTCCCCGAGACGTTATAGACTGCAGAACTGTTGATTCATTTAAACTTCGCCTAGACAAATATCTTGCATCAAACCCGCGACTGACTGCGTTTGTAAATGAATAACTTTATTTTATCCCCCCCCCCCCCGCCCTCAGTTACTAACCCATCTGTCCCCTACTAACTTCCTAATCCTGCCACGGACATTAGTTCCAGGGCAGTAGTTCCCTTTCCAATGTTCCCTTACCCACTCCAAACCACTGTTTGGACAATTGATCCTCAGTGTGTTGGAGGACAAGCAGCCTAGAAGGGTCACCATACCTGTTGTTGCTTGATTTCCTTTGTACTCCTTTGTACTTAGGTGTCTTTTATCATCCTGGCGAGCAATAGTGAGACTGTAATTTAGGAGGAACCGACCTTAGGACGCGACATTATTCTGACGAAAAAAGTACACATTTATATCTAAAGAGGGTGCTAGAGGGTGTCTTCTATGAAGCTTAAGAAAACACCCCGTTTTCTTAAGCTTCATAGAAGTCTAGGGAGCAAACTTGAAACAAATAAATACAATTACATAAATAAATACAATCTGAAAGGAGACTCGCACAACGTTTTCGGCATCTATAGCCTGGTAACATTCAACCTTTTCAGATAAGGACGCAATGTTTCTCTTTAATGTGGCTACTATTAGACACTTTACTTGATTTATGGAAGAACCTCTAAAAATAAAATGGGGTTCAAACTATATCAATTACGGGGAGGCGGTTGATTTTTCTGGCCCCAGTTCTCGCTCATGTTTAGTCCCATTAGTTTTCAGATCTTAGGACGTTCAGCCAATTAGTTTGGCGATTATAAGACTTTTCGTCCAATATATTTGTCAATATTAAGACCTTTAATATAATTTAAGTGTCGTTTTTTTATCATAGCGAGCTTGTAATTTAGGAAAAGGCCAAGACATTCTCTACCGAAAAATGTATAATTGATCTAGAAGGTTTTTTTGGAGGATGTTTGTTAAAGCTTGATGGATGTCTAATAAATTAATATATAAATCGACCAATAAATATACACCCCCCCCCCCTTAACCCATTAGCTGCCACTGACCCTTCCCAACCTGACTAAAATAATGTTATGCTGTTCTATCCAAAATAAGATGAAGAAAGGTGACACACTTGCTGAAAAGGTAAAACAATCAATTTAAAGAGCAATCTACCTATAGTTTGGTTGCCAAAATCAATCCAAAAGCAGCTCCAAATGTTCCTAAAATAAACTTGCCTATTGATTATATTTTTCAATGTGCATGAAGAAGAAAAGAGTCAAAGCTGCCAGCAACAAGTGTCCCACACGAGGTTGAAAGAGTGACAGAGCCAACATCAAGGTACGTTAGAGGTATTTTAGGTGTGTTGGAAAGAAGTGTGGTGTGCTTGTTAAGTGTAGACAAATAAATAGGAGTAGAGTATTTGTGAGAGTTACCTAGATTACTCTGTGTGGATGAATCACAAATATAAATAGTGGGGGAAGCCAGACAAATGACACAGGAGTTCCAGCAACTCCTTATGTGGCCTTCCTTGGGTACTGCCCCGCTCGATTGATGCCTACAATCTCCCCAAACCTATATAACCTCTTCGTAATAAGTTGAGAAAAACAATTCAACATTAACCTCAATAACTCACAAAGGACTACAGTAATCGAGCTAATATTTCTACCATGTGGGAAGGGTCAGCCAGGAAATAGGTGTGGATATTTGCCACCCATTTGCTCCAGCCATTTTTGAGTTACAGAGATTTGGGATAACAGTTTCTGACTTACCTATTTGGAACAGGGTATAGCCTATTTTGTTCGTCCTACCTAGAGACAACCTACAGTAACAGAGATCGGCCAACCACCGCCATTTGTGAGCCACTGGCGTCTTTAGCGTCACTGTACACTCATATATTCAATGACCTAAATTAACATTGGGTAATACTGGTACAGGAGATATAGTTTGGTTTTTGGATCTAAATTCTACCTGCTCAAGAAAACAACTTTGCCTCCTTGTTTGATAAGATAAGTCCGATATTAAACTGGAACATAAAGAAACATCTCTCCGATCTCTCTTAGTACAAGATCTCTGGTGTGGCCCCCGGCTCTCTGATTGATTGATGCGTGTGTGTGGCCTTCTAGACACGACTGTGAAATCTTTGTGATGTGGTGGTGACCACGGCGTGATGTGGGTAGACAACTGACAGGATAGAAGAGGATAGGCAAGGAGAGAGATACTTTATGAATTTGAGAGGTGACGAATATTCACCATAGCATTTTGGGAAGTGGACTCTTTTTCGCATAATAATTATGAAAGTAATTTGCAAACCATGTGTCTCCTTTATTGATCAATATCAACAGGTATTTGTAATTGAATCTAGGAAAAAACACACGCAAACACAAAAAACATTGTATGTGATGACAGGCATTGCTTTGTAGAAGCTAGCAATAAAATGTCAGAGTAACCTGACCGTTGGCAGCGCGATTAGATAGTCAAATGCTTTAGAACACTGAGAACGTACAACTGCTCACCATCATATTCCATCGGACCTCAGGAACATAGCATAGTAACTGTTATGGCGATTTATAAAAGGACGAGTTACGGGCATACGTTGGGCGGCGCCTTAACCCTCCAGCCCCGGCTACGCATTACATAAATATTCTCCGAAATCCGGGGGTTTTGGCCGAAAAACGTCTACGCCTAGGCTACCGTATCTTTGTTATTCTGACTGCTTCCGCATTCCCGCGCATCTCCAAGCGTAGATGTGTTTCGTACCTGTAGAATGGCGTTAAGTAGAGCTCTCTAAGTAAACTGGTTCAGTTGTGATGATGATTTCATTGGAGATAACTTTATGGCAAAAACAGCCACTTTACACTACTTTTCGATACTTGGGCGGGTGCCCAACCCCGAAAAGGGTTGAAATAGGGGAGCTATCCTCCCGCCAAAGGCGGCTTTCTAGGGCCTTTCCTAGCTGATGCTGAGAGGATTGGGTTCTAGTCATGTGGTGATGGGCTGGTCTATCAGAGTGAGAACTGAGCGATCTCTACCATACCCATAGCTTACTCTGACTGTTCCTTTTACTTATATATTTTCTAGATCTCAAGTGACGGCATCTCTTGCGTGGATTGACCTCCTAATCTACCAAGATTGGAAGCCAAAGCGTCACATCTTTCCTTTGCCCCTCAACTTTCTCTTCATAATTGCTGAGGGGCACAGGGCCCTGGGTGGGGCTTTGGTTTCCCGGGCGTTTCCGCACCCTCCTCAGCTCCCCGCCATGGAGTGGCTTCGGTCACCCAGGCTTTATTGTGGTCGGCAGGGAGGGTTCTGTGGGGGCGCTCGGTTATGGCCTTGGCCTTGCTCGGGGTCTTGGGGCTGTTCGGCCAGGCAGCTTGGGGAAAAACAACAACAACAACAACAACTTTTCGATACTTAACAATAACATACAGGCACACACGAACAAGCGACGCACTCCTTCTTGTGGCCGGAGATGCGGGGCGTCGGTCCAGCCGGCTGTTGTTTACATGCGTCGGACATACGCCTCGCACACCAAGCTTACAGGCTTTAAGCTCATGGGTGTTTAAGAGACCTTCCGGGTAGCTCGGGTGTGTTTTTTATGGGTGTTTAAGAGCTCTTCCGGGTCCTTATTGGCGGGCTAGGCGGTCTATTTGACCGTACCGCACAGCGGGAGAGTTTTACCCTAAATAGGGTTGTTTACGTATAATTTTCATACCTAAATAAGACCCAGAGCGTAAAACAAGTATCTATCCCTGAAAGGGCATAAACAGAGCTTTCCAATGACACCCGAACCATCCTTGTACGACAACTGGTTCTCTTGCAACGATCGTGCAACACGAGTGCAAAAACCCTATAATTAGGTATTTTCCGTACATAATTACCTGTGTAGCGAGTGAGAAAGGGGGGAGAAGGGTGGGATTCAGTTCAGTAGGTCCACGGTGGTCGTGGGGTGCGGTCATAAGGTTACTACGCTCGTCCCACCACTCAGCTCTCTCTCTCAGCAACATTACGTGCTGAAAATGGAGCTCGACAGCTGTCGTGCACCGCCACTTACTCCAAATTTATTTCACTCGACATATGTTGCGTGCCGCCAGTTAAGGGTTAATATTATATAGGATCAGTTTGCTATCACCAACTGGGCACTAGTCAAGAGGGTAGGTAGAGGTTAAGGCAGCTGATTACATAAGACAAGTGTGAAGGCCTAGGTAGGTTTTCTTGGGCAAAATTAGGTAGGTGATGATTGATAGGTAGAAAGATGGGATAAAAATAGCCAGAATATAATGGTACCTACATATTTCTTGCGGATCAGTTTAGACACGCCGCCGTATAATTGTAAGACATCGGTAGGCCTTGAAGATCGCGTCAGTGTGTCATAAATTAGGACAGTCTGACATACTGTATATGATAGAGTAAGAAGCCAGGGGAAAGTATTTTACGGGTTAGAGTAGCAAGATGGAGGTACAATCAATGTTATAGGACATTTGTAATATCTTCATAATTCCTAAAATTTATAATGTTTGCATTAATAGGGACAAACTCTATGCAACATTTATCAATACATTCATAGCTAAACCTTATTCGGATATGCTAAGTGCAATCAACGTAAGACTGGGAGTATCTGGGTAAGGAAGAAGGACGAAGAAAGATTATTTTTGCCGTAAAAAGGATCAGTATTATCTAGGTTTGTAGTTATGGTGAAAACAGTTGTATGTTGACCAACTGTAGACACTTGTATTCAGCTTAGGACAAAAGTCTGGCATTCAACGGATTATTAAATATTATGCTAGCTTTTACTATTTGATACCGACCATATTATCGTTTACGAGCTAAAACAAATATAGTCTATTCTGCTTAGCGGGAAACTTCCACGTATAATATAGTTAGCATTCTGCCAAGGGTCACCTGTGCTGCAATGGAAGCTCGTTCAACTCACCATCGGAAGGTCCTATGCTTGATTCCCGAGCAAGGGAAGATAGATGGGTAAGTATCTTTACACCCAATACCTCTGTTCGTCTAGCATTATACAGTATATGAATTTGGAGTTAGTGGACATTTTGGACGTCCCCTTCAGGGAAGTATGCTGCGGTAACCCACAAAAATGCATTATCCGCTCTATTGGTCAATAAGCACAGGTTCCAAAATGCAATAAATCGGAGATGAAGTCAAAGGCAATGCGCTGTTTCAGCTATTCCCTGAACTTTATTATTCTATCAATATGTCGGTAGATTGCCAAAATCTTTGCAAACTAAATGTATAAACGATTTGAACAAATGGACCCCAAACCTATCATTACTAAAAAATGTCTTAAGAGTCGAGCTGATATTTCTACTATTTTGCAAGACTCAACAAACTCAGCAACTAGAAAGATAGAGCATGTTTGCTCCAACCCTCCATTAGCTACAATAGGCTAAGAATGATAAGTTCTAAACTCGTTATAATGAATAAACTAAAGACACCCAAACACGCGGACAGAGTGAAAGTTACAAGGCATCCAGGAACTCAGCTCAATTTAGTCATCAAGGTGAATGTAATACCAAATTTACCGTACCCGCCTATTTTTAGGAACAACTAGATATTTGAGATGACTGATATTCCCTGCCACAAGTTTATATATATATACACCGGTATATACAGTACTGGTATATATATATATATATTTTTTTTTTCTTTTATCTTCCAACTACTCCCTCTTGGTCATAGGCTCATAGCCTTTACACTCTACCGCTGAACACGGAGAGGCCCGTGAGGTCTTGCTCCAGTCTAGGGAGTGAGACATGAGAAGCTTCACAGTTCGAAGCAATTCCATCTCTGAAGCTGCTCCGCCTCTGTGCTTCACAGTCTCATCCCCCAGGCTCGGACCCTCACTCTCAGAACGCCACCTATTGAGCAATTAACTCGCTAGGCATTGCCCCCTGTAGCATATTTTTGAATATGGGAATATTCATACAATGCTATTTAACCAGGGAACAATGAGGGTATATTTTTTGGCATTTCGGTGTGCTGTGGTAATGCACTGATACTAGGCACAACACAAATTCCATCCCAATAATATCTTCCCATTGACATATTGGGATTCGAACCCGGGTCCGTTGGATTACCAGTCCAGTGGCAAGACCACTCTGCCACACCTCCCAGTTATATATATATATATATATATATATATATATATATACTGACGTCTACCCGGTTATTACTGACAAACATCTCGGAGATTAGAAGACATATTCCTTAACATAATATTCTAGCAAGTTTAGTTAGTTAGTTAAAATAGGACTTCAGAGGTTATCAACCCCATTGGATTATTACGCCAGCACACTGTAAGTCAAGAATAACGTCAGGCCTGGAGCCTCTCTGCGAAAACTCCAGTCTCTTGCAACTTTAGGATTTAAGGGGAGCCTTTTGTATTCAGATGTGGGCTATTCTCATTCGCCTTGATTCAATTTTGAGACCAAGTGATATATTCATAGGCTTGAAACAGTGTAAGCCTTCTCGCTTGGATTACTGAAAAAAATTATGCTTTTGATGTTTGTCTTTGTGAATCTATTGATTTTCGAGTTAGAACTCATTTGCACCATTCACTTCCTCAGTGTATTACGATAAGGAATAGGTAACCGTACTCCATCATAAATAAGCCTACAATATTTGTTGTTAGACTGAAATTATTCCTAAACTTTTTAATGTCATTATCTATTACCGGAGTTGTAACTGATTATATTGGTTTGTAAGCAAGGGAGCTTCAATATGTTTGTGATACTCTGAAAGTATATTGTATGTTTCATATCATCAGATATTCATTATGAAAACTAAAATGAAGCAATTTGCAAATATGCTCGTGTATGATAAAAGCTTGTGGTGATGATGATATTAACAGTTGTCTAGTTGTCCAGTTCATGTTTTAGTGCAGGATGTTGGGTGAAGCGTGGTAGGTGTTCAGTAATCATTCTATAGTGTCAGGGAGATGAAGGCATCAGTTACAATAACAATGTGTTGGTGTGAGAAAGAGAGTGCGCAACTCTCGTGGTGGTAAATTCGTTAAGGGGGCCCACCTCTTTGGCTTGTATCCATTCGGCCCCATTCAGCCTATTGTTTTAAGACGTTTACCCCCATCCAGGTGTCAATATTTTCCTGGTGAGCGTTAGCGAGCAAGCATATATATATATATATATATATATATATATATATATATATATATATATATATATATTTGTTTTGACAGCAAGCTAAATTTGTAAATTTTTTGATAGAAAAATGGCTCCGGCGAAGCCGGATTTCTCCATACAATGCAGGCTCGCTATCGCTCGCCAGGAAGAAATCGACACCTGGATGGGGAAAACGTCTTAAAACAGTTGGCTGAATTGGGCCGAATGGATACAAGCCAGGGAAAGAGATAAAAGGAGAGAAAGATAAAAAAAAAAAAACGGTGACCCCCCTTAAGGAATATGACCCCATACTGTACAGTTGTGGAACAAATATTGTCGAATATTTCTGAAGGCACAATCATGATACAATGGCAAATTAGTTTGATGAACTGCTTGAGCCACAAAGAACACATTTCTGTAAGCCAGTCACCGTCTTGTGTATATCATTAGCAGTTTAATTATTACTGACCATCACTGTACCTGTCAACACAACGGTAGGTGAGTCTGTTACTATAACCTGTTCCAAGTAGGTAGACCAGAAATCCTGAATCCTAACCTCTGTAACTCAAAAGGGGCTAGAACAAATGAGCTGTACATTATCACACTTATTCCCAGGTTGATCCTTCTCAAATGGTAGACATATTAGCTGGATTACTCTAGTCATTTGTCCACTTATTTGGAACAGGGTATATCTGTCTCCTGTGACAGGCGTAAGCCAGACGCCGTAACTGTTGATGATGGCAAAATTTACATAATGTCTGGGATTGGTCTGGTGACAGGACTGTGTGACTGATGCCAAGGGAAGAGGGAAAACACACACACAGACACACATACATATAAATACCAGCCTCCTGTAAACATACACCCACCAACCACAACTTTCAGGGAACACCACAGACACAATGTGGACAACACACTATAATATGCATAGCGAATGTTGTAGTTCTTGTACAACTTTAATGAGTAGACGCACTCAAGAACATGCGTACTGTAGTTCCATATTTCGTGGAAGCGATTCACAGTTCACTATGGTCACCTGGGAGACATCTTACTCTACCAAATGTACGGTGTGATTTTATTGTTAGGTTTCAACATTTACATAATGCCTGGGTCTGCTACGGTGACAGCGATGTGGCTCTCGGAGGGGAAAGGAGAACACACACAAGAAACAGGGACAACCTCAGAGACCTCGGATAATAATGTTACTTTACGCATTTTATGAAAAGAAATCAGGACTTTAACGGACCACCTCAGGGACACCGACCAATGCAGAGTCAGCTTCTGTGGATTTTGTGTAACTAATGCAATATAACTATTGTCAATATAAGCCGTACATCACCAGGATCGTCTCAAAAACAAGAAACTCTAGGTGTGCAGTCTTAGTCGGATTTAACACTAACCGATTCTATTGGTTGAGCCCGAAAACTTTCAGTCTACTACTGTACTTCTCAGCTTGTTCTTCCTCTGTCCAAGTACTCTTCTTTCCTATTTTATTACAGCCATCTGGTCTGGTCTGGTATTCGAAAATACAATGGAGCAACTTGGTTGAGCCCGATAACTTTCTGAACTACTGTACTTCTCACTTCTCAGCTTGTTCTTCGTCTGTCCAACTACTCTGCTCTTCTACTTTACTCCAGTCATCTGGTCAGGTCTGGTCTTTTGATATAATTATTATGTAATCATCATAGCATTCCACTTTAGACACCCATGCATAACAAATACAGTCATATTAATTACAGTAGTTTACATATATCTTGTATATTATGCAGAGGTCTGGTGCGGCGACAGGACTCTTGCTGGGGACACGTACAGTCGCGGTCATTAATTTTGGTTTACTTTTGTTGAGCAGAGCATCGAAGCATCAATGACATCCCCGACACTTACGGCTGCATCATAAATTACGTTACACCTCCACTCCTGCTTTAGCTTAAGAGTTTTTCCTTGTATTTGGTTTGCATCAGACAGATTTATTATGTTTAGGAAAGACCTGTAAGCATCAAATGGTGTGCAACCTATCTCAATTAACCCCTAACTCTCACAGTTCCTTTCTAAGCTGAGTAAGATCAGACTATGTTATCATAAATAAAACGAAGACTGTCGTCATGATATACTGAAAGAGTGAACTCCTTCGATTAGATGACGAAGTTTGCATAATATTCTGGCTACTTACAGGCGATTATATTAAGCTTGGGAGATATTTCTAATGATTAATGTGATCAATATGATCTCCCAAATGATCGCTATCAAGTCCAGAAATAATCGTCTCTGGGGGTAACTATTTTATGTGACAATATAATTTGGTTTCTTAATTAATGCAGGGGGCAGAGAACGAAGAACAAACTTGATTTATTGCTTCCTGTTGCCTATTGTAAACCAATATAATAATAATTAATAATACAAAATACATAATTGAAGTTATATGTTCTTCTTTAGAGTAATCATAACCCACCCTATAATACAATAAATACGGAAATTAACAATAACCTTACTGACCCATACTGGACAAATCCCTTACTTTAACGTGTAGGCAACCTAGAATCCTTCCTACCATATAATAAGCAAGAGGTCAAAATCTTACCTGACGTTAAGGGGGATTATCTGGACCCCTTTCATCATACTGTTTAGCCCCATTAGTTTTGACATTTTAAGACAATCTGCCCCATTAGTTTGTTGAATGTAAGACCTTTTATGCCATTTAGGTGTCGATTTTCTCCTGGCGTGCGATAGTGAGAGAAAACCTTGTTGCATTTAATTAATGCTTCCAAGACCCAATTTATCCATCTTACTACCAATCAGGAACCTTCAAAGGACTATCCCTTATTCTTCAACAATACAAAAATCAATCTTTCATCTTCTCGCAATATTCTTGGTGTCTCTTTTTCTTCTGCTCTCACTTGGAAGGACCATATTACCAGTCTTGCTAAGGCAGCCTCCCAGAAGCTGGGTGTGCTCAACCGCCTCAAGAGGTTCTTTACCCCTACGCAGCTTCTTGCTCTGTACAGTAGCACAGCGCGTCCTTGTATTGAGTCTTGTTCACATGTGTGGGGAGGATCCTCTCACACCGCACTCCTAGACAAAGTAGAAAGGAAAGCCTTTCGTATTATTAACTCCCGTCCACTCACCAACTCTCTGCAATCTCTCTCTCTTCGACGCAATGTTGCATCTCTCTCGCTATTCTATCGCTACTACAATAATCAGTGTTCGTCGGAGCTTTCCCAGTGTATACCACCTCCTCTACGTAGGGTACGTAGTACCCGCCTTGCAACACAATCCCACCCCTACTCTGTGCAACTCTCCAACCCAAGAGTGAAACACTATTCTCAGACTTTCTTCTATTCAACTGCTGAGCTCTGGAACACTCTCCCAGAATCAGTCTTTTCCTCTTTCTATGACTTAAATTGCTTCAAACACCGTGTGTCCAGGCATTTTGGCTCGAACGTTCCTTGAGTTTGGCCCTGTTACTCTTTCAAAGGTGGGGGAGGCACTCGTTGCAAGCAGTTATGCCTTTTGTCTCCTTGATTCACATGGACAAAAACAAAAATGCAATACAGAGACGGCCTTTGGCCGAATGGGGGTGGCCAACTCGAGACAGAGCCCGAACAGGGACAACACAGCACAACATATTAAAAAAAAATATATATATATATATATATATACTGTATATATATATATATACAAATACAAATTCACACACATCTAGGTCGCCCAGACCCGGAAAGTGACAAGTAGATAAGTAGTAAAACTGTATATGTTTTGTCATTTTACTCCAACGGTACACTCCCGCGCCATAATATATTTGCATCCATTTCAGTCTTTTAACTCTAAAATACAAACACTGAGGAATTTATGATATTTTAAAACACTGCATAAATCCCGTTTGGGCTCGAAACAGATTCAAATAGCTGAATGATTATTATTACTCATTAAAGTACAGTTAATATACAGTGAGTATGTCCGTTAGTTGTCTTTTATGTAATATAAAGATAGTATATAATAAACATTGTCCATGAGGATACTTGACGGCTTGGTGAACACAATGCCAGGTGTGAAGTACGACACCTTATATTCATTCAAATTACAATACTCATATATTTAGCTATCTCTAGGTGAAGTTATTCAGCTTATAACATATCTATCCCCGCTACATGGACATACTTTCGATTCACAGCGTTCCTATGGGCCTGTAAGCAACCCTTATAGATGTTAGCTAGGTATCGTGTATTAATCCGGGGCAGTTCCTGAGATTATTATCGCTGGCCGAGGATAAAGGGAAGGTGATGTGGAGATTATAATATTTTTATCATCCCGAGTTATCATGCGACCTTCATGACTGTGGTCTTTCCAGGACGCAGTTTTGACCAGACAAGTTGTTCCCTTAGTGTACAGAGAGTGGAGAGCTTATCACCGTGACTATCATTGTGATCTGAACACTTACAGTTATAGTGTCAAATATTGTGTTCTATACAATAAACGCTTCCTCTATTTGCCCATAGACTACTATGATTCTGCACAGGCGCTTGACATGATAAGTAAACTCTCGTTAACTATAAAGATAAAATAATATGTAATATAATATAATAAAATATAATATAAAATAATACAATATAATATAAGGGTATAACCATGTTATATCCATATAGAAAACGAGCGTTTACTTGTTTTTATAATCGCCTGTGGTGTCTGCTATACCACCTACTATATCATGCGGAATAGAAGTCAGGGTTACTAAGCTTTGCTTGGTGGTCTGTCACGAAGCGATAGAATCAGGTTACGTTTATCTGTGAGAGTCGTTTGTGGTCAAGACAAAAGGAATATCTGGTACTTCGGTGGTTACTATATATTGATACTAATATAGAGCCACGAAGATCGGATAATATAATGCAAGGAGAGGCTCAAAAACACAAAGCCACGACTGTATTATAATAGTTTTTATTACAGTTTGGTAACCTTAAAATCATCATAGCATTACCTATAATTTACCATACATCAGCAGACCGTAATATTTGTATTTTACTAATTCCGGTTCCAATGTTTGTATTTGGTTTTGACAAAACCTTATGTAATCAAATTTTCAAAGTTGTTCTCAGTTACCACTTAAACTTTTGACTGGTAAGTAAATCATTTGGGAGTAGGTAGAATAACACAACATGACGTCAGCTGCTATCATGAAGTGAATAATTTCTTGGTTCAAAGAAACTCATCCTAATCAGAAAAAATATATATATTTGGCGATTGTTGACATGATCAAATACAGTAGCAAATTTGTTATTCCAATACGAAGCATTTGCTCTTGCTTGAGCATATTGAAAATAAATATATTGTTGAAGAAATTATCATACTTTCAACTTTGATAGGTTATTGGATAAATTATATACGTAGATAATGCTTCATGAATAGACTACAGTAGATCTGGACTGGACACGAAAATGAAACTTTGCAGTAAGGGACCCAAAATCGGTAAACGAACCCCCAAGTTCGAACCTCGAAACCGTGAGAATGTGATATTTTAGCGGTTTCGAGGTTCAAAATTGGGGGTTCGTTCTCCGATGTTGGGACCCTTACTGCAAAGTTCCATTTTCGTGTCCAGTCCAGATCTACTGTAGTCTATGCTTCATGTTATCAATTTTCTTATAAAACGTGTAATACTACGAGCAGGTAAAATAAAATTATACCTTTCAATAACGTGACGTCATTCTCATGAAATTCTAACTAATGAAGATGATATTATGTAGCTTAGAAGCGCAATCAGGGAATACAAGGGATACCATTATCTCAGTTGACCCTAGGCATCCTATAGGTCTTTCCTGATGTAATTAACATCATATGATGGTGGTTAAAATAATTATAAGAAATAAGTCATCGTATAATATGATGCGATGACGAAATCCCGTACCAAATGCCAATGAATCCGATTGTCAGGGTGGGTCATTTATCGTGGTTCCTTCTTAGCTGACAGGAGTGACTAGGTATCAGATGAATCGTTTCTCATTATAGAATCTCTCTCTCTCTCTCTCTCTCTCTCTCTCTCTCTCTCTCGTGGGAAGAGAGCCTTCTTTTAAAGAATACATCTTACATCTAAATTTCCACCCAACCCCCCGATCGCACTTTATACACTGTCTCAAATAACTTCACTACATCATATAATTACTGCTCAACCCTTGTGAAGTCGTTACTAGTGAGGGGAGTCTCCTCACCCCTGTAATGTGTTGGTTAGAGTTAGACAACGTCATTTGTGTCGCCATTTCTAATTTCATGCCTTTGCAACTATTTAAATGTTAGCGAAAATTATTAGCATGTTATTCGTTAGCACGCTTAAAACATAAGTTAATTCACGGTACAGTAGTCCTTGCGTAAATGTAAAGTTAGGGGCCTTACGCTAGTATGTGCGTTGTCAAGGCCTTATGGTGTTTGTAAGGGTTGAATCGTGTGAGTAAACTTCTTTTTTATTGTCTGGCTCTGTGTTGTCTTTGCCCTGTGGTTGCATTATTAGTGGGGAAGAGAAACAAGACAATAATGGACAACATCATAGAATATGGTGGTAATGGATTGTTATATTTTCTACGGGGGCGTGAGATTCATAGGATGTTATCCAAATTCGATTCCGTTATATACTGGTACTAAGTGAATTAGGTAATTACGATGTTACATATAAATTCATTCAATTTTGTAAATCCTACTTAACAAATATACAGACTGGCAAGCAAACAAGCACACAGACCAACATCAACGATCACATAATCTCCGGTAACTTCGTTTGGCGGAGATAATGATACGCATATGCCAAGCAGAGACTGAAGTGTAATTGACCACTTGCGAATTTCAGGCTATGAGGAAGTTGGAACTGTAAACAGATATTAAACAGAAAATAAATCATAATTTAGGTTTCTAATGGTTAACACGTATATATAGTGAATTCCATTGCATGTATTTATAGATGAACTACAACCGTATGTAAGCTAGTAAGTCTGTTAAATATCGATGCCTACAGCTCCAAATTCCTTATAGCCTGAAACTCGCAAGTGGTCAGTTCAATCTAGGGTAGGAGAGGGCGGGAATGTGGATAGCAGCGTGTAGGCTGTACAAGTTCTGATAGAAGGGGAGTGTGACAAACCCAAATATGAGGAGATACACAAACTGAGAGAGGCCGATGAATAACAATAGTTGACCTCCCAATCTACCAAGATTGGAAGCTAAAGCGTCACATTATTCCTTTGCCCCTCAACTTTCTCTTCATAATTGCTGAGGGGCTCAGGGCCCTGGGTGGGGCTTTGGTTTCCCGGGCGTTTACGCACCGCACCCTCTCAGCCCCCCGCCATGGAGTGGCTTCGGTCACCCAGGCTTTATTGTGGTCGGCAGGGAGGGTTCTGTGGGGTCGCTCGTTTATGGCCTTGGCCTTACTCGGGGCCTTGGGGCTGTTCGGCCAGGCAGCTTGGGGAACAACAACAACAACAACGAATAGAACCATGACGACCGAATACATTTGGTGCAGGGGTAAACACAAATACAATACAATAAAACGAAGACAAACTATTTTAACCACTTGCGTAAGGTTGGTGGCATGAGTCGGGGAATTCAAAGAGTGAAGGTAATAAGCCAGCCAGACATGGATACCCGCCTCACTGGCTAACCAGTATATTTGGCTCCACTACCCCTTATTGTTCCAGACGTAAGCCAAGGGGACTCGATTGCGCCTTCTTATTTATCCGTCTACTGTAAAGGAAGGAGTAATGCAAAACAATCCAGAATATCCTATAAGTTACATGAGCTTCAGCGATAATTGTTGTGTTTATAATGTTTTCTGATATCCATTCGATAACCTCACCCTCCTCTCGAATTACATTTCGGCCTAGAAATATTGTAGTCGACGAAGATTGCATTTACAGTTTACCATGGTATCCAATTTCAAATCACAAAGTTAGTGCATGAAGTTTTGAGATACTAGAACTGTTTGAATTGTTATGAAATGGGTCTTATCAAAGCTGATCATGAATACTTACCAAATACATTTGATTAACATACGAATACTTCAAGCAGTGCTGGGGGTTCAAGGTAGTCTCGACATACTTTATTTTCATTGCTATTCGTATGTTTTGACGGCTCAATATCAATTAAGGGAGTTTTTTTTCTGGACCTCTTAGCCCTCGTGATTAACCATTAGTTTTGAGAATTTAAACCGTTCGCCTCATTAGTTTGGCGATTTTAAGACCTTTTGCCCCATTGCTTTGTCAAATTTTATACCTTTCGTGCCATTTAGGTGTCGATATTATTCCTGGCGAACGATAACCAGCCTATACTTTGGTCGGGACATTATTCTACCCAAAAATGTATATATTTATCTCTATTATATTTCGCTAGAGGTCTATGGAGCAAACTAAATCCCCCCTTCCACCATATTCTTGTCTAAGTAAACTTATCTTACTTAGGCTAACGATAAACAATCTAACCACCCTACCCTAACCAGTCCTTTACTATACCTTGTCTAACTTAACCCAATATTAACCCTCTCTGTACCGATGTCATATTTTTCAATGTACTGTAACAACTATTAGACGATGTTATTCAGCTCAATAAAGGATATCTACCAATTGAAAAGCAAAGGGCTATCTCAATGAATTCTCTTTGCTACCATGTATCCTTCCAAAGCTTCATAAAATCGTCTAAAAGTATCTAGAATAAAATGGAAAAGACGACGTCGGTACAGAAGGGGTTAATGCGACAAAAGAATTAGTTTACCGATATTGAATTTACCGAGCGCTATTTTGACGTACCGATGGATATAAAAATATACAATTGTTTTCCACTGTTTCTGCTTATTGAAATGCTCTGAAGACTCGACAACTAAGGTTGCTACTCAACCTTGTTCCAAATATGTAGGCCAAAACTCTTGAACATTAACGTATATTAATCACAAACTACTAGAGTAATCGAGCTAATACTTCTACCATTTGGGAAGAGTGAGCGAACGAATAGGTGCGGAAATTTGCTCTAGCCCTTTTTTCATAATATAAATTAGGGTTTACGATTGTTGGCCTACTTATTTGGAACAGGGTATACGAATGAAAATAGGTAATTATTGTCTTTTTCAGTAATTGCGGAATTTGCTGTACAAAAACATCACTTTCCCTAATTAGAGTGAACAGAGTATTGTTTGTGGGATTCTCTTAATCTTCTTCTTCGTTACGCCTCACTAGCAATAGCATCTTGTCACTGCAATAATAGTAAGTTGAGTGAACCTGCCTTTCTCCTTGTCAATGACCTGTTACATAATTATATTGATCCTCTGCGAGTGACGTAAGGGGATATTTTCATTTTTGTTCTGGCCTCCCTCCTCCCTCATGTTTAGTTTTGGGCTTATAAGACGTTCGCCCCATTTGTTTGGCCATTGTAAGACGTGTTGCACTATTTCTGTCAATAATACGATTTTTCGTGCCATTTAGGTGTCGATTTTTTAATGGCGAGCGACATTGAGTTTGTGATTTAGGAAGAACCACAATTTGGTTTGTACATTTTGCTACTGAAAAATGTAAACATTTATCTTTAAAGCATGATGGAGTGAATGCTAGATTCATATAGATTACTTTCTTTGTTAGAACAAACTACTTAGTCCAAGTTTCTGTATAACAACCGTATATCCATGGGGAGATCTAACAACCGTATATCCATGGGGAGATCTAACAACCGTATATCCATGGGGAGATCTAACAACCGTATATTCATGGGGATATCTAACAACCGTATATTCATGGGGAAATCTAACAACCGTATATTCATGGGGAGATCTAACAACCGTATATTCATGTTGATATCTAACAACCGTATATCCATGGGGAGATCTAACAACCGTATATTCATGGGGAGATCTAACAACCGTATATTCATGGGGAGATCTAACAACCGTATATTCATGGGGAGATCTAACAACCGTATATTCATGGGGAGATCTAACAACCGTATATCCATGGGGATATCTAACAACCGTATATCCATGGGGATATCTAACAACCGTATATCCATGGGGAGATCTAACAACCGTATATCCATGGGGAGATCTAACAACCGTATATTCATGGGGATATCTAACAACCGTATATCCATGGGGAGATCTAACAACCGTATATCCATGGGGAGATCTAACAACCGTATATCCATGGGGAGATCTAACAACCGTATATTCATTGGGAGATCTAACAACCGTATATTCATGGGGAGATCTAACAACCGTATATACATGGGGAGATCTAACAACCGTATATCCATGGGGAGATCTAACAACCGTATATTCATGGGGAGATGTAACAACCGTATATTCATGGGGAGATCTAACAACCGTATATCCATGGGGAGATCTAACAACCGTATATTCATGGGGAGATCTAACAACCGTATATTCATGGGGAGATCTAACAACCGTATATTCATGGGGAGATCTAACAACCGTATATTCATGGGGAGATCTAACAACCGTATATTCATGGGGAGATATAACAACCATATATTCATGGGGAGATCTAACAACCGTATATTCATGGGGAGATCTAACAACCGTATATCCATGGGGAGATCTAACAACCGTATATCCATGGGGAGATCTAACAACCGTATATCCATGGGGAGATCTAACAACCGTATATCCATGGGGAGATCTAACAACTGTATATTCATGGGGAGATCTAACAACTGTATATCCATGGGGAGATCTAACAACCGTATATCCATGGTTAGATCTAACAACCGTATATCCATGGGGAGATCTAACAACCGTATATCCATGGGGAGATCTAACAACCGTATATCCATGGGGAGATCTTAGAGAGCAATCGAGTAGGGCAATGCACAGGAGAGTCCTCATAGGCATGTCAACAGTTACTGGAACTCCTGTTTCGTTTGTCAGGCATTTTTCACTGTTTCTGTTTGTGTCTCACCTACACAGAGAGTAATCCAGTTAACTCTCACAAACACCTCTTCTTCCTTTTAACCCTCTCACGTTTTTGACACAATGTTGAGTCTATTGGGGATACTTTAAAACCTTTGTTACCATCAGGGGTATTTATAAACCTTTAGTTTAGTTACTTCAACCTCTGCAGTTGTCTTTGAGTTAGCTGTGGGCAGAACACTAATTTTGGTGAGGTCATTTATAAGAGTGAGAGAACTCTATTATTGGTTGTTGGAAGGAACATAATAATTGATATTGGTTCAGGGGCAATTTATCGAGAGGACTTCCCTATTGGTTAAGGCCCCATTAATTGCTCTTTCCATTCACATATGCATAGCCTACGTGAGTTGCAGTTGGGATGTGTGTACATGCTTAGATTGATATGCAGGATTCGAAGTTGCATAATAAATCGTAGGTAGTGTCCACCATTCTTTAACTGTCTTCGTGGTGCGATGCATAAGGTGTTGATTTTCGGTGTGAGCATCCTGGATTCGAATCCACGGACTGCCACATGTGTTTGTAAATTTCATTAATCGATTTTAGGAGTATAGTTGGTTGTTGGAAGGAACATAATAATTGATATTGGTTCAGGGGCAATTTATCGAGAGGACTTCCCTAGTGGTTAAGGCCCCATTAATTGCTCTTTCCATTCACATATGCATAGCCTACGTGAGTTGCAGTTGGGATGTGTGTACATGCTTAGATTGATATGCAGGATTCGAAGTTGCATAATAAATCGTAGGTAGTGTCCACCATTCTTTAACTGTCTTCGTGGTGCGATGCATAAGGTGTTGATTTTCGGTGTGAGCATCCTGGATTCGAATCCACGGACTGCCACATGTGTTTGTAAATTTCATTAATCGATTTTAGGAGTATAGTTGGTTGTTGGAAGGAACATAATAATTGCTAATCTGGCAACCTCTGCGACATAAAAACGTGAAAGGGTTAATTTCACTGAACTAAACAAGCCCACCACATTTCTTTCCGATTCACATACACACACACACACACACAAATATATAAGTATACAATATACTCGTATATATTTTGTCTATGTGAGTGAGGGAGACTAATGGCAGAACTGCCTGTAGCGAGTGCCTCCCCCAGAGTTGAAAGAGTGACAGGGCACAAATCAAGGGACGTTCGAGCCAAAATGCATGGATACACTGAGCTTGAAGCAATATAGTCATAGGAAGAAGGAAAGACTGATTCTGGGAGAGAGTTCCAGAGCTCAGCTGTTGAATAGAGGAAATACTGATAATAAAGTTTCACTCTTGGGTTGGAGAGTTGCAAAGAGTAGGGGTGAGATTGCGTTGCAAGACGAGTGCTACATGCTATACGAAGATGGGGTGGTATACACTGCGAGAGCTCTGAGGAAAACTGATTATTGTAATAGTGGTAGAATAGTGAGATGCAACATTGCGGTGAAGAGAGAGAGAGACTGCAGAGAACTGGTGAGTGGACGTGAGTTAATGAGACGGAAGGCTTTCTTTTTTACTTTATCTAAAAGTACTGTGTGAGAGGACCCTCCCCACTCGTGTAAACAATACTCAATACATGGACGCACTGTGCCCCTGTACAGAGCAAGAAGTTGTGCAGGGGTAAAGAACCCCCAGAGGCGGTTGAGCACACCAAGCTTCTGGGAGGCTGCCTTAGCAAGACTGGTAATATGGTCCTTCCAAGAGAGAGCAGAAGAAAAAGAGACACCGAGAATACTGAGAGAGGATGAAGGGTTGATTTTTGTATTGTTGAAGTATAAGGGATAGTCTTCTGGGAGATCACGACAGGTAGATAGATGAAGAAAAAAAGCGATTATCACTTTCAACTATGTGGGATAAACTTGTTACAGGCGGCTCTGCCTTTGGTTCCTTCATACACATAAAGCAAGAAAAAAACAATTAATGCATTCGTTATTACCCCTCATTGTTTATTGCTCCAATGATTGCCCTATTCTTTCACTAATATGTGTGCTATATTGTTTAGTTATATATACATGACTTAGTGGTTGTTTGAGGCGTTGCATGGCCTTTATTTAATACGTTATATGTGTCCGCTATGGATTGTTGTTCTTTCCTTATTCTGTTTATGCACGCCAGTTTTGTCTAATGGTTGGTTCGTAGCTACACAAAAAAATAATTATTAATCCATTGTATCGTTAATGTTTGCTCGGAACTATGTCTATCGCCATTGAATTGATTATGACGAGTCTAGAAGTCCTAACCCACAACTTTCCTACTTCAAAATGACTTGAACAAGTAAGCTAACATGTTTATCTTTTGGCAAGAATTAGCCAATAAAGAAGTGTGCTGATATACAATCCGTTTGCTTCAGCCTCCTCTGGGTTATATGCAATTTCTAGATGCGTCATGATTTGATAATATCGTTTGGAGTAGTTGCTGATGTTTAACTGTAAATCAGCCTTCAGATTATTGACTACCTTCTGATTAACTGTTGAAGTTGGTGGGTTTACTTAAGCGAAACTAAGCTTGGCCGCGGCGCTAATCTACGTGACAGTGCGATTTTGAACCAGTGGTGAATAGTTCAGGTGAAATATCCAGCCTGGTAAATCGGGGTTACTACATATTATCCAAATTACCACAGTGTACTTCCCCGGATGGTATACTCACGCGTACTAAAAGTTGCTCAGGGATGGGTTCTTCCTTCCCCTACTCCACCCTGGGCAGGTGGAAGGGGGGAGTCGTGTCCAAGTCTACCCCACCTTCCACCCCCAAACTATCCCCAACTCCTCTACCTACCTTCTCTAGCTGGCAGTTAGTGATTAGCGACGATTGTTCTCATGTATTGCAAATCATTCTAAAACCATCATTGCACATGCTTACAATGGCTAATATATATAATTTATTAAGAATTTATTAATACAATATACTGTCTAATTGTATTCTCAAAATGAGTCTCTATACACAACGTGGGTTACAAGAATCTCAGCTTTAGTGATCTGCTTCTCTCTCTCTCTCTCTCTCTCTCTCTCTCTCTCTCTCTCTCTCTCTCTCTCTCTCTCTCTCTCTCTCTCTCTTTTAACACGTAGACTACGAGGTTAGTTAATTTATTATTTTTAAATATGTAATGGGTTTGACAATGTGGACCATAGCAAAATGTTTAGCCTTAATATGAATACAATACGCAACCATGGCTGGCAGTTAGAATTGAAAAGGTTCAGCACTAGTATTTCTGGAAACTGTTTCCCATTTAAGATCTGTTCTACCTGGAACAAGCTTTCCTCAGAAGTTGTAAACATTTCCTCAGTTGAGCAGTTCAAGAAGACAGTAGTCAGTAGATAGTATTTTTCACTCTGTATTGAGTGTAGTGCACTGAACAAGGTCTCTCCTTCCACTTCGAATATTTCCCCGAAATGGACAGCAAAGTCTTTGAGATACCAGTACTAACTATTCCTTGTAACTCTCATAGCACACACTTTTAACAACTAAGATATAACGGGTCTGAATGGGATAGTGTATTTACCTTCAATAGTGTTGTATGATGAATGTTGCCTGCACTAGATACACTTAAAGGAGAGTTGATGGTAACACTATCTATTAAACCTAAACTTTAGTTGTGGGTTTGTAGAGGTGAGAGGCTGAGAACACAGACAAGAGACAGAGGCGGGGTAAGTGATGAGGCAAGCACTGTCACTCAAAGGCTGTATAATCAAACCGTACTATATATAAGTTAACACTGACTTTGATCTGAAGTTATATATCGAGTTCTACATTAAATTAAACGAAAAATGAGTGTATAGGATACATAGAATGAAATCCTGACAGTTTATAGTATGTGTGGTATAGAATATATGAAAGAAACTGAATGCAATTATAAACGAAAAAATCGATAATAGTCGCAACACTATTCCAGCCAATCTTTGCCATTTTTCCTTTTCTGTTATGTTAGAAAAAAGACTCGACTGTCGTAATTTATTTGAGAACAAAGGAATAGATCGTAAAGGGCACGTTGATGTGTATTGCAATGATGGTGAACATGTTATCATTAATGCTGTATGATTTTGGATTTAATTACGGTATTATTAAATAAATCACATTAAATCTTGGTCGTAGAGAGAGAGAGAGAGAGAGGGGGGCAAAAGACCTCTACAGCCGAGATTCTTGTAACCCACGTTGTTTGTATGAAGACTCATTTTGAGAATGTGAATACATATTGTATTAATAAATTCCCAACAAATATTTAATGTTGGCCATTGTAAGCGTTTGCAATGATGGTTTAGCTATAATGTACATGATATGAGAACAAACGTGGCTAATAACTAACTGTCAGCTAGAGGAGTAAGGTGGGGGAATTGGTGATAGTTTGAGGGTGGAAGCCGGGGTAAGTTTGGATCCGACTCCTCCCTTCCACCTGCGTTGCGTAAGGAAGGACCCAACCCTGAGCAACTTTTAGTACGCGTGAGTGTACGTCACAAGGGTCCACAAATTCCAGGTTCCTATTTGGTGTTTGGTGAACAGAAGCATATGGTTAAGGGCAGGTTTGTTTTCTCTGGGCCCCCATTTCCCACATGTTTAGCCCCATATATGTTGAGATTTTAAGATGTTCGCCTCATAAGTGTGTCAATTATAAGGGTTTTCACCCCATTTCTTTGTCGATTTAAAAAAATGTCGTGCCATTTAAGTGTCGATATTTCCTGGCGAGCGAAAGCAATCCTGCAATTTAGTAGGAATCGGCCTTAGGCCGGGACATTTTTATACTGAAACATGTACACACTTATCTGGATTGGGGGTTTGGGGGAGATTTTTTGTTAAGCTTGATGGAGGTTTACTGAGGAAGTTACAAACCTCCCTTAAAGAACACTACCCATCCATCTCGACCCGCCTGGAAACCAAATCGTGGACTTTTCGATCGGTTATGAGTCGAATACTCTTCCATTGCACCATAGATTAAAGTCTTGACTTAATTACAACATTATACAATGTTCACAGGTTAGTTCAGCTCAGTTGAAGTTTGTCAACTGTAAAACATAATTTAAATATGTAATCAAGGATAACTGCATACAATAATAATAGCAGGCATGTTATCTATACGGATCAGTTAATCTCTAGCCACAGTGAAACGTTATCACCAAAGTCTTCTTCCATTTCTTTGTATTGTCATCCTCTTGAATTCTATATATCAGTCGATCACATTTGCTACTTATTTGTCTGGGAAGAACGATACCATCCGAATTAAATCCACTGAATTTGAGCTTATATTATTTGTGTGCCGACATTCAGTAGCTGTGGGATACCATCTCGGCGAAGAAAACTCAAGAACATCTCCTAACCAATGCAGACCAGGTTGCAAAAGCACGCCTCCAGGCAGCCGCCCGTTCGGAGAGTGGCTTGTGGTTACACGCCATCCCCATCCCACCTCTTGGAACTCACTTGGATGCTGAAGCGCTCCGGGTTGCCATCGCGCTCAGAGTGGGTGCGGCAGTTTGTCACCCACACACTTGCAAGTGTGGTGGGGGGATAGATGCTCAAGGTCACCATGCCTTGTCATGTAATTACAACGCAGGCCGCCTGACAAGACACTCTGCACTAAATGATGTCATAAAACGGGTCCTGCAGAGTGCTAACCGTGCATCAATCCTCGAACCACATGGACTTCACAGAGAAGACGGCAAACGGCCAGATGGGATGACCACTTTCCCTTACAAGAATGGCCGGTGCCTCGTGTGGGATGCCACATCTGTTGACACTTTCTCCACAACCAACATCGCCAGAAACGCCGACGAAGCAGGTGAAGCCGCCCGGATAGCAGAAAATAAAAAGCGAGAAAAATATCAAGCTATCGCCAGAAATCATCAGTTCGAGCCCCTGGCATTCGAAACTTCAGGAGTCTTCGGCCCTACCACCCTTAAGATGGTGAATGAAATAGGCCGTAACATCAGAGAAGTTTCAGGAGAACCCCGGGAAACCCTCAGGCTCAAGCAAAGACTAGGGATGGCTATCCTCCGGGGCAATGCCACCAGCGTCATGAGCTCAGTTCGACTGGACTGGGTCATGCCACTGTGTGAGGCCCGGGCAGGAGTGGTGTATCCGTAGTCTTTCCACAGTAGGGTAAAACAAAACATAAACTTTATTTGTATTTAACATGTGTGATGCACATAAATAAAAGGGGATGTGTCGGATGGTTGAAAGCCACAGTTGCTCGCGCGTTTGGGGCTAGCAACACGTATTATGAAAAACATGTATCCTCCTTCATTCACTGTCCCCCCCTTCACTCACTCAACCCCACAATTTGCCGGAGGATAACAAGGTTTTTCACAATACGTAGACGAAGGTCTTTAACAAAAAAAAAACAAAAAAAAAAGTAGCTGTTACAAAGCAACTGTTATCATAATCGTGTTTACGCTAACGGTGTATTACTTAAGTACAGCCTTTACTGTATCTCTATTATCTCAGCAATACATCTTACGAAATCAACTAAGTCCCTAAAACAACCGCATGCGATCACCTCACCATATCCATATTAGTATATACAGTACAAACCTTATCATTATCATTCAGCATTATGCCTAACTGGCCACTTGTGAGTCTCGCGCTATAATGACGTTTAACCTGAAGGCATACACATTTAGCAGAAATATAGACGTACACAAGCTTACTACGAAGAATATTATCTTTAGTTGTATTTGATAAGCTTATCTTCGTACAACATATTTAGCTTAACATGTATATCTGCTAAATATCGTTGGCTCCAGTTTTAACTTACTAATACCCCGAAACTTGTAAGTGGCCAATTAAGCTATATAAATCAAACTTGATCAGGCTGCAGGTGGGTGCACTGCACAGGTCTTATTTATTATTGTTATTGTTTGTAAAGCAACCTTTATCTAGCAGCTTCTAAATCAACTAAAGTAATATCTAAAAAAAAAATCACATAAAGAAATATCCCTATAGAGTATATAGTCACTTATTCTATTACTAGTTTGTAATTAAAAGTTTCCTGAATGAAGTTGCTGATTAAAAGTTAGGGAATAAATCCTTTGTGTCCCTCCGCCTTAAGGGAGGATGGTTTTTTTTTCTAGCTCCCCTTCTCCCTCTTGTTTACCCCCATTAGTTTTGAGATTTTAAGATGTTCGCCCCATCAGTTTGGCGAGTTTTAGATCTTTCGACCCATTTTTTTATCAATAATAAGGCCTTTCGTACCTTTTAGTTGTCGAGTTTTTTCTGGCGAGCGATAGCGAGCCTGTAATTTAGGAGGAACCGGCCTTCGGCCAGGACATTTTTCTACCGACAAATTTACACATGTATCTAGAAAGGGGTCTCGGGGATGTTTAAGGTTGATCGAGGGCTAGGGGAAAAAATAAATAAATAAAAACATGTATTTATTAGTAATACTAAATATATATAAATGGACCAATAAATCAACCGTCACCCCCTTAAGGGAACCATTTACTTGCACCAACATCAGTTTAGTATCACCTTTCATTACCATCCATCATGTTAACCATAAGTTGTACACTATAATATATTACACTGGTTTGGCTACCCTTCTCTATTATTATAAAGCCATCAGCACTACTCCATCACCTGATTAAAACGGAATAGTGGACGGATGGTTAAGGAATACCAGTCAGAATAAAGTGAAAACGGCCAGAATCAGAACAGCGAAGACCAACACATCCACAAGTCAGAATGGCCTGTGGTGGTTGGTTAGATTAGGTTTACTTAGTTTGATTTAGAATAGGCTTAGTTATGTTATATTACGTTACGTTCAATTATATTAGGTAAGACTAGGTTTGATGACCGTTCAATTTGTGAGCTAAAAGATTTGTGGGCACTATGATTTAAACCTTTTGCATTTGAGTTTCACATTATGTTGATGCTGTTTGGATAGTTTTCAAATTGCTAAATCAGCCGTCCCCTATAATTCATTTGGCTATAAACCAATTGATTAATCATCTCCCTATCCTTCTACTTCACTACCCATACTCCCCAATTGCCAGGATCACACACACACTATGGCCGGCGGATTGTATTGAAGTACCAATGATATTCACCTCCACCAATACGGATTATTGAGATTTAACCCTTTAAGCATATGACGCATTTTGACAGTTTTTCTGGCTATCATTAGACGATTGTATATAACTTAGGAAGGATCAGTGGGAATTAAACGGGTGAAGACTATCTCAATCAAGTCTTGCTAAGGCAGCCTCCCAGAAGCTGTGTGTGCTCAACCGCCTTAGGGGGTTCTTTTCCCCTGCACAGCTTCTTGCTCTGTACAGGGGCATAGTGCGCCCTTGTATTGAGTATTGTTCACATGTGTGGGGAGGTTCCTCTCACACCGCTCTCCTAGACAAAGTTGAAAGGAAGGCCTTTCGTATCATTAACTCCCGTCCACTCACCAACTCTCTGCAATCTCTCTCTCTCCGCCGCAATGTTGCATCTCTCTCGCTATTCTATCGCTACTATAATAATCAGTGTTCCTCAGAGCTATCCCAGTGCATACCACCTCCTTTACGTAGGGCACGTGGTACCCGTCTTGCAACTCAATCCCACCCCTACTCTGTGCAACTCTCCAACCCAAGAGTGAAACGTTACTCTCAAACTTTCTTCTACTCAACATCTGAGCTCTGGAACTCTCTCCCAGAATCAGTCTTTCCCTCTTCCTATGACTTAAATTGCTTCAAACTCCGTGTGTCCAGGCATTTTGGCTCGAACGTCCCTTGATTTTGGCCCTGTCACTCTTTCAACTATGGGGGAGGCACTCGCTATAGGCAGTTATGCCTTTTGCCTCCCTCAATCACATAGAAAAAAAAAAAAAAAAAAAAAAACCGTCTGACTTCCATATACCTTTCCTAAATTTAATACATGCGTCTAATAATAGCCAGAAAACAGAACAGAAGTGCGTCATCGATCCTCAGAGGGTTAATACGAGTGCTTATAAAGTATCAGAACTTGGCCTCTGAGAGAAATTGGCCGATGATTAGAAGTCGGCCTCTACTGGTAGGAAATATCAGTAATGATAGGGTAGGCTAAGTGAGGTTCGGATTTCATATGGCCGAGTTTGTAGTCTTCTGAATTAGCTTGTATTCATTCATAACACTCTCAGATAAAAGTTTGTTGGAATTTGTTCAGTACGGTGGTGTTATTTATATTTTATTATGGGTAAAACCTACCGATTCCATTCAATTTAGTATGGATCTGATATTATCAATATGGAAAATATTGCCCGCCAAGTGTTCATAAATCACTAATGATTTTCACTGATCACATATAATCGTCGAGATTGATCTCTAATCATATTTGAGTAAACACAGTGATGAATATTTAAAAACAAATACAATTGTTTATAAAATCCCATTCACAAATATTTCCCTAAACTACATATCACATAACCAATAATCAGGTATAGTCGAGGTGACTGTTCAAACTGGTTCAATTATGCAGACATAACGATTTTTGCCCGCATACCGAAGTGTGTAGAATGGATGGTGCGTGGTTCATCCTTAGCGAAAACTAGTAAATACAAAATAAAATATAAACAAGTATAGTTGGTACAGAGGGATTAGTCAGGGAATAATGCTATAAGCTGGGAATTAATTCCGTACCAAGAAATGTTTTCACCAATGTGTTTGTAAAGGTGTCTACTAAAACCTCTCAAAAGGTATAAACTCAAATACCTGTAACAGCTGCAGGAAATTGGGGTACCCGGAAACTTATCCGGGACAAAATTGATAACACAAAAGAGAAAACAAAAGTCTTAAGGTGCTTCTAAAGTGTCAAACTAAGTGTTTTTTGATGACTGAATGAATTGCAAGCATTTGCTTTGCACCAAAATGACTCCTCGACGGAAAACCGACCACACCCACTGTTTACGCTCGTCGAAACCCAATTTGTTTATGTTTTTATTAATATATTTATTCATGAATATATTTTTAACAAGTCATTTGTGACATAGCGCTATGGGTGTCTACAGTGTTTTATTATTAGGGTACTAAATTTCAACTGAACAGTTTTTCACTCAGAGGCTCAGGTGATACTTTATTATCAAAATGTGGAATAGATTGCTTCTTTGCTACTAATCATAAATGTTGTACCCAAAAGATAACTGTTAAGTCTAATAGTCTCATTAGACTTAAGTCTAATAGTCCTAATAGTCCCATAGGTCTACTTACTGTATTTATATATGATATGCGTAATGTAATCTTCAACACAGTAGCCATATAAGCAATGTAAACATAGGGAACTATAAAGAAACTTCTTGAACTTACTATACCAACCAGTTTCGTAGACAAAACAACATCATTCTATTCATGTAAGTTATTCAAACGAACGAAGCTATAGTAGGTAATTTCTTCAACCAGGTAACAATTGTATTATATTCCTGATAGTTGTAGATGACTTATTAACCCCTTGAGGATTATGACGCGTTTTGGAAGTTTCTTCTGGCCATCATTGGACGATTTTATATAACTTGGGAAGGCTCTCTTGGAATTAAAAGGGTGAAAAGTAACCCAATAAACCCTCTGACTTCCATATACCCTTCATAATATAAGTAAAATCGTTTAAGAATAGCCAGAAAAGAAATGCGCATCGGTTCTTGAAAGGGTTAGCTTACCTACTTCACTACGATGGTGAAGTAAGCATACGTTTCATAGTTTGACTTTTTACTCAGCATCAACAGTATAGTCGCCTGCAGTGCAAAGTGGTACACATATTACCCATTCTGTACCGGCAACATCCTTTTACCTTTATTGTGGCTACTATTAGACGATTCTATTCAGTTTCAAAAGGGCCTCCGGCAATTAACAGGCTTCGAACTATCTCACTTAGCCCTGTTTCACTACCACAGATCCGTTGTAAACTGCACAAAATCCTCTAAATATAGCTAGAATAATATATAAAAGACGCCGCCGGTACAGGAAGGGTTGAATTCTGACACGCTGATGAATTATTTTGAAACAATAATTTGAACCACATTCCTAAATTGTTGTTTTCTGGCTTTTAATGTACAAAGGAGTACAAAGGAAATCAAGCAACAACAGATCCAGTGACCCTTCTAGGTTGCTTGTCCTCCAAAACACTGAGGATCAAGTGTCCAAACAGTGGTTTAGAGTGGGTAAGGGAACATTGGAAAGGGAATTACTGCCCTGGAACTAATGTCCGTGGCAGGACACGGTCTTGTAGTGTTGTACACCAGATACTTGTGTAGGCGATTGTACAGTAATTTCCATGTTCAAAGAGTCACAACATAATCTCAATCAACCCATTCCAAACAGTGACAGCTTGATGCTGATACTCCAATATCATACGAAATGCTTCAACTTGTCTGCAAAGGGCTTTTTAACCCATTGATGATCATGATTCGTGTTGACAGTTTATCCTGTTTATGATTAGACGATTATATGCAGCTTAGAAAAGATAAGTGGGAACTAAACAGTTAAAGACTATGTCAATTAACCCTCGGACATCCATATACCCTTCCTAATTTAAATACAATTGTTTGATAATAGCCAGAACACACAAAATAAATGCGTCATCGGCTCTTCTAAAGGACAGGTTCCTAAAATGAAGATATGTTAGTGGATCTCTTTAAGGGGTTAATATGAAATGGGTAAGAAATTGTCGCTATTATTCTAAACAGATCATATTAAGCTGAAGAATATCGAATGTATGTTGACGGAAAGCAGTGTACTGCTGACAAATGGAATCAATTAACCCTTACAGAACCGGCGAAGTTCTTCCATTTTTATTTTAGTTACGTACTGATGATTGTATACAGAATAGGAGGGATCTATGGTAGCTACAAGGATTGATTTATATATTATGCATAATTTTATTGCTAGACGTCCTTCCTAAGCTGAATACAATTGTCTAGCAGTTTCCAAAATATGATAAAAAGTTCGTCCCCGGTACTGAATAGCTCAATACCTATCAGCTTCAACAGAGTAACAAATATGTATCTAATTTCATGAAGTTGAATACCTGATCGAGGCTGCTTTATGTTCTGGCCACGTACAGTAGGTTATCACCTCGGCATCAACGTCCCTTCATTTACCGAGCATAATATTACCCTGCGGTAGTGTTTATATTGACGACCTTCAACACGATAACATAATGGCTCAATTATTGTTCTTATCTTAGTGTTTGTCTGGAGGTGATAATTATTGTGGTAATATTGGTGAGGCTGGAACCTGTCAGTCAGTTTGTAGTTAAATGGTGTTAAGTGTGGTCTCATTAAGACCAATTACAGATACACCCTGATACTCCAAATCGCTACTCTTTGCTCCCGTATACCTAATTGCACTCTTTGTCTCGTCTTCTTCCTCTTATCTCTTTCTCGCTCGCTCGCTCTCGCTCTCTCTCATTTCGCTCATCCCTCTTCATTCTTAGGTAGTACAGTACATTAGCTCTATATGCCGGTAATGCTCGGTAACTCAAATGGCTTGGATTAATGTGTTCCTAATGAAACCCTTTTGCTCCATAAGATAATACATTTACATTTCTTTTAGCTCTCCTTTTCTTCACGACAGTGCTTTTATTGTATTGATAATTCTTATTTGTTGCTTCACTTTGGGACACAATGAGTATTCTGTATGTGAAAATAAGTTTAATACAATTCGTATTGTTGCCGATCAGCCTTTACTATTTGTGTTTCATTCTGGTAGGAAAGCATTACTAATTTATCTGGAGCTGTTGATTAGTCCTCGTCCAGAGATGTGTATCTGTTCCTTTTGTCTCTGACCTCCCACAATTTTAAATGGAAGCTCACATTTAGTTTACTCCTTTTTGTTCTGCACAATATGTGTTGGTCTGATGTCGACCTTATACCCTGGACCACATATTGAAGGCAACTTTGCTTCTTATTCCCTCCTTGTCACCCATTTAAACCTGACAATCATATTATATATTATATTATTTATATATATAATTTTCCAAACTAACCTTTTACATATAATATACTGCTCTGTAGTGTATTCTAAGTATTGCTAGTCCTTTCATTTCAACTTAGTAACCGCATATTATCAAAGGCCCATTGGTACCGATTAACTGAATTTATGACTTTTCACTATTACCCTTATAAAGTACAAACCTTTCACAGTTAACTATGTATTACATTAGCGTTTACAATAAAGCAATACATGTATAGCTACTTAATATGATATCACCATATGACATCATGAAGGAACCAGCAGTGATAATACAATTTTACTATTATTATCCGCAAAACATAAAATTGCAATTTGAACTCCCCTGAGGAGCTTGTGTGAATCCGCTCCTCCACTCTTACCCTATGTGATAGGGTTGTCTCTTGGTGTTAGTGCTCCCCCTGTGATAGGGTTGTCTCTGGTTAGTGCTCCCGCTGTTATCTGATAGTTTATTTTTCGGGTGGATGGAAGTCGTTAGCCTTGGTGGGCAACCTATCTCGGGAATAACCCTAAACAAATTACGGATGGGCGACACACTAATCGGTGCCACTTGCAGGTGGCGAACTCTATAACAGGTAACAGATGGGGAGATTTCAGGCACCAATCGAACAAGGCAATTACCCAGGGGAGGCCTATAGGCATCTGATAAGGAGTTGCTGGAACTCCTGTTTAATTTGTCTGGCTTCCCTTACTGTTTCTGTTTGTGCCTCACCTACACATATAATATGTTAAGTATATAGGGGATTATAGGTAATAACACAACACATTAATTATTGGATAAGTGATAATAAGTATAAACGTACAGGTATATAAGTACAGATATAAGATAAGGCTTGTAATAAAAGCCTTAGGAGCAAGGTGATATATGACTTGTGTGATCTAATATATCTAGGGGATATAGGAGCTTGGCTATAGAAGATGAGTCTGAGTCTAGAGTCTAGAGGGAGTAAAGAGCTCTGACTCTCTCTGGCTGAGGTCTGTTGAAGTCTAACTGAAGATGCCTGAGTAAGAAGGCATCGACTGGGTTCAAGGATGCTGAAGCAACACAGCATCAACTCAGCATTCTGGTATGACGTAGGACCGGATAAATACCTTATACAGTTTACATTTACAGAGGAAATGGGTGTTGATTTAAGTGGAAGTAACAACAAATATATTATATGTTAAAGAGATAGATAAAGTTATAGGGAGTTCAATAAATGAAGAATGTTTAATAAGAATGTTGAGAGTTTAAAAGTTACAGGGATAAAGGCATATAAGCAGTGAGATATATGTATAGCAATATATATACAGGGCTTATAATGTCATACTACACACAGAGTGATCCAGCTAGCTCTCACAAACACCTACTCCTGCTATCTACTTCAATACACTAAACAAGCATACCACACTTCTTTCTGCCACACAAAAAAAAAAAAAAAAAAAATATTAACATTCCCTGAATGTGTCCCTATAACTCTTTCAACTCTGGGGTAGGCACTTATCACAGGCAGCTCTGGCTTTTGTGTTCCTCATCCACATAGAAACAAATATAGCACTTCATTTGACCAAATGCCGTCGTTTACAAAAATATAACCTTGTATATTGTTTAATCCATTCGACCAATATAAATGATCCTGACTTCTGACGCTATTGGTGGAGATTTGTCTTCTAATTTCCACTTCTATATTAGTTACGGTACGTATTGTTATTGAAGTAAGTATTGAATACAAAGTAACATTCATTCACGTATTAATTCGTCATATTGCATCTAAACGTTTTACGAAAAGAAAATAAGGAATGAGATTAGATGTCAGTTGGTCTTTAAATATTACCTTAGATAATCCAACTTCCCGCCTTCCACACACACACATACACACCTTGTCGATAGCCCTTTAGTTATAACTCTCGCCCCCCCTACTTCCTTATATTAATACCTTAATAATCATCTCCTGTCTCTGAACTGTTTAGCAGTATGTGAAGTCAGTGATTATTGTACCGTTTATAGTCTATTCGCTGTAAGTAGGCGAAAAATCATGACCTCTAGCCTCTGTAACTAAAAAAATACTAGACTAATAAAGCTAATATTTGTACCATATGGGAAGAGTCAGTCATCATGAGGAATATATGTGGAATATTATAGCTAATTGCTTTAGCCCTTTTTGAGTTAGAGGAAAGAGGTCATGAATTCTTGCCTACTTACAGCGAGTAGACTATAGTAACTGGTATTTTTCGTAGACAACCCCTTATATATATAATTGTTTTGTATGAATGAGACGTAATCTAAAGTTTCGCCGTAGTATGAAATTAATTAAGTTGATGACAGATATCAGTGAACATAACATATTTCACTGGATTCGTCTATATATATATATATATATATATATTTTTTTTTTTTTTTTTTTTTTTTTTTTTTTGTAATAATGTTATAGTTTACTACCCGAGAACTAAACTCACAACCAACGTTGTGATTGATATAACCTCCCATTATTTAGGCTACACCAGAATTGCGTAGTTACCACAGAAACCATGGAGCCAAATTTGTGTCTTGTTATTGAAGATTATTACTAAACTTCCTTTGTTGAAAGAGTAGAGTTTGGGGGAATATAATCAACTAAGTCAAATGGTAGGTAAGGAGATGATATTTAAAGATTTGTTTTGTTTTGATATAGAAGCTTAGCTGCATATTGTCAAAGCATTAACAGTAAATAGAATATTCAGTATCGCAACACAACTGTATATTTCGATAATACGTTTTAGCTTGATGTAGTTTTGTATTATTTTGATCAAATGTAACTTGGCTACAGGGTAAATCGTTCAACAGACAATCATATAACTGGGATTTAATCTCCTACAAAATAGCATATGATATGCAAAAGATGATGTTCATGTCTCGCATCAATTCTATAATTTCTGTTCTACATCGGCATGTAATGAATAGAGCTCTCATCCTGTTACCACTAACGGTTCTTCTAACCTAATAGAGCTCTCATCCTGTTACCACTAACGGTTCTTCTAACCTAATAGAGCTCTCATCCTGTTACCACTAACGGTTCTTCTAACCTAATAGAGCTCTCATCCTGTTACCATTAACGGTTCTTCTAACCTAATAGAGCTCTCATCCTGTTACCACTAACGGTTCTTCTAACCTAATAGAGCTCTCATCCTGTTACCACTAACGGTTCTTCTAACCTAATTTGACCTAGCAACCCTTTTATACCAAACCTTATCTAAGCTAACATGACGAAACCAGCCCTAACTTATCTAAACCTATATTGCGTAGGCCTAGTGCTATGGTCAGTTTGGTTTTGTATCTGTGTTGATATACTTCCCCACCAATGCACAGCAAATCATATAATGGACATAAATATGATAACATACATATACACAACCATATTAAAACACAATAAATATGCTATTCCTCCCTCTCCACCCCCCTCTCTCCTACCTATGCAAATATCAATTTTTTGTCTAAAGATGTACAGTACTTTCTACCCTCTCTGGGCTTAATACTCGTACTAAGAAGGCGTACGGTCCGGACGGTGTTCCTCCTGTTGTACTAAAAAACTGTGCTTCTGTGCTGACTCCCTGCCTAAGCAAACTCTTTCGTCTCTGTCTCTCCTCTAACGTCTTCCCTTCATGCTGGAAGTTTGCTCTCATTCAACCTGTTCCAAAGAAGGGTGACTGCTCTCAACCCTCCAACTATCGTCCAATTGCTTTCATCTCTTATTAAAGTCCAGGAGCAGATAACAAGAAAATGTGAGTTCGTTCAACATAGCCTACAGAAAAGGTTTGACTTGACAGAGTGGTAGGATAGACTCTCTGGAACACCCCTAGGTAGTATGTGGTTCCAAATTGTGGTATCATTTAAAAACTATTGACTGTTTTTTATTAAAAGGGTGGACAAATATTTGTTGCGTAGTCACTTCACTTTATTTACCGGTACACAAGTTATTTTGGACAGAAAATATAAGTGTTATATGTCAAATTGTTCGCAATGAAATGTTCTCTCAGTACATGTATAATAATTGTGTCTTCTACTTCACCTTTTATGAGGATATTACGTTAGATGCGAGAAGAGTGTGAACAAAACATGTTTTCCTTGTTAATATGATATTATGAAGCTTTCCCCATTCCTTTCATACAAAAGATAAAAATAATATGATTACAACAAAAACTGCCCCTACTATTCTATTATAAACTGTGAAAAAATTATCATGATACATGCATTATTATTACCACAGGAGGGAGATGAGTATCAAGCTCCCATAGTCGCTCCGCACCTGACAATTTGGGGGCCGCTCTGAGCACTTCCACATGTACTTGTTTGATTGTATCAATACCTTTTGAACATTGATACACACATGAAATTAGGCATGAATTTTGAGGATTTACCATATTTCCTGGAACAACAAATTGTGTTTTGAAAATCTAATATGGCGGTTATTTTTCAAGATGGCTGCTACTGCATATTGAGAAGAATTACTTTTATATAATATTTAGTTTGATAAAAGGGTCCCATTTCAGTTATTTCAGGCATATTTATATGTCCTACATATGCAATAGCCTACTCCTAACATGTGTTCTGCATTGTTTTTAGTTATTTGTGAGATATGAATGTATTGTGAGCAAGTACTGAATTATGTGTTGTTCATGATATGATTGTTCCAATATCATGTTCACGAAGTTAAATATGTCCATTGAAATATGTCCACTAATCCTCCTCATCATCATCATACCACTCATCAGGAACTAAAACTGAGCCTGTCCATGGGTTTTCACACACTTCTTTTGCAAAGCAAGCACACCCTTCTGTGCATGGCATGTTGTTGTTCCTACAGGCACAGTTTGCTCGGCGACATGCCGATTTCTTGCAGTGACAGACTGTTAGTTCCAGAAGAGACACTGGTGCTGGAGCCTTTGTCATGAGAACAGGATGTAAGCAGTCATTCTTAACTCTCCAGCCATGTTGATCAGCTGGTGGTAGATTCTGCATTGGTTCTAATGCCTTCTTCCACACATGGGCCTGGTAGTTTGCACGTTTGATGTGCTGGTGTAGGCTGTCAGATGTGGGGGGGAGGCTTTCATTTCTTTGCCCTTTCTGACAAAACAGCCAGTATCTGACTTTGTCTGCTTTTGTACCGGCTCCCCTGGAGTTTAAGTACAGGGAACTAATGAATGCTTCACATGCTTCAGATATGCTGTTGTTCAGTTCTGCATCCTCACCAAGCTGTCTTAGGCTGGACTGGTGCTCTTTTTTGCTAAGCAATGCTGTCAGCCCCTTCTTCTTACCTAATCCTGATAGTGCACTGTTGGAATCACACCCTGTAAGTGCGTGAAATCCTGGTAAAGCCTTGCACACATCCTGACCTAGTTTCTGTGTCAAAGTATGGACTGGTATGTATCTAAGTTTGTCTTTGACACCAGTCCGAAACCATAGCTCCGTGGACTGTAGGCTGTCAAAGTGTGCAGCACAAAGGACAGCTACATCTGTGTCTGGTGACTGAATAATTATTCTGCCATAGTAATGAGAGGCATGCTGTGTGTGCAAGAGCAGTCGGGTGTCAGCCTCTTCATGGTCTGAGAAAAGTGGGCCCAGCTCGTCACAGTGTCCTTTCCTGACAATCACTGACCTGCAAGAGATAAAAGTATCAATAGATATGAGCTTGGGAGTTTTCATTGATTTGTTTTTTACTGTAATAAGGATATTGAAATATTTGTAATTCTCATGACTGATGTAATTTCTCATGGTTGTAGAATTTGCATATACTAAAACAATGTCCATTTACAGTTAAATTTAAACAAAACCTACCTCTGAGCATTCTTGAAGCCACCACCAATGACAAGCTGTTCATCTTGCAAAAGATTGTGTTTACCATTGTAACACAGTGTTTCAACTAGAAAGGCACAGAGGTTTACATTGTTGTTTGTATTGCTGATGTACTTGGACCACTGCCTTGGGAGTGGAGTTGAAGGCCCACAGATTTTCACTTCCATACCTGCTGAAGCCCCTCTTTTTTCTCGCTCTCCAGCTTTGATAGACAAACTCAAATAAGTGTCAAATACAATATCCACTTGCTTACATCCATTCTTTTCAAGAGGTGCAGTGACCATTTTGTAGTATCTGGCTGCTACCTCTCCAAATGTAGATGCACCGGTGGGTTTCATCATTTGCATCAGGGCCATGGCGTCAATAATATGAGCAGTTGAAACCTTAGGCACATCTGGTAGTTTGGATTGAACATCAACGTGTTTCTCTAGTTCAGACAGCACAACGCTCTTGTTAGTTTTCCTCAAACTGCCATCAGGGTGGGCCAAGGAGATTGGTACTGATGACAACTCATAACTGAGGACTTCTCGAAGATTGATATCCCGAGACTTTGCTGCAATCACAAGTCGTCCGAAGAGGTCTCGATCAGCACTAACAGTGATAGTTTTCTCATCAGCTGTTTTCACTTTCTTCTTCTTGACCATTGAAGCAAACGTTGTGATCTTCAGTTTGGGAAGAGGATCCCAAAAGTTGACTTCATTGGAATCCAGTCTCTGCTCAACAAATGTTTTCATCTCATTACTGCCCAGCTCACAGGAGTTTAGAAGGCGTACAGCAGCATCCTTAGGCATCCTTACTCCTGTAGCAATGTTAATTAGGGGTGAGATGCCATCTTCGTCTTCGATCTGTGAGAAAGGATTTGTTATCAGCTCTGATGTGAAGACATTAAGCAACCTTTGAACATCACTTTCATCCCTTTCCATTCTCTTTGGTGAAGCTTCTCTGTGGCTACCGACTCTGCCTGTGTCATACAGAACACACATCTCTTTCACTGCTGTCGTTATGGCTGCTCTCTCATGACATGTCAAGAACCATCGCTGCAAAGCTCCCGGCTTCTGGCTGATACCTATTATGCCACCACTTGTCTTGCTGTCCAGATTGATGGACTGTTCAAGTGCCATGTCAGTCCATACTTGAGCAAAGGGTTGAGTAGAGCGACTGATCGCATGGTTACCAGACATAAACTCAGCACAGACGGCAGGATGGGTCTCTGGGAGCAGATTCATGTCAGTCAGGTACACTAACAACCACCTGGAGTAGTTGGGCCGATCCATAGCAAAGAAGTGAGGTACCATACCAGCTGTGGCAGAAAGATGCAAAGCCCAGTCTCCAGTTCTCTCTACCTTTATGAATTCCAAAAGAAACTTAACCATGGACACATAGTCACACCAGTAACTGAAGAGCTGGGATCTGGCTCTTCCTTCTTCTTCAAACAGTGTGAACTCCGGCTCTATTTTGGCTATGACATCACACATTTGCTTCATGGAAATTACAATATCCTTCTCTTCTTCCAGAGTTAACTGGCTCACCATTGCTTGCTGCATAAAGACTACCTTGTCCACATTGCTGTCATTCTGCTTGGAGAGCCACTGTGCAAAGGCATTCCACTTAAGACGAAACATAGCCTCCATGAGGATCTTGTGGGCTCGTACTCCACGATTGTAGGACTTTCCTTTCAAAAGTGTAGCAGCTGTTGCGCTACCATAGATCCCAGACTCGACTAGCAGGTCCTCAATGCCAGACATCTCATACTTCTTTCCTAAGACAGCCAGAAAATTCAGCGCAATGTGGAAACCTCCCATTCGTATCACCATGTCTTCAAACTCTTCTGGAAGCCGCCACTGGATCTCCTTGGCCTCAGGGGCGTATCTAGGGTAGATAGCACCTAGGGCAAGGTCTGGAATTGCGCCCCCCGGTGACGTGGGGCGAGTGCAGCGAGCCTCTCCAGCTGGGGGGTTCGGGGGGGCGCTGTAAGCCCCCCCCCTCCCCCCCGAGATTTTTTTTTTTAAATATGAGCAATTCTAGGAGCATTTTAAAAAGCCATATTCAAAGCTATATTTAGGTAATTGAAACACTAAATAATGAATGATATACAAGTAGGCTATATACATATATATATATATATATATATATATATATATATATATATATATAATGTGTGTGTGTGTGTGTGTGTGTGTGTGTGTGTGTGTGTGTGTGTTAGGTTCATACCTAATTTGACTCCAACAACTACACTCTATCGTTCTTCATATTCTTTTGGCAATGAGTTGAATATTACAAGAATATTTCCGTCCTTATCGCATGCCAGTTTTAACGTGTTTTGCCATGTTTACCGCTTTGTATCCTATAAATGAAAGAAATGGATATAATACTGAGTAGTGTATGATGGAGTATGTTATAAATACTCTAAAGAGGCATAACGAACTCATCTTTAGCTTTCTTCATCTGCCCATGACGATGTGTTTAATAGCCTATGCGATTTTATGTTTGATTTGTAATATTCAACTCATCACTGGAATATGAAGACAGATACAAAGGATTTGTTGGTGTCTCTATGAAGAATTAGTATGATACTTTATCATCCACTATTTATTTTCTTATCTATACCTTTTGATTAGAGGGAAAACTGCCTTAAACATTACGAAACACGAAACAAATTCGACTTCAATGGACCATAGCTGCAAAAAAATCCCTCAAAAGGCTATGTAGCCTATATAGGCCTATAGAACATTTCTTACTCAGAATGACCTAATCTTTCATTTCTGGAGTATTTGACAAAACTCGCGGGACACCCTGTATATTAAATTCTAAAAGTAGACCCCTATTTAGCCTAAGCAATACAGTAATTTTATATAGAAATAAAGTTAAAACCACTTTCCTTCTTCATGAGGAAGTTTTGTGATCTTCTAAGATTCTTCTTACACAAATTATACAATGCTCTGAAATAATGAAAATGACACTCTAAAATTACTCTAAACCACGTATAAACCTAGAAGCTAAATTCTAAAAGTATTTAGCCTAAGCAATAAAGCATGTTCGGATGTTCCTAAAATAATAAAGGTAAAACCACTTTCCTTCTTCACTAGGAACGGTTTCATGATCTTACATACTGCTCTGAGAGTCTGAAATAAGGAATATTATATTCAATTTACCGTCAGATAAAAATAAACAGAGTATAGAGTAATAAATGCATATATTTCGTACCTTTGCCTGTCCCTGCCCGTTTTGTTTATCAACACTAAACGTTCGCTTGGCGCTAGCATTCGAGAATGCTTAAAGTTATAAATATCCTATATCCTGATTTTCTTGTGGGTCTCTTATAAAGTAAATTTCGAAGTACTAACAATATTTTACTATTAACTAATCAGTCAAATGAGAAATAATCCAGAATATCAATACATATATACACCATTCAACGTTGCATACAATATAATACCGGTAACTAAAGAAAACCACCCCGAAAATATTTGAGGGATAACTTAACTATTGTCTATTGATATGTTTAGGCAATGGCTTGCAGGAATTCGTTGCCTAAAAGGCTAAAATGTAATTGTATTTAAAATATGTATAGCCTACTGTGATTACTGTAGTAACTGTACATAATTATAAAAACACGTTATGGCGTTATTATTCATCATAGCCTATTATATAATTATATTAATGACGAATGGATAGGATAGGTATTTAGGCATAATACTTGATATTAGATTTGCACTATAGTTAAATACCCTGGTTAGGTTAAGTTAGGATATTTTAGGTTATTACTAAAAAAAAAAAAAAAAAAAAAAAAATATATATATATATATATATATATATTTGGCACCCCCCTTCAAGTGGCGCCCATGGCACGTGCCCTACCTGTCCCACCCTAGATACGCCACTGCTTGGCCTTCATGTATATTGCACAGTCAAAAGTGATAACACTATCTTTCTGGCCGAGGCTTGCCATCATGGCTTGGACATTCGTCATGACTGTATAATTATACAGTGCTGAACTCGGTTGGAGAACCATCAATCATGGGACAGTAGCCAATGTTTGTGCAAGTAGGTGTCTGGGGGTGAACCACAGCATTGAAGCCGCTCCAGCCAGGTACCTTCTGTTTCTCTGTACAGATGAGCTCTACCTCAGTGATATCCCTACACCATCGCCGATTCAGATTGATAATTCAGATGTTCTAAGCAATATCACCGTTACAGAGAGAGAAGTATTGAATTGTTTAGATAAACTCAAGGTAAATAAAACGCCTGGACCTGATACAATCTCGCCTAGAGTTCTAAAGGAAGCTAAGGATGAACTCTCCAAACCACTGACATTACTATTCAATAAATCCTTGCAGTCTGGAACTATGCCCGATCAGTGGAAGCTAGCCAACGTAACACCGATATTCAAAAAAGGCAGCAAATCCCTACCCAGTAACTATCGTCCAATTAGCTTAACCTCAGTTGTATGTAAAATGCTAGAAACGGTCATACGAGAGGAAAATAACATACTTAAAGATACTCAACACGGCTTTCGTAAAAAACGTTCCTGTTTAACAAACCTCTTAGACTTCTTCCACGATATCCTCAACCTCTACGATGAGAGTAAAGCTGTAGATATTATATACCTTGATTTTCAAAAGGCCTTTGACAAAGTTCCCCACAAACGTTTACTGCTAAAACTAAAAGCGCATGGAATACAAGACGGTGTGTTGAAATGGATAGAAAATTGGCTCAGCGACAGAAAGCAAAGAGTAGTCATAAACGGTAAGGCATCTAAATGGACCAATGTAAGTAGCGGGGTACCCCAGGGATCGGTACTAGGACCAATTCTCTTTCTAATTTACATCAACGACATAGATGAGGGTCTCACCTGTACAATCTCAAAATTTGCTGACCATACAAAAATTGCAAATAGCGTACTCTCAAAAGAACAAGTTGACGATATGCAACACAATCTAGATATATTGTCATGTTGGGCCCAAATTTGGCAAATGAGTTTCAATGCGGATAAATGTAAAGTACTACATATCGGATACCTAAATGAGAAAGCAAACTATTCGATGAATGGCACTCAGCTTAAGAATGTAAACAGAGAAACCGATCTGGGAGTAACAATATCGAGTAACCTAAAACCGAGTCAACAATGTTCAGAAGTTGTTAAGAAGGCAAACAAAATAATTGGCTTTATAGGCAGGTCATTTGAGCATAAATCCAAAGAAGTTATCCTATCCCTTTACAATTACTTAGTCCGCCCTCTTCTGGAATACTGCGTTCAATCCTGGTGCCCTTATTACCAAAAAGATATAAACAAGCTAGAACGAGTTCAACGTAGAGTTACCAAAATGATACCTAGCCTAAAGAACAAACCATACGAAGAGCGTCTTAGAGAATTAAATCTATTTCCTTTATAGACCAGTCAAAGTAGGGCTGGACTTAGAACAAATTGCAATTGAAGGTTTTTTGGCTTTAACTTGTTTATTAGGTCCCTCTGATGAACATATAAAAAGTCTCCAACTTTTGGACACCGGGAAAGTGGTTAATTTGCATAAATTCAAGATGGCCGCCGTCCAAAGCTTCAATTTACAGATAACTTTTTTCTGGTTGCTCCTAGACCCTATAAATGTATTACAAACAACGTTTTTTGGCTTTAACTTGTTTATTAGGTCCCTCTGATGAACATATAAAAAGTCTCCAACTTTTGGACACCTGGAAAGTGGTTAATTTACAGCCAAAAAACCTTACAGCCAAAAAACCTTCTATTGCAATTTGTTCTAGGTCAAGCCCTACCTTTACTGCACATTATTGTCTATTACATTTTGCCTAGGCCTATACTAATCCCATCATCTTGTTTCTTGTTTCAACAGATTGGTGCGACATCTACCGAAGCCATGGAAGAAGAGGTGGTGCATAATCCCTGCGGCATTTGCTCAAACACGTTAGACGAAGGAGAAACAGTCAAGCTGAGGGCGAAGGGAGCAGATACTATCAACAAGGCCAGTACTGAACGTGGAACGCCATCAATTACCGTGTCCGAGGGCCAAACGGTGCACATTGATTGCCGAAAGAAGCATGTCAATACGAAGCCAAATAGAATTCCTGGGAAGCAGAAGAAACGTCCTGAAAAACCTGCTCTTCGTTCTCAGACACCAGACTTTTGTTTTACAGAGAACTGCTTTTTTTGTGGTACAAAAATCTATTTGGACACAAAGCATGATTCAGAAGAACTGTATCCAGTACGCACCTTCAACTTTCAAAGGACAATACTTTCTGCATGTGATGCCAGGGCTGATGAGTGGGCTGACACTGTTAGAGGCCGAATTAACTTTGCACCCGATCTTCCAGCAGCTGACGCAATATATCACAAGCAGTGCAGCTCAAATTTCCAGACACATAGGCAGATCCCCTCCAAATATCGTGATTCCGCAGACAGTGAACCTCCTCGCAAGGGTCGCAAAGTAGATGCCTCACGAGAGGAAGCATTTCTACTCGCAATCGAGGACCTAGTCAGTGGCAATGATGATGAACAGACTACAGTGGTTGATCTCGTTGATAGAATGTCCCAGTTGTGCCTGATGTTGAAGCGTATAGTGTAAAATACATGAAACAGAAACTTATTTCATATTTTGGGGATGAACTGGTTATTAGTAACGTGCATGGACGCAGCGATGTTGTAACTGTCAAAGAAAGTGCTGCAAAGATTTTGCAACAATTCAAAGACTCACCACAGACTGATGATGAGGAAGCAGAACAAAGAAAGATAGTCAGGGCTGCGGCACGGTTGATCAAAGCAGATATAAAGAACATTGATACTTGTAGAGATTTCTATCCAGATCCTTCTGAACTCCGGTCGCTGGAAAAGAATGTGGCGTACGTTCCGCAGTCCCTTCGTATATTGCTGCAAGAGACGTTCAGTGGCAAGTCATGTGATCTTGAAGTTGCATCAATTGGACAAAGTATCGTGCAACTTACCAGACCAAGGGCCATTGTAGCACCCATTCAGTATGCCCCTTCGGTCAAAAAAGGAAAAATTCTTGTCAAACTCGGACAATAAGCAAAACTTCATTGACTTATTGTGTGAAACATTCAAGGCAAATGGAATTGACTGTGTCAATGCGCCAGCAGATGCAGATGTCATGATTGCGAAGAAGGGAAATGAGCATGCAAGGGAAACCGTGACATATGTGATAGGTGAGGACACAGACTTGTTGGTGCTGTTGTGTCATTATGCGGAACGAGGGATGAATGATTTGTACTTCAAGTCGAGCAAGGAAGGTGGGAAATGTTGGCATATTAACTCAGTAGCAGAAGCTCTCGGTGAAAGCATCTGTCGTGTCCTGCCAGTTGTCCATGCACTCTGTGGATGTGACACAACTTCACGACTGTATGGTATTGGTAAAGGGGCTGCCTTGAGGAAAGTGAGGGAAGACAACGGTTTCTTGAAATGTATAGAAGCATTCTGTTGCCAAAGTGGAAGTAAAGACGCGATATCATCAGCTGGTGAAAAGGCCTTGGTTTATTTGTACGGGGGAAAAGGAAATGACACCCTTGACGGACTGCGAAAGACAAAGTTTTGCAACAAGGTGGCAAAAAGTTCAACTACCGTTGAAGTTCACAGCCTTCCCCCAACAACTGATGCAGCCAAATACCACTCGTTCCGAGTTTATTGTCAGGTCCAGGAATGGATGGGGAACTGTGTGGACCCCGAGAAATGGGGCTGGTGTCTGCGGAAGGGACAGCTTGAACCGAAGACGATGGATTCGCCAGTGGCTCCTGATTCACTACTGAAATTGGTCAGATGTCAGTGTAAGGGCAACTGTGACACTCAACGCTGTAGTTGCAAACGGAATGAGCTTGAATGTTCCAGTGCATGTGGTCAATGTAAAGGACTCTGTCAAAATAGCAACTTTGATGCAAGCACCGATGATCCAAGTGAATACGAACTCCTATCATGAATTACATAATTGGCTCTGAATGACGTCATACTACGTCATGTTTTTTTTTTTTTTTTTTTATAAAAAAGAGGGACAACAGGTCAAAAAACCCATACAAGCACAAAGTGCCTGTGTCACCCCTTGTGAAAGAGACAGTTCAGCCTGTCTGTAAGGTTTTTCGGCTGTAAATTAACCACTTTCCAGGTGTCCAAAAGTTGGAGACTTTTTATATGTTCATCAGAGGGACCTAATAAACAAGTTAAAGCCAAAAAACGTTGTTTGTAATACATTTATAGGGTCTAGGAGCAACCAGAAAAAAGTTATCTGTAAATTGAAGCTTTGGACGGCGGCCATCTTGAATTTATGCAAATTAACCACTTTCCCAGTGTCCAAAAGTTGGAGACTTTTTATATGTTCATCAGAGGGACCTAATAAACAAGTTAAAGCCAAAAAACCTTCTATTGCAATTTGTTCTAGGTCCAGTTAAATGATTGCTAGATTTACTGGACTACCTCCTCTTGTAATCTAATGATCTCGAATTTGTTTAATTAATGTTTTTATTGTACTTATGTATATTATGTATACCTATCTTTTTTATCTGGCACTAGTTCGATATGCATCTCTTTACTTTGCGAATATATAAACATGTACCGGGTATGCCTGTACTTTCATAAACATACATTTGCATACATTAATTATTCTATATATTATGCACATTTAAAACTAAAGTAAAAACACATTCAATAACAAATTGTAGTCGATCATATATAATAATGATTTACAGATTTCATTCAAGGACATAATTCTCCATTATATACTGATTCCTAGTAACACAATGTTGGTCATGTACAGTCTACGACAGAACTTGTTGTCATGGCCTGAGGCAATGTGTTAGTTCACTTATCTTTTAATAGATGGCCCTTTAATCGCTTCTAATAAAAGGGGGCGGGGTTAGTATAGAGGTTGGAAGAAGGAGGAGTCAAACGTGTGTGTGTGTGTGTGTGTGTGTGTGTTCTAGAACAGCACTCAGAATAACTTTATTTTAACATAATACACAGGCTATATTATTAGACTAGCCCATGCCGGATCACAAATAAGTAACACACATCAGGTGTTGCGTTATTTATGGAATTTAATATACAGACAATCAAGTTTCTATCCTTCGAACTTCCCATTCCCCCCTCCTCCCCTTCTGCCTGCCTCCTATCTCCCCCCTTCTCTCTTTTTCTCTCCCCCTTCTCTCTCCTAACCGAATATATAATTTTCCTCATCGTCGTGTTCAAAGCTGTCCATAAACAATCTTTGATGTTTTAATAATACTGTTCTTTTTACCTCTACTGATTCTCAATTATTAACTCGTATTCTATTTTTTACCTTATACAATGTGTTATAGAAAATAAATATATACAGTATGCTCCATTGCAAAACACTCAAAGTTGCCAACCTTGGCGTCCTGGTTAGTGTAAACAATCGTATAAATATATAAGTAATTGAAACGGGATGTTACAATCCACGCATCAAGACAAGTTGGATCACATTGTAATCTAGCTTTGACCAAATTATAACCAAATATATATCATAAAGACAAGATAATATCGCCCCAGTTAGAGAAAACACTTTAGATGAGCCGAAACGTTTTTTGTTTGTAATAAAAACATATTAGAGTAAAAAATGTTTTCTTCCATACCACTATTCACAGCACTGTGGTTGACCAATTCATAATCTACCTTAACATGTTGTTGTTGTTGTTGTTGTTCCCCAAGCTGCCTGGCCGAACAGCCCCAAGGCCAAGGCCATAACCGAGCGCCCCCACAGAACCCTCCCTGCCGACCACAATAAAGCCTGGGTGACCGAAGCCACTCCATGGCGGGGAGCTAAGGAGGGTGCGGAAACGCCCGGGAAACCAAAGACCCACCCAGGGCCCTGTGCCCCTCAGCAATTATGAAGAGAAAGTTGAGGGGCAAAGGAAAAATATGACGCTTTGGCTTCCAATCTTGGTAGATTGGGAGGTCAATCCACGGAAGAGGCCCGGGGCGTCACTTGAGATCTAGAAAATATATAAGTAAAAGGAACAGTCAGAGTAAGCTATGGGTATGGCAGAGATCGCTCAGTTCTCACTCTGATAGACCAGCCCATCACCACATGACTAGAACCCAATCCTCTCAGCATCAGCTAGGAAAGGCCCTAGAAAGCCGCCTTTGGCGGGGGGATAGCTCCCCTATTTCAACCCCTTTCGGGGTTGGGCATCCGCCTACCTTAACATGTCATATTACATATTACCTTAACATGTAATATGACACACTATGATTATTGCATTATACTTTTCTCAGTGGATTCTTAATTACTAGCTTAATTACTGTGGCTTCCCATTATCAGTAAACAGTTCGGCGTTACCCATTGTAATGATTTACTATAAAGTAAGTCATCAAATTGAACAATTAACGATAATCCAAGCAATCTTGTTATGTTGTTTTAAAGTTGATATACTGTAAATTGTTTAGGCTTATATATTTGTACTTCGTATTGTTTAAATTATCGTCCAAACATAATTAAAAGTATACTATAGCTCTGTGTATGTTACCTTGAATTTAATTTAATATGTATTATTTCACCATCATTATGTTACGGTGAACATTGGAAACACATACACATTATATAATACATATAAAGGGTTCTTAAATGTAAACATTATCAATATGATCTCCACCCACAAGCTGCATCAACTACCTCTTGTATTCTCGTTGGAGCTGATTTAAACATTTTCCAACTTATATTAGGGCGGCGACGGATTTCCCCCCCCCCCCCCTGCCCCCCATCCCACTCCTCCCGCCCTTTCCAATCCTAACCTGAACCACATTCCACTCCATGACATGATGGCCCACAAATTCTCTATTGGGTTCATGTCACACACCCTTGTGGACCAGCTAAACCCCGGATGGGGTCAGGTCAGGTGAACGTATTGAAGGATAAGCCTTCACAACGGCACCTCGTAGCTACTTTCTACTTTTCCTATTTTCTGAAGAGTGTAGAGAGGGGAGAAGGGGTGTTGGAGAGAGACGAAGTTGTTATAGTGGCTTTGTTATGTGTGTTATTAGTCTGTATACGTCGTAAGGCTCAGGATGGCCATGACACGCACTGAAGACAGCAGCATCTCCTCAATAATGCTAATACCTTTTCTAGTTTGCCTGGACCAGTGTGTGTGTGTGTGTGTGTGTGTGTATATGTGTGTGTGTGTGTGTGTGTGTGTGTGTGTGTGTGTTATCATGTGTGAGTGATGTGTGCCCATTACGTTGTATGTGATCATGTGTTTGATGTGCGTTTTATGTTATTGGGTGTGAGTGTGTGTGTGTCTGTTTTGTATCCTGTGTTAGTGTAGGTGTGGGTGGGTTGGTGCTTGAATGTGATGGACAGAGGAGAGAGGTTGAAGCGCCGTCTCCTCAAACATTACAAATTGTGGAGGTCACAAGTATATGTATTATCCAACTTATTCCTTAAGCCAACACAAATAACGTAAATCCTAAGTGTTATTGTTACACTTAAAGGTGGGGGCTCATGGTTTGAGATAAACATGGAATGATAATCGCCAAGCTGTACATAATTATCTTGCAAAATGCAATGACACTGAAATAATTATTAACAATGGTATAAAGGATTTTGTGGATCGTCTATACCGGGCCTGTGACGTAATAGTGACGTCACACCAGTATCCTTATCCTGGACTGGATGGTGGACTCACACTCTTGTGACGTCACAGGCCCGATATAGACGGTCCACAAAATCCTTTATACCATTGTTAATAATTATTTCAATGCCATTGCATTTTGCAAGATAATTTTGTACAGCTTGGCGATTATCATTCCATGTTTATCTCAACCCATGAGCCCCCACCTTTAATATATATATAAACAAATATAGACGTGTTCTTCGGGAATCATAGCTTAATTAGGAATAGGATATCTAGCGAGGCAGCGAGTAACAGGTGTTGTTCGCTGCCTCGCTAGTTATCCTATTCCTAATCAATATATATGTGTTACTTTTGTCATCCCTAACATTTATTATTTATTTCATAAGTCGTAGGCGTGTGCATAAACCTTTAACCGTCTTGGTGGTGTAATGGTTAAGGTGTCTAAAAATCTGTGTGTGATAACCCAGGTTCGAATCCCGGTGGATCACATACATGCTTTCATTAATTTCATTGGAGGCGTTTGGTGGTGTGGTGAAATTAATACAAAATAGATTATGTATATGTAAATTCAAAACAATCGCATAGTATTATTCTGCGTATTTTAGAAGGTATCTTTTATGTCCTTGAGAGAGAGAGAGAGAGAGAGAGAGAGAGAGAGAAAATGAGAGAGAGAGAGAGAGAGAGAGAGAGAGAGGTGGGAGGGAGGGAGGGGAGAGGAAGCAGGTGAAGAAGGAGAGTTGGGGTAAAAGGGAGAGGGGGAGGAGGGGGGAATGGAAAGTGCGAAGGATAGAAACTTGATTGTCTGTGTATTAAATTCCATAAATAACGCAACACCTAATGTGTGTTACTTATTTGTGATCCAGCATGGGCTAATTTTATAATATAGCCTGTGTCTTATGTTAAAATAAACTTATTCTGCGTGCCGTTCTCGAACACACACACACACACGTTTGACTCCTCCTCCTTCGAACCTCTATATTAACCCCGCCCTGTTTTATTAGAAGCGATTAAAGTGCCATCTATTAAAAGGTGAGTGAACTAACACATTGCCTCAGGCCAAGACAGCAGTTCTGTCATAGACTGTACTGATAAATAATATTAGTCAGCAAGATTATGTGTCGTCCATATATCTACAGAGTTCATATATATGACAGGTCCAGGTAACTTAAGACATCAACACACAGCCTTATACGGTAATGTCTGTAAGTTAAGCTCCGCGTCGCGTCGGGGTTCGAACCTTTTGAGGAATTGGCAGCCCACCAGCTCCCCCCGCTTGTTCCATCAGTAACCGCCAGGACTACCTGAACAACACGAATTGTCGGTCACAACCACTTCGCTTGAATTAATAATTAAATTAGCTATACCTAACCTACCCTAACCTAACCTAACCTAAGCTAAGCTAACCTTAGCTACCCTAACACTACCTACTCTAAAATAGTCATTCGTAATTTAACCTTAAATTTAACTTCGAATTAACTAATCTTGGTTAACCGAATATACCGTATGGTGAGAGCTACTTGAATTGAGGCAAATGACATATGAGCGAACAGACGTATGGAAGAAAAGACAAGTAACCAGATCAGAGGGAGGTGATGAAAGCCACTCTACAAAGGAGAGAAACGACATATAATTTGGGTAGTTGCTACTTTGGTGAATTGACATTAATATAATATGCGTATTATATAATTAGGATGATTTGGAATGTGGATTCACGGTCCAGACTACATTGATAGCACAGTTATGGTCACCTTTTATTAATACCATATATATAACTCACCCAAGGAACCAACTACAGGCTCCTTAAGGCTAGTTAGTTAAAATAGGACTTCAGAGGCTATCAACCCTATTGGATTATTAAGCCAGTACACTGTAAGTCAAGAATAATGTCAGAACTGGAGCCTCTCTGCGAGATTTCCAGTCCCTTGATGTTCTAAAGGCAATAATACGGAGATGAGGGCCACAACCAAGCGCAGCCTGGCAGAAGGACACTAACTTTACGTGATGAATCTGCTACTTGCATCTTGGAAAACCGTGTAATGTAAGTAAAGTTTCTCTCTTAAGTTGTATATTATTCTATCTTGTCTTCATCTAAAGAATATTTGTTCTGACAATTCCATGGTTGGTGTTGGGGTCGGCCGTCGTTTCTCTCCTTTTCTAATGATTTCGGTGTTCACCAGGGTTTTGTTCGTCCTTCAGCTCTTCTGTAAATATTCATCAAACGACGTTTTCTTATTTACTTCAACTTTAATTCAGTCTTTCTTATTTTCTGCTGATTCCACCTTGATGATCCTCCCAATAAGTCTTGACAGACTTCAGAGGAGGATAAAAATGACACACCCATCTTTTGAGTAGCATATTGTGTTCAAATAGTAATACATTATATAGCGTATTACACATGCCTGAGTTGGTTCACCACATACAACTTTTTTCCAAAGACTGGAGTCTTAATTTGTGTATAACAAAATGTCTTTGTTTAAAGAGCTCTATCCAAACTATTGCCACACGCCACAATATAACATAGTTTAATCTTTTCTATCACAATTTTAGCCAACAATATTCTTCAGAACATTCTCAATGATTGCTTCCCCTTTCATGTAAACTAGACACTCACTGTTATTCTCTTCAGCTCTGTAACTCATAGTGTAAGCAGTGTCTACATAGTTTCTTATACTGTATATACATCCAGTAATCTATGTTGCATCCAGCAACCCAGCTTGTCTAGTGAAAAGAGCCTAAACTTCCTAACCAAGAGTTGGGAATTGGCACCTGCTCAAGTGTGAAAGTCTGTTCACTAGCCCTGGTTGGTATCGTCTCCCTTGAGCAAGGGAATGGGTAATTATCTCTGTTGGCTGTTACAGCACTATTGGATCTTGGAACGGAGGCTAGAGGCAAATGGCACTTAACAAAAGTCCTGAAAGTATCATTATTACTATCAAACATACATCCTTCTACCACTTTTCGGTTTCCTGTGACTCTAAACCATTCAAGCGCTTTAATAATGTCAAAATATCTGGACTGAGTATATATTGAGTGTTGTTTTAACCTAGGTTGCTTCATAATTATAATGATTAACTTTGTTACATGGTACGGATTCTCACTCTGGCCCACGGGCATTACGCAACTTTCACTTTGGTTCTTTAATTATTATAAATAATTGTATGGTTATGTATTGTAGCTCCCAACACTCAGCCTTTTCTAACAGCCTTACCTGCACCCTCTTTAAGGTGGATTTACAACATCATATTTTTTTCCGGTATGTCTTGATTTTAACGTTAATGTACAGTACATGAATAGCTATACTTTATGGAATGCATTACTTGCATTCTCATGTTTGTGGTTCAACATATTTAAGAAAATACACAGTATTCTGCTTCTAACGTTGAATGAACAAGTACATAAGAGCTAGTCTTGGATTATGATGATGATGATGATCTATCTATCTATCTATTGCCTGACGCCGTGATCCCCGAAGGGGTGGCCACGAACGAACCGCCCCCATGCACCTCTGTCCCCAGTCAGTCGACGCCCCTCCCCCCAACCAGCACCGCCTTCGTTCATGTACTTCCTCACTCCATCCTTCCACCTCATATTCGGTCTACCTCTCCCCCTCTGTCCCTCCACCTCGCTCTCGTACACCCTCTTAGTCATTCTCTCGCTTTCCATACGTTCCATATGGCCGAACCATCTCAAGTTGTTCCTTTTCACACTTTCCAGCACATCTACCTCCACACCACACCTCCTTCTTACTTCCTCATTAGTCTGTCTATCCCTCCATGTAACTCCGCACGCACTCCTTAAGTAATTCATTTCCACTGCTCTCACTCTTGGTCTGAGTCTCTCAACCAACGTCCACGCTTCGCTTCCGTAAGTCAGTGTCGGGATTACCACACTGTCATGCAAGGACTTCTTCACTTCCATACTGACCACCCTATTTCTTGTTACTGCTTTTAGCGTTCCTACAACCCTCTTCCCCTGTTGTACCCTCTCCCGCACCTCTTCATCCATAGTCCCATCTTTACTCAACACACTGCCCAGATACTTAAAAGAGTTGACGATCTCCATAGCCTGACCGTTCAGCTTCACCTCACACTCTGTGACTTCACCCCTTTCGAAGACCATAACCTTGCTCTTCCCCGTATTTACCTTCAAATTCCGTTTTTTCGCACACTGTTCCAAACTCATTTACCAGACCCTGCAACTCCCATTCATTATCACTCATCAGAACTGTATCATCCGCAAACAGCAGTATAGGTAGCTTCCACTCAATTCCCTCCCTTTTCAGCGATACAACCAACATCCACTGCTCTTGATAGTATTTCTTTCATAACTCCATCCATATATACAGTAAACAACCACGGGGACATCACACACCCCTGTTTCAAACCAACATTCAGGTCAAAGAACTCGCTCTGCTCACTCTCCACACGTACTGCCGCCTTTGCACCCTCATACATGCTCTTCACTGCTTTCAGCAACTTGCCCTCTACTCCGTATATTCTAAGTACTTTCCACAAACCTTCTCTATCCACTCTGTCATAGGCCTTCTCCAAGTCCATAAAGGCAACATACACCTTTTGTTTCTTCTCCAGATACTTCTCCACAACACAATTCAGGGTAAAAATCTGATCTACACATCCTCTTCCCTTCCTAAAACCTCCCTGCTCGTCGCCTATCCATTTCTCCGTTCTCACTCTCACTCTCTCAATCACTACCCTACTGTATACCTTCCCTACTACGCTTAGAAGACATATTCCTCGGTGGTTACCACACACTCCTCTTTCCCCTTTGCCCTTATATAGGGGGACTATTATGCCAGTCTTCCAGTCATCGGGTGCACTCCCCTTCTCCCATGCTAGTTTGCACATTTTCCATACCCATTCTATCACTATCTCACCACCATACCTCAACATTTCCCCACACACTCCATCTGTTCCTGGTGCTTTCCCCAACTTCACTCTTTTCATGGCTTCCCACACTTCTGACCTCCTGATCCCCACCTCCTCCTCCACTACTTCTCTTCTTCTCCCTCCCATACCATATCCAGCTATGTTTGCTGGCTCTTCATTCATGATGATGATGATGATGGCTATATGAAAAGTAGGAGATTAGAAAGTTTTGGATAGAGGAAGAATAAGTTGAGAAATAGTGATCATGCAGAGGCTTGTCCATATAAAGCATATATACTGAAGTCCCGATTAACGTACCGGTAGCAACAATGTTGAGAACACTGATGGTTATCTCCCTCGAGACAAACTGGTACTTGAGCAAGTCGGTGACTACTCTCCGCACCAGACACTATTTCCTATATTTACTGTATAGCCCATTGGAACACGCGTCGGTAGCCAGGTGGGAGACACATAATATTGCGGGGCTCTGTTTTGCCTTTATCGTCGACTTTTGCAGCATAAAACTTGTTAAAATATTTGTTAGCTTGTATTTCCATCCTTCATCCTTGGTTGTTTATACTCAATTCGACTGATAAGTTATAACGGTAATGGTTAACATAGCTTTGCATTTGGCAGTAGAACATTTTGGTATTTGACTGAGAACTAAGGTTGGTTTCACTTTTATTCCTACGGTAAATTGAATCCATCAACAGCTAAGCTATCGATACTTAATGGAAACACGAGAAACTATTATGTCTCTGCATCATATTGAGACCAAGTTTATATAATTAGCATCATGTTTCACTACATAATCTTCAACATAACTGAGGAACATTGATCGGAACTTTGCAATTTACCGTCAGTTGAAAAGAAACTCACTGTAGGGTGTGTACAGTATGAGGTCCTCTGTTGTGCCTTGGTGTCACAGCCATCTCCACAATCAATAACCTTGACTTGAGAAACGAGCTGATATTTTGACTTGTGGGCTGTGATAATACGTGTTCATAATAACTTAGTCTCCCAGGTATTACATGATAAACAACCCGTAAGTGGATAATGCAGTAATTTTGTTTATTTGGGTAATACTAGTTATTTTGTTAATTTGGGTAATACTATTTTATTTTGTTTTATTCTGCTGGTCGTTTTTCTTGTGTTTCTTTATTTTCTATCAGTTGACCGATCGTAACCTCAGCGACCTATACCGGTAGATGCGTAACCAAGATTACCTATTTGCATACTGGACACGATAAACCGTATGCATTGGCGACGGTATGAGGCGTGATAAACAGTAATTAAGGGTGATGGTAATGGTGATGGTAGAGATTAGAAGAGTTGTGGTAGCAAAATGTTGGCAGAGATATAGGGCCATATATTTTGACAATTATCATTGGGGTGTAGTAATGTACAAAGCAATGTCCACGGGTTCCGAAGGTATTTCTTCCTTGCTTACCTAGCGTAGAACCTCTCTCTCTCTCACTCTTCATGTATATATATATATATTCTGACATACGGAGCCCTGTATGTTAATTTAAGAGTTAGAATTAGAGTTCAAGGAGCCAAACTACCCAAGTGGTGAAGCAGACTAGCGAGCGAACGAGCGAGTGGGCAAACCATCTCGCCCCATACCAGCTCGCCCCATACCTCGATGACCGATGCTATGACGTATGATCGACGCCAGGAGCTGTGAGTGGACGACACACCTGTTATGTGATTCGAGGAGCTATGATTGGAGCGCGCACCACCCGCCGCCTCCTGATTCGTTCCTACACCATCATTGTTTGGTATATAAGACCCGAGTTGTGGGCATTCAAATCAGTCTCATTTGGAGTTGGGGAAGGTGAACTTGCAGCTGGAGGAAGACGGGGTGAAGTATTATAATGGGATTGTGACTGTCAGTCAGATTATATAAATGTGTGTTAAGTGTGTTCGGTGTAAACACTTATGTTATGTTGGTTAGTGAGATATGTGATTGGGAATTAACGTGATGTGTTTAATGTGTGTAATGTGTTTAACTATTTAATTGGGAATTAACGTGAACGCTACTATTACGTGCTTAACTATTTGATTGCGAATTAACGTGAACGCTACTATTACGTGCTTAACTATTTGATTGCGAATTAACGTTAACGCTACTATTTATGTACTTAACTATTTGATTGGGAATTAACGTTAATGCTATTATTATGTACTTAACTATTTTAGTTGACTAACTTGTGGACTAAAGCAACTCTTTAAGTAATTGGGTTATGATGAAAGTAATACTATTGTTTTATATTAATACTTACGAGTTCTTTCATTTTCTTTGAATTAAGCTTACATTGCTTAATGGTGCTTAGTACGGTGATGCTATTGTCTCTTATTAGTAATATCGCCTTAGACTAACATGGCTGTGTTAATATTACTTCTAGTGATTTCCTAAGCTGAAGAAAATTCTTTTGCTTCAAAATATTATATTTTGCTTTTCATATTATTTGAGTGAGACCTGAATCGAATCTATGAAACGATCCTGTAACTTTATTTACTCATAATCAAACTTCAATGTTAAGTGGTTAAGAAATACATTTAACTAATTATTAAATATATATCTAACTTTTTATGTGACTTTGATATTACTCCTGATGATAATAATAATATAATACTATTAACGTAAGACAAGAACCAAGAATAATTACATTAAATATAAATAAAAGGACATAAGAAAACTATCTATTCATTTCAAAAAGGATAAGAGACAGAAATATTCTTACTTTAATATTTATCTTTCAAGACTTTTTATAAAATTAATAGTCTTTCTTTAGCTATAACTTATTCGGTTCATAACCATAGCCTACTAAGCTTCGGTTAAATAATAATTCTTTATAAATACTACATGACTTTAATTAGTTTCAGTATTTTTCATAATTAAAGAGTATCAGTCAATAAAGGATATGAAGTCCTAAGATCCAAAAGGAAAGGAAGCAACAACAGGAAATTATTTTATTAGATTTTACTTTTGTTTTGCCTTCAGCGGACTGATACCTTAATATATATCTCTGTGCTATCTAGATTCATCAAGTTAACCACTTGAGGATCAAGATACGTATATAGTCTCATTAACTATTTACGTAATATTTACTCATTGTGGGATAATTATATTGTTTTAAGGTTCGTTTTGGGCCAGGATTCGTGAATTAAAGAGTACTGTGCAGTCACTTCACAAAGTTCTTAACCAGGGGTGCTAAAGGTGCCCAAACACAGTTGATTACACAAGTACAGCCAAATCTCATGTTGGGTGAACTGTATGAAGCAAGCAGTATAACGAGTTCAATAATAGATCCAACGCTGGCTTGTATGTAGACAGAGCTATTATGTACCCCCTGGGCAAGGACTTAGGTGTATGACTGTATAGTATAATGATGATGGTAACCTATTGAAAACACATGTTACCAACAAGTGTAGCTGCCCTGTATTTCATATTTGTATCAAGAAAATAGTTTACCCCTCACCATTGTTTACATTGCTTAAATGTGTATTTGTGCTTAGGAAATTTTACAGCTTAGTAAATTCTTATGCACATAATATAAAGATAGACACAATAACTACAACAAAGTTCTAGCAGTCACCTAAGAGTTATAAAAGTTGCCTGATGAGCAGTGTGTGTATGATGTGGGGTAAGGGGACATTTCGGGAGTTGTCCACCATCTGTCTACTGCAGGGTCTCTCTCGCTCTCCATCTTGCCACCCAGAATTAAATTTTATTTAACCAAATAAACTTGTTGCATAAATTAAGCAGCGTGTTCGAGGCAGCGCTCGTAATTTGTGTCCCAATGAAGGATTCCAGCCTAGATACATAACTTAAAGAGAAGGTGGATTGCATTTTATTCGTATAATTAATGTCAGGTCCATAACGTAAATACAGGATAATTGTATTCATATATTTATTGTCAGATAAAGATCATACGGCGGGCTGCATATTACTCGTACATTGTCAGAAGAAAAAACACAACGAAAATGCGGATTGCATTTTATTCATGTATTTATTGTCTGAGATGCATATTCCCGAAATCTGATAGAGTTCATGATTTCATTTAACAATTGTTTTACCAGAACAAATTATGGTAGCATATTATGGCATAAAATAACCCAAGCTCACATAGTCATTCAATTTGATTTCGTTAGGAAGTTTGGTTTAGGTTAGGTCAGGTCAATTTTGGTTAGATATTCTTATGTCATGTCAGGTCAGGTTGGATTAGGTAATATTACGGGAGGATAGGCTACAATAAGATTCTCCTTATTAAAATGCTTCCCCTCTTACGGAGAGAACGTGGCACCCTCACTTCAGCACATTCTCTATTCTGTCCAACCTAGGAGTGAACCGGTATTCAGTTTTTTTCCAATGAACAAGCAACTGAATCTCTTTTCCTCAGTTTATCTTTCTTTACCTACGACCAAAAGTCATTCAAGCTCCGTGTGATCAAACACTTTATCTCTAACATACCTTGATTTCAGTTTTCTATCACACACTCAGTTTGAAGGAACACTAGCAACAGATAGGTATGCATGTATTGCATATCAAATAAACGAATCTGTTATCCGCTAGATTGGTCTATGAAAAGGTTGCGATATGCAGTAGTATGAATTCGTCCACTTCGGGAAACACAAGTTAGGTGCTTTACCCAATGCGTAATTTCGAGACCTTGACTGAATGCAAGTGCATTTTATGCAACCGAGATCAGGAAGCTTATACAAACGTGGACACACTATGAGACATAATAGGTCACTTTATCAAAAAACAATTCCGTGATAATAATTCCAGAAAACTACTTCAAATATAGTGTTCTCCATCTGTGCAGCTTGTAGCCAGTGGGGAGTGTATTGATAATTCAGCAGAGAATATATTAGAACATTAAATTTTATCTGAATCTATACAATATACTGCACTATGCGTAGTACTATTTAACTCAGTTTTGTATGAACAAGTCCAAAAGTGCCTGACTGAAACAAATGGTCTAATGGTACAGTATTACTGTATTGATTGAGCCGCACAGATTAAATTACTTGTATACTCTGGTGGTCAATGTTTACTGTAGTGGTGTTATTATCAATGTTCGTATCCTATAGATAGTATTAAATAGACTTTAAGTGACCAGTGAAACCCAGTTATTCAACTAATTAGTTTCTATAATGATTTGCAAGTGTATCACATTTGCTCCATCTAAACCAAGGTAGAGTGTAAACACTGCATACACAGATAATGTTCCTATTTTTGTTTTAGATGTTTTGATCCATTACATATATACCGGTATATATATATATATATATATATATGTATATATATATATATATATTGAGAATATATCACAAATACACGTGAGCCACTAAATGTTTCTAGTCTCTCAGTGGGGATCGAACCATCGACCATCAGGATGATAGCCGACGCTTTAATCAATTACACCACGGCAGTCTAAAAGACACTCAGCCTTCTATCCTATTTATGTTAGGGAGAAGGGAAACCCACTAGGCGAATATATTTCAATTCAAACCTAGTTGTAGGATCCATATTTCCAGAATACCATACACGGATTTTTGAGTGTCCCGACGCAACTCGGGTAGAAATTGATCTTGGTGGTCGATGGTTCGATCCCCACTGAGAGACTAGAAACATTTAGTGGCTCACGTGTATTTGTGATATATTCTCAATATTTGTAACTCTCATGCTTTGTGGGTTAGAATTAAATGAAATCAATTTCTACCCGAGTTGCGTCGGGACACTCAAAAATCCGTGTATGGTATTCTGGAAATATGGATCCTACAACTAGGTTTGAATTGAAATATATTCGCCTAGTGGGTATCCCTTCTCCCTAACATAAATAGGATAGAAGGCTGAGTGTCTTTTAGACTGCCGTGGTGTAATTGATTAAAGCGTCGGCTATCATCCTGATGGTCGATGGTTCGATCCCCACTGAGAGACTAGAAACATTTAGTGGCTCACGTGTATTTGTGATATATTCTCAATATTTGTAACTCTCATGCTTTGTGGGTTAGAATTAAATGAAATCAATTTCTACCCGAGTTGCGTCGGGACACTCAAAAATCCGTGTATGGTATTCTGGAAATATGGATCCTACAACTAGGTTTGAATTGAAATATATTCGCCTAGTGGGTTTCCCTTCTCCCTAACATAAATAGGATAGAAGGCTGAGTGTCTTTAGACTGCCGTGGTGTAATTGATTATAGCGTCGGCTATCATCCTGATGGTCGATGGTTCGATCCCCACTGAGAGACTAGAAACCTTTAGTGGCTCACGTGTATTTGTGATATATTCTCAATATTTGTAACTCATGCTTTGTGGGTTAGAATGAAATGAAATCAATTTCTACCCGAGTTGCGTCGGGACACTCAAAAATCCGTGTATGGTATTCTGGAAATATGGATCCTACAACTAGGTTTGAATTGAAATATATTCGCCTAGTGGGTTTCCCTTCTCCCTAACATAAATAGGATAGAAGGCTGAGTGTCTTTTAGACTGCCGTGGTGTAATTGATTAAAGCGTCGCCTATCATCCTGATGGTCGATGGTTCGATCCCCACTGAGAGACTAGAAACATATATATATATATATATATATATAGAGAGAGAGAGAGAGAGAAATAAAATGGGTTGCTTTTAGACTAGTTTATGATGCGGTATGTTATGAATGGTTTGCTACTGTCGATGTTGCTCTACCGAACTGTCTCGTTAAAAGTAAAAACTAAGAACAATATTAGATAGACAAAATATATCCTTGCAGGCCAGACACTGCGATATATTATATTATCTTAACACGTGCAGTAGTTTGAGAGATCTATATAGCCGAGGTTAATACATTTCTTTCTGAGATACTGGGTCTGCGTACGTCTCATTCGCACACTCACTCTGTATTTGAGCTTTCTTGAATTATAGAGCCAGTTGTACTAATTATGTGACACCAACTAAATGACGGCAACCCCTTCATTACAAGAGGGTTATTGTAGGATGAATGGGAATATCTGTCAGTAACTGGAATACAAATAATTACATAAACCTTACACAATGAAGGGATTAACGTTATCTAGTTAGTGTCGTAGCAAAAGGATTAACGTTATCTAGTTAGTGTCGCAGCAAAAGGATTAACATAAACCTTACACAATGAAAGGATTAACGTTATCTAGTTAGTGTCGCAGCAAAAGGATCAACATAAACCTTACACAATGAAGGGATTAACGTTATCTAGTTAGTGTCGCAGCACAAGGATTAACATAAACCTTACACAATGAAGGGATTAACATTATCTAGTTAGTGTCGCAGCAAAAGGATTAACATAAACCTTACACAATGAAGGGATTAACGTTATCTAGTTAGTGTCGCAGCAAAAGGATTAACATAAACCTTACACAATGAAGGGATTAACGTTATATAGTTAGTGTCGCAGCAAAAGGATTAACATAAACCTTACACAATGAAGGGATTAACGTTATCTAGTTAGTGTCGCAGCAAAAGGATTAACATAAACCTTACACAATGAAGGGATTAACGTTATCTAGTTAGTGTCGCAGCAAAAGGATTAACATAAACCTTACACAATGAAGGGATTAACATTATCTAGTTAGTGTCGCAGCAAAAGGATTAACATAAACGTTACACAATGAAGGGATTAACGTTATCTAGTTAGTGTCGCAGCAAAAGGATTAACATAAACCTTACACAATGAAGGGATTAACGTTATCTAGTTAGTGTCGCAGCAAAAGGATTAACATAAACCTTATACAATGAAGGGATTAACGTTATCTAGTTAGTGTCGCAGCAAAAGGATTAACATAAACCTTACACAATGAAGGGATTAACGTTTATCTGGTTAGTGTCGCAGCAAAAGGATTAACATAAACCTTACACAATGAAGGGATTAACGTTATCTAGTTAGTGTCGCAGCAAAAGGATTAACATAAACCTTACACAATGAAGGGATTAACATTATCTAGTTAGTGTCGCAGCAAAAGGATTAACATAAACCTTACACAATGAAGGGATTAACGTTATTTAGTTAGTGTCGCAGCAAAATAATTAACATAAACCTTACACAATGAAGGGATTAACGTTATATAGATAGTGTCGCAGCAAAAGTGTACAGCACTGTCAGTTCTGGCTATACCAGGAAGTTGAACCACAGATGCACGAGTTTCGTATCTTAGTTGAAAGGCTATATCACTATATAGAAACATATGTATTTAGTCTCTTATTTTTATTGGCCAGCGATTTTATAAGCAACTTTAAGTATGCATTCTACGAGCATTATATTGAACACATTTAGGAAAGTCCGTCTAAAACTGAATGATTTTTCAAGGTGCATCTATAATGTGCTGCAAGTCAAATCGGCTTACTAGTAAATCAACCATTAACTCGAACAATAGCTTTCAGGCCGATTATTTTATCAGGATATGTCTTTTAATTTAATATGAACTAAAATTCAAGAAAATATTAATTAAACGCATGGTTATATGAAAGAATGTATTGACTAGGAAACCAGTCCTGAGTGTATTCTATCATTTGCCGAAAATAAATATGATTTACTACTGAATTTGCTCTGTCCTTACACAACACAGCACCAAACTGAATGTTTGTATATCCTATCATAGTTTACACAACACACTGTGAATAATGAACTGGTATATGTTGCACAACATAACTTGCTCAAACGTATACAGCATCAAGGCATATATGAACCGTATTACAGTATATCTCAATACACAAACATGCGTCATTAAACACCCTAACAAATATATGGTCAGATGTAAACTACACAACATAGTTGATTCCTCCTCTTCCTTCCCTCCCTCATGCCAGTACACATCCATTTGCATTTGGTCTATATATTTGTCGGCCTTATTTGGAAGTATTGTCTCAAGCATGAGCACCACCATTAAATATACATAATTATGCAAATGATCATCCCAGACCACTGCAACTCGCTCGGACGTTATAAACACTCTTACTATTACTGTCACTCTCTGGCTATGGACTTGTTTCGGACGAGATAAACTCTGGGTATAAACATCGTCCGAGAGATAGATATGTGTTTTGTAATGAATGCAAAAATAGTTGAACGTTCACAGACTTATACAGATTGATTATCTTTAAATTAATGTGTATCCGTGTTATTACTATCTACATATTCAATACTACACACACACACACACACACACATATCAAATGTATTTTGAACTAATGATTATAATCCAAAACGCTGAAATAATTCGTCATTATTAACGAATACTATGTCATAGGCTGAGAGCCTGCACATGCAACCGTTAATTACACGGTGAAGCCCGTGAAGTCTCGTTCCAGTCTTGGGAGTGAGACATGTGAAACTGCAACCAGCTAGTATATATATATATATTGCTTCATAAGATAGAAATGTTTGAACAGTCACGAGCATAAATACTATGACACCAACCACATAATGTTCGCCCCTTTGTCTCCAAAGGTATTGCAAGACTTTGTATTCAAACTCACAATTATTTCTGTATTTCATTCTAGCTACCGTCAAACGATTTTATTCAGCTTAGTATAAACCCCTAGTGATGAAGGAGTTGACGTTATCTGGTTGATGTCACAGCATTTATGCTCGTGACTGTACATTAATTATAGGTAGAATTTAAGCCAAGGTATTGTGTGTGATAAAGAACTTTGTACCGTGACTGTACATGTGAACACTACCACAAGGTTAATACTAGACAGTGAACAGTAAGTAATGTAACGTATTGGCTGGGGCTTACAGGGCCAGACAACCACAACCAATTGGAACTTTACCATGGCCTAAATATTTATACAGTACACACTCTACATTTTTAAGTTCGCCCTTGTACTCTATCTCTCTCTTTGTCTCTCTCTTTCCTCTGAATTTATTCTATTTTTCACTCTCTTGCCTGTCCTACAAATCTTTGCATCAAACTTAACATCTTGCACCTTAGCCACTCCTTCTCAATTCTGAAACATATCTGGTCGTACTCTATTTTACGTACTGTATTTTATGTAAAATTGCTTGTAGTGGAAGTTGGTAAATATTTTGTATTGAATCCTTTGGTTACCTTGATGTAATTCGCTATCTATATAATGGTAAGGGTGGGGGGGTGGGGGTCTTCCTTGACCCCCTTCCCTTCATGATTAGTCCCATTATTTGTTAGACTTTAAGACATTTGCCTCATTAGTTTGGCAATATTTACCCGTGAACGGCGAGAAGGCTCTTCAGAGGTTTTGGTGGTAAAAGGCGACGAACCTCTTAAGATCCAAGGTCTAAAAAAAAAGCCTTTTAAAAGGCCCTAGTAGAACTTAAAATAAAGGAATATGTGATTATATGAAATAATTCCCCTCCATACCTACTATCACTCCTCCACATGTGTCAAAACCCCCTCCTTCCCCAATGCCCCCCCCCTTCAATTATCACCTATTTTTCCTGTTATTCCATTGTTCATTGTTTATCGGTTTATTTACCGCGCCAATATATCCAATCCGGTTCCAAGATCCAGTCCTGCTCCGATCGAGTGCATGGTGAGAGTGAGAGAGAGACAGTCAGAGACTTAAGTCTGCCTCTAGGCTTGAGAGAGAGAGCTAGGGCATACGTCGCGTCCGCCTCACATTTCATGACTGAACGGTCGGCAATAATTCGCGATTTTCACCCCCCAAATACTATTCCCACTTGTTTTATTGTTGTTACATGTTAATATCTTCATATGAAACGTAAAATAGACTCATATGAATAAGTAATAACGATATTTATCTTAAAATGACGATTTTAGGCAGGAATGAAGCCTAATATTGTCGCCTGGCAGTAAGGTGTTGACTACATATAGCTCGCTCTTTAAAGGTCAAGACTTTACCTGCCATGTAGGCGTCCATGGAAGGGCCGGGTTAGGATTCACCAGTTATTGGGGATACAGGGGGGGTCGTAGGGTGTAAGTGTAATTTTGTGCAACAGGAGATGGACTATTCAACTATCTATCTATCTATCTGTCCATCTATCTATCTATCTATCTATATGTCTGTCTGTCTGTCTATCTCTATAAAGTATGTCTACACACTGTTGTCATTAAATATAGCTGTGTGAAGAGTTAAGTGCCATTACTGCACCTAGGTGCCCTTAGTCTGAGCACAAACATAAGTGCCATATGGGATGCTTAGGTTTTGTAGGGTGGTGGTGTGGTGAGTAATAGCTGGGATTTACATGTATATATCCCAGGCATAGACATGCAGTGTTTTCCTGAATAATTTGTCTGCTTTTCAAGCCATTGTTTAACATCTCTATTCGAAAGGGAAATAGTAACAGGCTGTTAAATAATGTGGCCGCTTCCTTCACAATGGTAATGGTAAAGGTGATTATGTTCTGGGTTTGGTGTCCCGAATTCGAATCTCGGCAGGATCATATGCTTTCATTAATTTATTAAAGTACATTGGGGTTTGTAATGGAGGATTAATGTTATTGAACGGGGCGTTCCTTAATTGCTATTAAAAACATTTATGAGTACAACATATTATGAACATTTACCAGAATCTACCACTTTGATGTTTGTTTTTCTTCTATATTCCAACTACTCCCTCTCGGGCATAGGCAGAGAGCCTCTACATTCCACCGCTCAACACGGTGAAGCCCGTGAGGTCTTGTTCCAGTCTGGGGAGTGAGACATGCGAAGCATCAATCATGGCTCGAAGCAGCTCCATCTCTGAAGCGGCTGGTTGCTTCGCTCAAGTACTTCACGTCTCACCCTCCAGACTCAGACCCTCACTCTCAGAACGCCACCTATTGAGCAGTGAACTCACTAGGCATTGTCCCCCTGTAACATATTTTGAATATGGGTATATTCATACAGTGTTATTTAATCAGGGAACAATGAGGGTATTTTTTTGGCATTTCGGTGGGCTTTGTGGTAATGCACTGATACTAGGTACAGCACAAATTCAATCCCAATAATATCTTCCCATTGACATATCGGGATTTGAACCCGGGTCCATTGGATTACCAATCCAGTGGCATGACCACTCCACCACACCTCCCCTTTGATGTATAAATAAGGTGTCCATAAATTAAGTATCTATAATTGGAATAGCATAATTAAAAGAGGCTCTGTAACGGCTTAATTTGTGATCAATTATACAGTCATGGTCTTGAATACTGGAACACCTCTTAACAATATAAATGAGACTGAACATTGACCAGTGAAACACAGTAATTAAACAAATAGGTTTCCAAAATACTTCGTCAGTGCATCAAATTTGCTCCTTCTAACACTGTACTGAAAATGTTGTCCATGTTGCATCCCACCCCGCCAGGTACTGCAACCATAAACGGTGATATGCCAAGAATCCGTGGCTTAAGGGGGTTCACCGTTTTTTTTTTTTTTTTTATTTATCTCTTTTTCTCTTTCCCTGGCTTGTATCTATTCGGCCCTATTCATCCAACTGTTTTAAGACGTTTATCCCAATCCAGCTGTCGATTTCTTCCTGGCGAGCGATAGCGAGCCTGCATTGTATGAAGAAATTCGGCTTCGCCAGATAATTTTTTCTATCGAGAAATGTACAAATTTAGCATGCTGTCAAAACAAAAAATATATATATTCTGACATACGGAGCCCTGTATGTTAATTTAAGAGTTAGAATTAGAGTTGAAGGAGCCAAACTACCCAAACGGTGAAGCAGACTAGCGAGCGAACGAGCGAGTGGGTAAACCAGCTTTCACACCTGCGTGCGTCATAGGGGACTCTGCAAACTACCTCGATGACCGATGCTATGACGTATGATCGACGCCAGGAGCTGTGAGTGGACCAGGCACCTGTTATGCGACTCGAGGAGCTATGATTGGAGCAGGCATCACCCCCCGCCTCCTGATTCGTTCCTACACCATCATTGTTTGGTATATAAGACCCGAGTTGTGGGCATTCAAATCAGTCTCATTTGGAATTGGGGAAGGTGAACTTGCAGCTGGAGGAAGACGGGGTGAAGTATTATAATGGGATTGTGACTGTCAGTCGGATTATATAAATGTGTGTTAAGTGTGTTCGGTGTAAACACTTACGTTATGTTGGTTAGTGAGATATGTGATTGGGAATTAACGTGAACGCTACTATTATGTGCTTAACTATTTGATTGGGAATTAACGTTAACGCTACTATTATGTGCTTAACTATTTTAGTTGATTAACTTGTGGACTAAAGCAACTCTTTAAGTAATTGGATTATGATGAAAGTAATACTATTGTTTTATATTAATACTTACGAGTTCTTTCATTTTCTTTGAATTAAGCTTACATTGCTTAACGGTGCTTAGTACGGTGATGCTATTGTCTCGTATTAGTAATATCGCCTTAGACTAACATGGCTGTGTTAATATTACTTCTAGTGATTTCCTAAGCTGAAGAAAATTATTTTGCTTCAAAATCTTTTCATATTATTTGAGTGAGACCTGAATCGAATCTATGAAGCGATCCTGTAACTTTATTTACTCATAATCAAACTTCAATGTTACGTGGTTAAGAAATACATTTAACTAATTATTAAATATATATCTAACTTTTTATGTGACTCTGATATTACTCCTGATGATAATAATAATATAATCCTATTAACGTAAGACAAGAACCAAGAATAATTACATTAAATATAAATAAAAGGACATAAGAAAACTATCTATTCATTTAAAAAAGGGTAAGAGACAGAAATATTCTTACTTTAATATTTATCTTTCAAGACTTTTTATAAAATTAATAGTCCTTCTTTAGCTATAACTTATTCGGTTCATAACCATAGCCTACTAAGCTTCGGTTAAATAATAATTCTTTATAAATACTACATGACTTTAATTAGTTTCAGTATTTTTCATAATTAAAGAGTATCGGTCAAAGGATACTAAGTCCCAAGATCCAAAAGGAAAGGAAGCAACAACAGGAAATAATTTTATTAGATTTTAATTTTGTTTTGCCTTCAGCTGACTGATACCTTAATATATATTTCTGTGCTATCTAGATTCATCAAGTTAACCACTTGAGGATCAAGATACGTAACAGAAGAGTGGCGACCTTGCCAGGATTCGTTTCATACAGTTTCACTCAGTTTCATTAATGTTTCACTACTTAAAAATCAAATATTAATCATGCCTCAACTAATTAATGACTAAGATGCTCGAGTTTTCATAGAATCAGAACCCACAGCCCCTGATATTGACTGTCTGTCAAAATCCGAACTGAAAGTGCTTGCCTCACATCTCCAATTAACTGTCTCAAACATGTCCAAAGTAGAGGTGGCTCAGACCATAAAAACCCACCTGTTCCCTGTAGAAGGCGGGGAGGGTGACGGAGCAGTTGGTGGGATCCCTAGTAAACCTAGCCAACTTGATGAACAATTGCCACCTGGTTTTACCATTGATCAATTGTTCGAACTAGAACAAGCCAGACTAAGTATAGAACTAGCCAGAATAAAAGCAAATACCGAAGAAGCTAGCATAAAAGCCAGAGCAACGACCGAACAATGTGAATATCTATATCGTATAGCTCAACTAAATGTCCATACAAATGCTCCCGAAATTGGTCCCCCTCTGGGATTGACTATGACTAGTGTCATTCCACCTTTCACTTAGGATAATGAGCAGGATTTCTTTGTGTTGTTTGAGGAAGTTGCTGGAGGTATGAAGTGGACAAGAGATCAATGGCCTTTTATGTTACAAACTGTTTTGACAGGGCAGGCTCGAGCCACGTATTTGTCAGAAGTAGCAGAGGTTAGGCAGGATTATGACAATCTCAAAGAAGCTATCCTAAAAACCTATCAATTGCAGCCTGAGGCTTACAGGCAATCTTTCCGTAAAAACCAGAAGAAAGTAGAAGAAACCCATAAGGTATTTGCCAGGACCATGACTAAAACTTTCAATCATTGGGTCAAGAGTAAGAAAGTCAGAAGCTACAACGATATGAAGGAGTTGGTCCTGTTAGAAAATTTCCTATGGAAAATTGATTCTTCTGTATCCTATCATTTAAAGGGGAAAAGGGTAGATTGTCTTGCCGACGCCGCTGACATGGCTGACACATACGTGCTCAACAACAAATTTCGTGGAAAGAAGCCCTACGATAATTCTAGTTCTAATTTTAAGTATCCCAATCACAAATCTGACCGACCCAGTCACAAGCCTATAACGTCTTCCCCAGCTAGCCGAAATAGAATTGTTCCCCCAACTAAAAATGCGACTCAGGGCAATGGTAACAGAGGTGGGCCCCAAACTAATAGTAATGCTCAAAGAGGGAACGTTCCCGTATCCCCTAAAGTATGTACTTTTTGTGGCAAGAGAGGCCACCTAGCTTATCAGTGCTGGGCCAAGGAGAGAACCGAGAGATCGGGGCAGACAGTTGCCGCCGTATCTCAAACTCCATATGTGCCTGTAATGCAGGACTCCCGACAGGAGTACCTAGCACCAAAAGTTCCTTTAATGCAGGACTCCCGACAGGAGTACCTAGCAGCTAACGTAAACCATCTAGACAGGGGTGTAGTAGCATGTGTGGTGCAACCAACTAGGGTTAAGCCAATAATAATTTCACCATCAGTGCAGGACAGTTACCGTCCGTTTATTTCATCTGGCAACGTGAGATTAAATGGTTGTATGCATGAGGTAAACATTCTGAGAGACACCGGTTCTACTAGCACCCTCATGGTGAATCCTTACACTGAGTGCCCACCTGGCGAACCAGTTGTAATGAGAGGTGCTGGAGGCCAGTTTTATGCATACTTGGTAAAAGGCGAAATTGAATGTGAGTTACTACAGGGTGAGGCCACCATAGCTTTGTGTAGGTCCCAAGATATCCCTGTGCCGGGGGTAACACTTCTTTTGGGGAATGATGTAGCAGGTGAGAAGGTCCGACCAGACCCCATTTTGTCACTTTCCCCTGTTAACGAGCCACTAACCGGTGAGCTCGAAAAGGAGATGCCAACAGTTTTCCCTGCGTGTGCTGTCACACGTTCAATGTCTCAAGTAGCAGTTCCCTCAGACAGAAATGTACCGAATGTAAGAGTTGATGAAAGGGATGAGGAGAGTGTGAATGACGATCCAACTGTGCCTGATGATGTGACTGAGGTGGATTTATCTGACCCCTTTATGGCTCATCTTGACCCTAACGATGACCATGAAACCCCTCCAAATTGTCCTAGTGGCCTGGTAGAGCTACAGAGAGATGATTGTGAATGCAAGGAGTTAGCTGCCAGGTCCGTGAGTGAAGAGGAATGTGAGAAGGAGGGTGGTGAATGTTTCTACCTCAAAGGAGGAGTATTGTGGCGTAGATGGAGACCGCCACACAGACCAATCGATGACGGGGCTTGGGACGTCCATCAAGTAGTAGTCTCCAAACCTTGTCGTAAAGATATCATGGAAATGGCACATTGTATACCATTGGCAGGACACCTAGGTGTGAGAAAAACTCTAGACAGAATCAGAGCCCACTTTTACTGGCCAGGAATGCGTGCAGATGTAGTGGAGTGTTGTAGAGTGTCACACTTGCCAGATGACAGGAAAACCCAATCAGAAGGTGCCTGTACATCCTCTAGTGCCCTTGCCCGTTTTCGAGAATCCTTTTACTCGGGTGGTAGTGGACATTGTAGGCCCATTGCCTAAGACTTCCCAAGGTAACATTTATTTATTAACTATCATGGACATGGCAACTCGCTACCCAGAGGCTATACCCTTAAGGACTACCTCTGCTCCAACTGTAATCAAGGAACTGCTCAAATTCTTCACCAGAATGGGTTTCCCCCATGAGGTGCAAAGTGATCAAGGAACTAATTTTACCTCTAACATTTTCCAGCAGTCCCTGAAGGAGTTGGGTATCGAGTATGTTAAGTCTAGCACCTACCACCCAGAGAGTCAAGGGGTTCTCGAACGATATCATCAGACATTAAAGGGAATGTTACGTAAGTATTGTACAGAGACCGGAGTTGAGTGGGATAAGGGGGTACCTTTTCTTTTATTTGCTACTCGTGAGGTTCCAACTGAATCCCTGGGTTTTTCCCCTAATGAGCTAGTTTTCGGTCACCAGGTAAGAGGTCCTTTGCAACTATTGCAGGATAGCCTAGTTGGCCAGGAGGGGAACCAAAACCTCTTCAAGTATGTTTCAGATTTCAAAACCCGGCTGAGATCCTCATGTGAGTTTGCCGCTCAAAACTTGACAGTGGCTAAAAGCTCCATGAAGAAATGGTATGACAGAAAAGCCCGTGAGAGGGAGTTTAAGCCCGGTGATGAGGTTTTGGTCCTGCTCCCACTTTTTGGCCAACCTTTATCTGCCAAGTTCAGGGGCCCATATAAGATCATTCGGAGGGTGAGCATTACCGATTATCTAGTAACTACCCCAGACAGGAGAAAGCCCACGCAAGTATTCCATATAAATATGTTGAAGCCCTACCATAGGTCCCCTGATTCCTCTCTTACAGATTCTCCCACTGTGGCAGTGAATGTCAGGACCTGTGAACAGCCTGGTGCGGACGAAGTCTTCAGTTTTCTTGCTGACCCGCAACAGACTGTCCCAGAGCCTGAAGGTATCCATGCAGACTTTGACTTGTCATGTAGCCTATCCAACTTTCAGTATAATTCAGTGGCTTTGAGGGAATTACCATCTAAACTATGTCATCTTCCCTCTGATCAAGCGAACCAACTAATCTCTGTTTTATCTCAGTCTCCCAGTGTGTTCCGTGATACTCCAGGGCTCACTTCTTTGGCCGTGCACGACATCGACGTAGGGGATGCAACTCCCATTAAACTATCCCCCTACCGTGTCTCGCCACAACGCAGGAGTATACTGCAGGTCGAGCTTGACTTTATGTTATCTAATGAACTGATCACTAGGGCCTTAAGCCAGTGGAGTAGTCCAGTCATACTTGTGCCAAAGCCAGACGGGAGCCATAGGTTATGTATGGACTATAGGGAAGTCAATGCTGTCACAAAGAACGATACCTACCCACTGCCACGGATCGACGACTGCATTGACCAGATTGGTACAGCCACCTATATCAGCAAGATTGACTTGATGAAGGGATATTGGCAAGTAGCTCTCACCCCTAGAGCGAGGGAAATATCATGCTTTGTAGTCCACAATCAAGCCTTCTGCTGTAACGTAATGCCCTACGGCTTGAAAAACGCCCCAGCTACATTCCAGCGCCTCATGAATTTGGTGACTGAAGGGGTACCTGGGTGCGTTGTCTACATCGATGATATTCTTATCTTTTCACAGTCATGGGAGGAGCATCTTTACCAACTTAGATTGCTATTCTTAAATCTTGCTGATGCCAATCTGGTGGTTAATCTTAAGAAATGCACCTTTGTAAAGAGTACGGTCCAGTATCTAGGATATACGGTAGGTCAGGGGCGGGTTGCACCTCCTCAAGCAAAGGTAGAGTCTATTCTAGAATTCCCAGCTCCTAGCACTAAGAAACATATCCAAAGGTACCTAGGCATGATTGGCTATTATAGGCGTTTCATTATAAATTTTTCAAAGTTGAGAGCTCCCCTGACAGATCTTCTCCGTAAGGATGTGAAGTTTGTGTGGTCCTCTGAATGTGAAGAGGCCTTTATTGCTACCAAATATATATTATCTAATTATCCTGTACTCCGAGCTCCTGATTTTAACAGATCTTTTTCCCTGGCAGTAGATGCGAGCAATACCGGGGTTGGTGCAGTGTTGCTCCAGGAAGTCGACTGTGAGGTATTGCATCCTGTGTGCTATTTCAGTAAAAAATTAAATTCTGCCCAACGTAACTATTCAGTCATTGAGAAGGAGCTGTTAGCATTAATTTTATCCCTTCAATACTTTGCTGTCTACGTGCAATCTGCCTCTGGTGCCATCACTGTATATACTGACCATCACCCCTTAAAATTTTTGCATAGGTTCCAAAATAAAAACCAACGACTGACCAGGTGGAGTTTGTTGCTGCAGGAATACTCCCTGGATGTCAAACATATTAAGGGGGTCCAGAACGTGCTAGCCGATTGCCTATCACGTATCTGTTAAAGATTGCATTTACCAGTTTGGCCTCATACAGCAGTAAGTTTAATTTAATGAGAGGATTTTGGCAATTAGCTCTCCCTTGTAGCGAGGTAAATATCATGCTTTTGTAGTGCGCTTTTAAGCCTTCAGATGTGAGATGCCTTGCAGTTCGATTAACACTCCAGCTACGTTCCGGCTATGTTCTGATGTGGTACCTGGAGACGTTGCCTACTTTGGGTGATATCCTTATTATATCCTCATTATAATCTTGCTGTTGCCAATCTGGTGGTGAATCTATTTATGTATTGTGTTTAATATTATGTACTATACTCATTAAACTCTTTTCTAGGGGGGAGGTCTGACATACGGAGCCCTGTATGTTAATTTAAGAGTTAGAATTAGAGTTGAAGGAGCCAAACTACCCAAACGGTGAAGCAGACTAGCGAGCGAACGAGCGAGTGGGTAAACCAGCTTTCACACCTGCGTGCGTCATAGGGGACTCTGCAAACTACCTCGATGACCGATGCTATGACGTATGATCGACGCCAGGAGCTGTGAGTGGACCAGGCACCTGTTATGCGACTCGAGGAGCTATGATTGGAGCAGGCATCACCCCCCGCCTCCTGATTCGTTCCTACACCTCATTGTTTGGTATATAAGTCCCGAGTTGTGGGCATTCAAATCAGTCTCATTTGGAGTTGGGGAAGGTGAACTTGCAGCTGGAGGAAGACGGGGTGAAGTATTATAATGGGATATATATTAATATATATTAATACTTAAGAGTTCTTTCATTTTCTTTGAATTAAGCTTACATTGCTTAACGGTGCTTAGTACGGTGATGCTATTGTCTCGTATTAGTAATATCGCCTTAGACTAACATGGCTGTGTTAATATTACTTCTAGTGATTTCCTAAGCTGAAGAAAATTCTTTTGCTTCAAAATATTATATTTTGCTTTTCATATTATTTGAGTGAGACTTTAATCGAATCTATGAAGCGATCCTGTAACTTTATTTACTCCTAATCAAACCTCAATGTTACGTGGTTAAGAAATACATTTAACTAATTATTAAATATATATCTAACTTTTTATGTGACTTTGATATTACTCCTGATGATAATAATAATATAATCCTATTAACGTAAGACAAGAACCAAGAATAATTACATTAAATATAAATAAAAGGACATATAAGAAAACTATCTATTCATTTCAAAAAGGGTAAGAGACCGAAATATTCTTACTTTAATATTTATCTTTCAAGACTTTTTATAAAATTAATAGTCCTTCTTTAGCTATAACTTATTCGGTTCATAACCATAGCCTACTAAGCTTCGGTTAAATAATAATTCTTTATAAATACTAAATGACTTTAATTAGTTTCAGTATTTTTCATAATTAAAGAGTATCAGTCAAAGGATACTAAGTCCCAAGATCCAAAAGGAAAGGAAGCAACAACAGGAAATAATGTTATTAGATTTTAATTTTGTTTTGCCTTCAGCTGACTGATACCTTAATATATATCTCTGTGCTATCTAGATTCATCAAGCTACCCACTTGAGGATCAAGATACGTAACAATATGTATATATAAAATATATACAAAAATGTAAACCTGTATGGGGGTAAAAGTCTTAAAACAGTAGGCTGAATGGGGCCGAATGGATACAAACCAAAAAGAGGGAGAGAAAGAAAAAAAAAACGAGGTGTGCCCCCTTAACCTTGGCGTTCAGCTACCCACATAAGTTCTATTCCTCGTCGTGAACGTAAGTATGAAATTATAATCGTATGAATGAATTGTGAGTATGGATTCTATTAATTATCAATTGACTAATTAAATTAGTTAACCATTTATAATAAACTACATAAATGAGATTAGCATTATCTAAACCTGGTTTGCAAGTTCGATTTGATTAAATTAAAGAGTACAAATATATATTAAGAGAGAGAGACATTTGTAAATGATGAATACAAGCACGTTTACATAATATTCCCCATAGCATCTCTAGTATTACATGGTTCGACCACCTACTGGACACAGTCACACTAGAGGACACAATAAGCAACAACAACACATACATGATAACATTTGCTTTAATCAGTCGCCTATGTGTTATCAAACGTTATATTAGTATTAATGCAAAATATGTGTCTGAGTCAATAATCATGGTCCGAGAGCATTAAGGGGGACCACCTGGCTTTTTTTAATCTTTCTCTCCCTCTCTCTTTGGCTTGTATCCATTCGGCCCCATTCAGCCTACTGTTTTAAGACTTTTACCCCCATCCAGGTGTCAATGTTTTCCTGGCGAGCGGTAGCGAGCCAGCATATATATATTTTTGTTTCGACAGCAAGCTAAATTTGTAAATTTTTCGATAGAAAAATGTGTCCGGCGAAGCAGGATTTCTCCATACAATGCTGGAGGTGAGAAAGAGAAAAAAGCAGGTCACCCCCCTTAATACTCCAAATACGTTTGTGAAATGGAATGTTCTTAGGATTAATAAAGTAAAGTTAATTGAACATGGTGCCAATCAATGCCTGAACAATGCAATCAAGTCGACTACTATCAATTGTATTCAGTAGAAGTGTACATAATAATATATCGATGAGATTATATGATAATATATAATTCTGTGTAAAGATATTCAGATAAATTTGCTAACAATTTAAAGTAATTCCTGGTTGGAACAGGAGTCAAGTCACTTTATTCTATAGCGCGAACAGATTACCTAAATTGGCTAAATAAAGGTACTGTAGGAGTGATGGCTACCGGCAGACAATATTAGTAACCCCATGTGTGATTTGTTGTGGTCCCTTGAGATGGTTCGGCCATGTGGAACATATGGGAAGCGAGAGAATGACTAAGAGGGTGTACGAGAGTGAAATGGAAGGACAAAGAGGGAGAGGTAAACCGAGAGAAGGTGGAAGGATGGAGTTAAGAAGTATATGCGTGAAAGCGGTGCTGGGTGGAAGTAGGGGTGTCAACTGACTGGGGACAGAGGTGCATGGGGGCGATTCGTTCGTGGTCACCCCTTCTGGGATCACATCGTCCGGCAATAGATAGACAAGTTAAGAATGAAAGTATACAATATTCTACTATGCATGAGATATTCATTTGCGCCTGGGGCGAGAGTTGAAATATGATTTCGAGTAAATAATTAGTTCTTCAAGCATTATATTTCATATAAAACCTTAATGTCAATATGTTTCAAAATAATAAGTTGTCAAAATGTAAGTGACAGCGACTTTTATGTGGTGTAACATGGAAGGGTATACTGAGCCCGAGGACCGTCCTACCTGCATCACTCCGTCGACCACAAGACCGCGGTGCTTTGGTTCTCATTTACGGAAATGAACATGTTGTGTGAAGGATGTGTGGCGTCCCTCACCCACAATCACCGTTACTGCCACCCTCAACACTGGGTAATGATCTGACCAAATTACCTCACTGAGACCGCTCCATTATTTGGGCGAGTTACCGGCCAGAAATTCAATTTAAGAATGGATTTGACTGAATTATGAAGGGCTATTTCTTCAATGTCTCGAATTAATGTATTCTGATTATAGAACACTAGACGCGATTTCCAGCGTTAATCACCTGACTCACTAATACGATCGTATTTTGACGAAGGAGTGCAAATTAGTATAATTGTAAGCAACCAACAACCTCTGATCCATATGGGGATACTTATAGATTAATCTACCTAACCTATAAGAAAGAAAGGATAGCATAATATGAAGGCCTTACCCCACCAACCGATACATCCATTTTAATATACAGGCTTAAGAAAGTGTGAAGGATTCAACATGGAGGGTGACATCGCAGTGAAAAGTTGGGAACTTGCCTTTTAATATAGCCCAATAATTGTTTAGCTTTCCTCTCTACTGCAATGCACTGCTGGGAAACCTTTAGGTCACTGCTAATCAGAACACTCAAATATTTGTCCAAGTCAGTCATTCCCAGAGGCATTCCCAATAGCGAATAGCCAGACTTGGGGGTTTGCTTAGTCGATATGCATCACCTTGCACTTTTCCATGTTTAACCCTTAATTAGCGGCGAGCAACATAAGTCGAGTTAAATAAAGCTGGACTATGTGGCGGCGCTCGACATAGGTCGAGTGGCAATTTCAGCACGTAATGTGGCTGAGAGAGAGAGACAAGTGGTGGCAGGAGACTAGCGAGCGTATGACTGCTCCAGACCACCGCGGCGAACCTACTGACACAAATCTCAGCTCCCTCCTCCCTCTCTCACTCGCTACATACTCAATTATGTACCGAAAGTACCGAATTACCTGCTTTTTGCACTCGCGTTGCACGGTTATTGCAAGAAAACTATCCATCATACAAGGATCGTTATGGTGTCATTCGAAAGCTCTGTTTATGCCCTTTCAGGGATAGGTACTTGTTTTACGTTCTGGGTCTTATTTAGGCATGAAAATGATCACGTAAACAGCCCTATTTTGGCTAAAAACACCCCGCTGTGCGGTACATATAAATAAACCGCATAGGCCGCTCGTAAGGTGTTAAAGGGAGAGAGAGAGAGAGTGTGATGTTAACCACTCCGTTAGAACCGCATGGCTTGTCCTACAGTGACTCGCTAGGATCGCCAGGGCAGTAGAAGGGGCTACAGTTTATGTATTAGAGTATGCTTTATTTCATATGAAAGCTTGTGTCATGGGCAGTCCAGAAAGGCTCTTTGTTTTCACCCATGGCAAGGCTTTATATATTTAATTGTAAAGTATATGTTTTATCATTAACTAGTAATGATGGGATCTGGGAGAGAGAGAGAGAGTAGAACAGAGTGAGAGGGAGCGCGCAGTGTTTTTGTCCCGCTCGATGACGTCACGGCTGGCTGCCTCGTGGGGGTTGGTGGAGAGAGGTCCTTACCATGCTGCTAGCTCCCTTGCTAGTGGCTAGAGGACTTGTAACCGCTTTTTTCCCACGCTCCTCGAGCTAGTGCGAGTATATATACAGTTCCTCGCCACTCTCTCCCTCAGATCTGGTTTCTAGAACGCATCCATCTTTTTCCCTTGCTACCTGTCCCCCGTTCCGCACCTGAGAATCTTTTCCTCTGCCTACCTCTCTCTTTTTTCATATCTTTCACCACCTTTTTATTAATATTATACCCCCTCTGGTTAACTCTGCAAAATCAGCTTCATGCTGGCCAGTTGTATTGTGCGTTAAGGTCTGATATAACCCATGTATGTTAGTTGTTAAGATAAGTGGATCACGAAGCATTGGTTGGCTTTCATATTGCCGCTTCCTATAATTATTAGTGTTCTGCTGGATTAGATAATGCTAGACTAGGAGTCTGATATTATAAGGTATTGTTTCCTATGAGTGCTGGCTTTAGGAAAAAGCTGCACGACATACCTGAGAACTGGAGTTGATTGAGTAAATTCTAGTCTGTGTGCCATTGAGAGTAGAGCATGCACGAATGAGGGCTTTTTGCCTATACCATTCTGCACTGTTCTAAGCTCGTTGTTTGTCTTTGAGGTACGGAAGGAGAATGCTTAATACTTCGGTATTAAGGTTTCTCAAGAGAGCTACCCTTCCCTATAACGTAATATTTGACGCACAGACTTGAGATTTGCACTAGGCTATGCGGCATGCCATGCGCACCAGTATCTCGTATCATTGACTCTAGCTAGACTTTATCAATCATAGTAGACATTAAGTATATTAACCTAATTACTCTTTTTATGCATACCCATTTATTATTACACAAGCATTTCACAGCCTAGTTTGATGTATGGAGACACAAACGACTTAGGCTCTTTTTGTTGATAGGAATACTGCATTGTCGTGGCGATTATTATTGTTGTAGTGTTTAGGATATTCTTGGCTCCGACGGCATTATATATTCTGCCTTTTGGTGTGCATAGCCTGCACGAGCATTGTTCCGCTGCCTGCCTTTTTGGGTTCCATTTCCGATACGAGCATCTTTATAGCATCTAACATTTAAAGAAGATTCCTTGTTAGTGTTGAAGGACTTTAGTGCACTTTCTTTCATGCAGCATTGCCTGACATTTATTGATTAAAGTAACGTAAGCTGTAACTTATCTTACCACCTTACTTTGCATACCATAACCAAGCACCTTCGGTTATAGGTAGTAATAGGCTGTTTTCCCATAACATTAAGCCTAGAGTAGACGCACATTTATTGAGAGTTTGATAGCCTATTATTGCATATAGAACTCTGTAGAGTATTTGTGTTCTTTGTTCACTGGGAATATACATCAGAGGTTGGAGCTAGCGCTTTCCATTGTAACATTTATGCCATTACTAGTCCAATGAATAAGAGCCCTGATATATTTGAACCCCAGTCGTAACATAACCTAATTACTCTTTTTATGCATACCCATTTATCATTACACAAGCATTTCGCAGCCTAGTTTGATGTATGGAGACACAAACGACTTCTGCATTGTCGTGGCGATTATTATTGTTGTAGTGTTTAGGATAATCTTGGCTCCAACGGCATTATATATTCTGCCTTTTTGTGTGCATAGCCTGCACGAGCATTGTTCCGCTGCCTACCTTTTTGGGTTCCATTTCCGATACGAGCATCTTTATAGCATCTAACATTTAAAGAAGATTCGTTGTTAGTGTTGAAGGACTTTAGTGCACTTTCTTTCATGCAGGAGTGCCTGACATTTATTGATTAAAGTAACGTATGCTGTAAGTTCTCTTACCACCTTACTTTGCATACCATAACCAAGCACCTTCGGTTATAGGTAGTAATAGGCTGTTTTCACATAACATTAAGCCTAGAGTAGACGCACATTTATTGAGAGTTTGATAGCCTATTATTGCATATAGAACTCTGTAGAGTATTTGTGTTCTTTGTTCACTGGGAATATACATCAGAGGTTGGATCTAGCGCTTTCCGTTGTAGCATTTATGCCATTACTAGTCCAATGAATAAGAGCCCTGATATATTTAAACCCCAGTCGTAACAAATGGCGACCTTACCTAGGATTTGGTGAACCTACATTTATTAGCAGGGAACATTTGTTGTTTTGGAGAATATTTTGCGGGGATCAGCAAGAATATTTTTTTTTCGCAACATAGTATAGCCCTTGAGTATTTCCGAGAATTTTTGTGTGTATATTGAGGTATAAGAGTTTGGGGTACTTCTTTTCTGAATATTGTGGTGAGAAATTTTTGTGAGCATCATGTCTTATACCGGATCAGAGGAGAATGGAGACACAGTACGTAATGTCGAAACTGAGGAACAGCAGTATGATGATATGGTTAATCAGGTGAACTGTGAGGAGGATGCTAGGATATTTTTGCAATGGCCTGTTACTGCCGAGCGGTTGGAGGGTATGGATCGGTACGGTCTTCAATGCCTGGCCACAGCTATCGGTCATGCGGTTACTAGCAGCATGACCAAGGATAACTTGATAACGTGTGTACTGGGCAGGGTGACTGGTGAGCGAGATGGGTTGAGTGCTCAGAGCCCTTCGGCCATGCTTCCCCTACACTCGACTCCCAGCCATCCCAGTAGTTTGCCGACCCCGGGTACGCTTCCGCAGTTGGGTGGTGACTGGCAGGGTGGGTTGCCCCTGGGGGGACCACCGGTAATTTCAAACATTGTAGCACCTTCACCTCTTCAAGGGTTATCTCCAGAATTATTGCTTCAGCTCGAATTAGCTAAGATCGAAGAGAGAAAGGCTATCAGGGCAGGTGAGCTTCAGCAGCAAATAGAGCTAGCAAAAACCCAAGCTGAGTCGACTAGGTACTGTGCCGACATGGACGTAGAGAAGTCGCGAGTAGAGACAACGGGACAGCGACTTGGGGCTGGTAACCGTGTTCATGAGCAGTCTCTCTCGCACTTATTGAAACTGGTTCCGGTGTTTGATGAGAGTGGTGTAACAGAATTTTTCACACGCTTTGAGAAGAAGTGCCAGGAACACCAGTGGCCAGAGAATAAATGGGCACTTGTATCCTCTAGATTAATAGGCAAGGGTCTTAAAGCCTACGATGCGTTACCTTTGGAGTTATGTATTGTGTACGAGGATCTCAAGGAGGCTGTCCTGAGGGCTTACGAACTGCAACCAGAAACGTACCGTTTGAAGTTCCGGGGTGTAACTAAGGGAAGAGATAGCACCTTTTTGGAACACGCCCGGGACTTGTCCGATGCTATGGGGAACTGGCTCCGATCTGAGAAGGTCACAACATTTGATGAAATTAAGCAGTTAATGATGTTGGAGCAGTTCTTTAAGAGCACGGGCGGTGATCTAACTTTGAACTTGAAGGAGAAAAACCCAAGAACTCTAGTCGAAGCAGCAGAAATGGCTGATCAACGGCTGTCGTTGATTCGGGGTTGCGGGTCCTCACAGAAGTACGATGTAAGTGCTAAGGACCGTTATCCTCCCCCTCCCCGGAACAATGACACATTTAAACAGAAGAGTCAATGAAACTAAAACTGAATCCAAACCTTACACCACACCGTATGTGAAAAGTCAGGGGCCTTTTACATCACAGTATAAGCCGAAACCGAAATTTATGTGTTTTAGGTGCCACCAGGAGCGTCATAAGGCAAATGAGTGCCCTAGTCGACCTCCTCCGGCAGCCGTATCTTTTGCTCACGGCATTGGAGTGTTCAAGATGACATCGGAGTTTGTTAGAGGCATTTCTTCCGAGGTAAATACACTGCCAGTGCAGAAGGATCCGGAAGGCTTATTCCCTGTCCGTGATGCCTTTAGTGACCACAGGGGACTCGGTTGTGTGGAGTGGGGGGGTAGAAGACATGAGGTGAGAATTTTGCATGACACTGGGGCATCGCAAACACTGTTGAGAAATTTCACTGGTAAAGGTGTCAATACGGCGCGGGTGGTTGTGGTTCAGGGAGTTAATGCGACAAGGTCATACCCGCTTGTAAGAATGAAGGTGGAAGTTGATGGTGTGACTCGTGACCTGGATGTAGGAATTGTGGAGAAGTTACCTGTTGGGGGCGTCGACCTCCTTCTCGGCAACGACTTTGCGGGACCTACTTCTGAGGCTCCACCCTTGGTCGTTGCCGAGAAGCCGGCCGACGTGAGTAGGGAGGAGCAGGAGTGGGTTGAGAAGTGTCGGGGGCAACCTATGGCGTGTGTTGTCACCCGTTCCCTTGCATCCAGGGAGTCACATTCTGGTCAACAGTCTTTAGATCAGCGGAGGAAGGGTACCGAGAAGGGGTTGAAAGTTGATGCGGTTGAGAGTTCAGTATCAGCGGACATTCTCGGGGACTCATTATTAGGACCAATTTTCGAGTCTAGAGAAGACCCATTAACTGTTCCTGAGAAGGCAGTGGATGGGCTTAAAAAGACGATGAGACAGCAACGGTACGCAGAGAGAGAGCAACGGGAGGCCAAATTTAATGTAGGAGGGGGGCATGAGTTGTTTTGCAAATACTTGGATAGGCTTGCTCCTTCGGACATTCGTAAGTTGCAATTGGAAGACCCGGAGGTTCTTGAATGTGGTACCGGTGCTGTCGAGTTGGAGGAGGACAGTGATGCACAGTCGGGAGATGTGGCAACAAGGTACCCTGACGCGTACCCTATGAGAAATGGGTCGGCGAAGACGGTGGTCCGAAGCTTGCTAGTGTATTTTTCCCGGTATGGTTACCCGCAGGGGATGCAGTCAGTCCGGGGACCCAACTTCACTTCTAGCCTCTTTGTTCAAGCAATGCCGCAGCATGAGATTGTTGGGGTTGTGTCATCTGCGTATCATCCGGAGAGCCAGGGTGTGTTAGAGCGATGGCACTCAGCCTTGAAATCTGTGCTTCGTTGTTGTTGCTTTGAGAGTGGGAAGGATTGGGATCTTGGCCTGCCATGTGTTTTGTGTGCTGTGCGGGAGGTACCTGGGGAGAGTTTGGGATTCAGCCCTAAAGAGCTCGTCTTTGGACACCGTGTCAGAGGGCCTCTCCATATGGTTGAAGAAGTATGGGAGGGCGCAGAAAAACCTTGTTCTATGCTCAAGTGTGTCCTCAACAGTCGAGAATGGATGTTGCGCAGTCTGGAGTTGGCTGGCCGTAATTTGACTAGCTCTCAGGCCCTCAGGAAGGACAGGTACGACCTCAAGGTTGAACTCAGGGAGTTTCACGGGGGTCAGGAGGTGTTGATTCTACTGCCCCTTGTAGGTCACCCCTTAGCCGCGAAGTACGCTGGTCCTTATAGGGTGGTGGAGGAGCTATCAGACCTGGATTACTTGGTAGCCACTCCAGACAGACGGAAGCGCAAACAGTTATGTCATGTTAATCCCATGAAGGAGTATGGGAGGCACCCCCCTGAGCCTCTCACTGTGCCTGTGATGACGTTTAGCAGTCAAGGTGGAGAAGGAGAACGGGACAGTCAAGTTCAGGTGGAGGATAACTGGAAGGATAAGAAGTTCAAAGGGGCGCCTGAGTGTGAGAAGGTGTTTAGGGAAGTAAAACACCTGTTGTGCACTCACCCGATCCTCAGGGCCCCTGACTTTAGCCTACCTTTCCAACTAGCAACGGAGGCTAGTGGTGTGGGGGCTGGTGCCGTCCTTGTGGAAAAGGACGATGATGGGCTGGAGCATCCTGTTAGTTTCTGCTCGGAGAAGTACAATTCGGCCCAGGGGAGCTGCTCTGTTGTCGAGGAGGAGCTGCTGGTGGTTGTACTTGCTCTGAGGCATTTCGAGGTCTGTGTTCCAGCCTATGGTCCGGTCGTTGTAGTTTACCCAGATCATCACCCTCTCAAGTTCTTGGACCAGTTTCACAATCGGAATATGAGGCTGACCAGGTGGTCACTAAGGTTACTGGTATATAACCTGGACATACGCCATATTGTGACAACGTGGTTGCAGATGGTCGTTCAAGGGTATATGATCCTGGGTAGATTGACACACGGGTAGCCTCCTGCTTTAGTTTGAATAAGTATTTTGCACTTGGTGCTTGTTGGCTCGCGGTTGTAGCCCAGCGTATTGGGTCGTAAAGCAGGAGTTGAGCGTTTGGTATAGAAGAAAAAACTAGGCTTGCCCCTATAGTGCAGCCGAAATAAACAAATTATAAACATAAAAATCAAATAAAAACTCTTTCTTTGATAGTTGAATTGTTTTAGTATGTTATAGCAGTAATTCTGAGTTGCACTCCTCTCAGAATGCTGGGCTAGAGAAGCTCGCTCTTGAGGAGCATAACTACATATAATTTAACCTATGGTGTTGGGGAGGGTTATAATTTTGAAAAATATTTTGTTGAAGAACTGTGGCAGATATTTTACTGCCGCTGGGTTTTACTGCCGCTGGGTGATGGGAAGTGGAGATATAGCATGGGTTCTAACCATCAGATTTTTGTGAGACTTGGGGCCTCTGAGAAAAATCTTGGGGGGGGGTGTGACGGTAACCACTCCGTTAGAACCGCATGGCTTGTCCTACAGTGACTCGCTAGGATTGCCAGGGCAGTGGATGGGGCTACAGTTTATGTATTAGTGTGTGCTTTATTTCATATGAAAGCTCGTGTCATGGGCAGTCCAGAAAGGCTCTTTGTTTTCACCCATGTCAAGGCTTTATATATTTAATTGTAAAGTATATGTTTTATCATTAACTAGTAATGATGGGATCTGGGAGAGAGAGAGAGAGAGAGTAGAACCGAGTGAGAGGGAGCGCGCAGTGTTTTTGTCCCGCTCGATGACGTCACGGCTGGCTGCCTCGTGGGGGTTGGTGGAGAGAGGTCCTTACCATGCTGCTAGCTCCCTTGCAAGTGGCTAGAGGACTTGTAACCGCTTTTTTCCCACGCGCCTCGAGCTAGTGCGAGAATATATACAGTTCCTCGCCACTCTCTCCCTCAGATCTGGTTTCTAGAACGCATCCATCTCTTTCCCTTGCTACCTTTCTCCCGTTCCGCACCTGAGAATCTTTTCCTCTGCCTACCTCTCTCTTTTTTCATATCTTTCACCACCTTTTTATTAATATTATACCCCCTCTGGTTAACTCTGCAAAATCAGCTTCATGCTGGCCAGTTGTATTGTGCGTTAAGGTCTGATATAACCCATGTATGTTAGTTGTTAAGATAAGTGGATCACGAAGCATTGGTTGGCTTTCATATTGCCGCTTCCTATAATTATTAGTGTTCTGCTGGATTAGATAATGCTAGACTAGGAGTCTGATATTATAAGGTATTGTTTCCTATGAGTGCTGCCTTTAGGAAAAAGCTGCACGACATACCTGAGAACTGGAGTTGATTGAGTAAATTCTAGTCTGTGTGCCATTGAGAGTAGAGCATGCACGAATGAGGGCTTTTTGCCTATACCATTCTGCACTGTTCTAAGCTCGTTGTTTGTCTTTGAAGTACGCAAGGAGAATGCTTAATACTTCGGTATTAAGGTTTCTCAAGAGAGCTACCCTTCCCTATAACGTAATATTTGACGCACAGACTTGAGATTTGCACTAGGCTATGCGGCATGCCATGCGCACCAGTATCTCGTATCATTGACTCTAGCTAGACTTTATCAATCATAGTAGACATTAAGTATATTAACCTAATTACTCTTTTTATGCATACCCATTTATTATTACACAAGCATTTCGCAGCCTAGTTTGATGTATGGAGACACAAACGACTTAGGCTCTTTTTGTTGATAGGAATACTGCATTGTCGTGGCGATTATTATTGTTGTAGTGTTTAGGATATTCTTGGCTCCGACGGCATTATATATTCTGCCTTTTTGTGTGCATAGCCTGCACGAGCATTGTTCCGCTGCCTGCCTTTTTGGGTTCCATTTCCGATACGAGCATCTTTATAGCATCTAACATTTAAAGAAGATTCCTTGTTAGTGTTGAAGGACTTTAGTGCACTTTCTTTCATGCAGGAGTGCCTGACATTTATTGATTAAAGTAACGTAAGCTGTAACTTCTCTTACCACCTTACTTTGCATACCATAACCAAGCACCTTCGGTTATAGGTAGTAATAGGCTGTTTTCACATAACATTAAGCCTAGAGTAGACGCACATTTATTGAGAGTTTGATAGCCTATTATTGCATATAGAACTCTGTAGAGTATTTGTGTTCTTTGTTCACTGGGAATATACATCAGAGGTTGGATCTAGCGCTTTCCGTTGTAGCATTTATGCCATTACTAGTCCAATGAATAAGAGCCCTGATATATATAAACCCCAGTCGTAACAAGAGAGAGAGAGAGAGAGAGAGCATACACTGAAGGAAACATGACTCCCAGATCAAGAATAATAAAGTATGTAGAACAGACATGATAGGTCATAACATATCAAACGGCCATATACATATCAATTAATGGTCAGTGCACATTAAGTAATCGTCATCTAGGAACAGTGGAAAGTTTCATATTTAAATTTGATAGTCGTATGAGTCACATGGATTGGGTGTGAGATAGAACTTCCTACCGGTAGTGTAGTTGGGTCAGCCTTTTACATATGTCCATGTATTTATGTAACTCCTATTTCTAACTTTCATCTCTATTTCTCTTTGCTGGTTTACTCTTTAAATTTACTATGAAACATTCTGCCATTTCCTTTTTTTCCATATTTTTCGTTATGTTTTATTATAATTTTCTTATGACTACTGTCTATTAGCATCTTGGTCTCCTTGCCCTCTCACCTCTCCTTGCATCTTGTATCTGGCCTCTCTACCCCCGCACAGCAATGTAAATATATCATGTCATAGTTGTACCGTAGCAATATCTGCCTGTTGTTTAATATGCTATGAATATGTAAGATGCTGAGATCATAGAGTAATTGTTAACTAATTTACTTATATACAAACTACTTACGTCATGGGCATCACATTTATATTTAAGATATTCCTTCATAAGTACTTGATCTAGTCGTGTAACTACTCCCTCTTTAACTTGGTAAGTTGTATTATCGGAATAAATATTTCGACTATGGTACTAATTAAAACGAAACAACTGTGTATTCGTATTATGAAACCCTGTAATTTGATCGTTCTCAGGTTCGAATAATCCATTTACTATTCCTCTATGTTATCATTCACAAGAAGATAATGATTTGATTATGATTTGATTTTGCACAATTAATCATCTATGTTGTCAGCGATCAATTGTATCCAACTGTACTAATTTCCTGACAGTACTACTTGTTCCAACTGTACATCTTGCCAGCCACACACCACTCGTTAATAACAGCCACTACACCTGAGCCAATCCAAGCCCCAACATAATGTGGACTGCTGCCTCTCTATCATTTCATACTATCACTCCGTGTATCTGAACCGGCCACTTATTCCCCAAGTTTGAAGGGGTTCGTAGATTCACCTTACTTTTAGTTTACTGGGAAACTTGTGATAACTGACCCCCATCCAATCTAAACTAATTTAACTTAACATAGCCTAATTTTACTTAACTTAAAAACTAAGACAAGATACCGTGATCCTCCTCCCTTCGCATCTTATTTATAACCCAATCCAAGTTAACTTAACATAATTAAAAGTTAGGTTACATTATGTGATATACAGTAGGCTAGGACCACTTACCTTAGGCTAAAATCAGTTACAGTGGTCGTCTTGGCAAAACAAAACTAGCGCGAGTACGTGAATCAGTCCAAACTTCGGGAATACGCGGCCCGGCCTTATTAGAAGTGTAAGGTAATTGTTTTTGTTTGTAAAGCAGCGATCAATTTGTCGTCCATTGTATTACCTTGGTCTCTGTTGGGTAATCAAGTTTGCATGTTGGTGGTTAGGGCAGGCTGAGTTATAGTTAGGTATGCGTGTGTGCAGGTTGTGGCTGGGGATTAGACGATGATGCAAACACAAATGCGCCTCGGTATTGACATCTTCTTTAAGTTACACATATCATACAAGACTAACACAACACTCACATTTTTCCAATTTTAGAACCCTTAAATTATACTAATAATACAAACATCATCTAAGAAGAAGTCCTTTACTGGCAATATTTATCTTCAAATCGTGTTTGTATTATGCTCTCAACTTTGCTTAGTTTAATATAATTACAATGTTATATTTTCACTTAACTACATATAGCCATGAGGATTTATGTGTGACGTATTTCATAATGCATTACATAATGAATATGAAGGTTTATCTCTAGTTATATTTATATAATCTTCAACTTTAAAATTGTCCTATTCTGTATTCTTTTTTTGTATGATGCGTTTAAAAATCCTGATGCCTAACAGCCTATAACTCAAATAGGACTTCAACCTTCTATCTGATATAGTTATCATGTGAAGATCTACAGCCTATTTGCACCATCCCCCCCTTAGTTACAAGAGGCTAGGGGTAACAATGTTTAAACTCGTCACAAATACCCTTTGTTATTACATATATTCGTGTTACTCGCTATTCATAATACTTGTTCCCAGAACAGTTTTGCTTTGACCAATCTTAGGCTTACGTAATCTGGATGTTATTTCTTGATTCTCTATAAGGACAATAATAGCCAGTCTATGATAACAATTATACAGTGATAATTGTATGATGTAAAATACTTCTTATGGCATGACTTTAAAGGGAATACTTCTAAACATATGCATTTTTGTGAATTCCAGTATATATATAATCAATGTTTCTTATTTCAATGTAGGCAAGTATTGTCCCGATTAATCTGATTGTTTTATAACATATATCATAAGGTCACTCGCCATAGATAACTTTACGTGTTTTCCCTCTTCTTTTAAACTTATACATAGATTAATGATACTGTATATTGTAAGTAAGATTAGTATACATTTCTTCAACCCCATGCCTCCAAAATTTCTTTTAATCGTCTTTAAATTGTCTGACAAAAGTTAGAGTAACATGCTTCAATATTGAGATAAATATATGATAGTTCCTAAACCATTGTATATGAAATTCTATGTACATGCGTACTGCATATATCTGGGAATTTGTATGCTTATATTGAAATATCGTTATTAGAATGGGTTAGTCAAATAGTGATTAATTATTGTGTTATACCAATAGTAATCATTGTCTAAGCTGACGTATTTAAACTTTTGATAAGTTGGGAACTGAGCAGTAATATTAACCAATAGAAATATTATCGTACAGTAAACATAACTCCAAACACCTTATTCTAGTAAACTGCCCTTACTTAGTCATACCAGTTGACAAGTTTACAGTTTGCTTACTTGCGGTATTAATATACGTGACAACATTCTTCTCTTAAATCATAATACATACTCTTAACCCCTTGAAGACGATAACGCAATTTGGAAGGTTGATTCTTGCTATCACTAGACGGTTTTAATATAATAGGAAATGTATGTGGAAGTCAGAGGGTTAATTGAGATAGCCTTTACCCTTTCAACTCTCAAATATTCTTCCTAAGCTGTTAAAAATCGTCTAATGATATAGAACCAGAATACATTGTCAACATGCGTCATAATCCTCAAGGGGTTAAGATAAGTGAGCAAGATAATAATGTGTAGTTAACATGTTCCCTTGTCGTCCCTCGCCAACAGAGTATCCACCATGGTATCAAACCATCTACCTTCCAAAAACAGAATACCTTGAGATTTCACAGGAGAACCTATTGTTGCCTAACATAACTTGCTTTAGATGATGTTATGATAGGTTAGATAAGGTCTATTTTTTTTTTTTTTTTTAGTAGAAACTGTCAGTGTCTTTATTTACATGTTGGATTCACTCTGTAGGTTTAGTTTCTCAAGACTTGTGTAGGATAGGTTAGGTAAAGCTTGTTTGACTAATATTGAAGCTTATATATGTTGAGTCTGGGCCAAAGGTCTGGTCAAACCTTCATAACTCGAGTTTAGGTTACTCATTGACAGTACCTAAATGTAATTCAGTAGCACACCTGAACCAAACTTTTAACAATTTGTTCATCTTTGTTTTAAAGGTAACCTTATCCAAATAATTGGAGACGCAATATACAACCAACAGTAGAAGGCTGTCTAGAATTTTGACCGAACATATATAAACTGGAGACCGGACATTAATCAATCAGTAGACCGTTTTAGCAAGTATATCTCAACTATATATAGGTTCATCATAGGTAGGCCAAGAACCGCGACCTCTATCCTCTGTAACTCAAAAAGGGCTAGAAGAAATGAGCTGTATATTTCCACACCTATGCCCTTGGTGCCTCAATCCAAATACTAGATTTGACAGCTCAATTATTCATATCCATTTTATGTATGGAGGTTAGTGGTCGATATTTCTGGGCTACCTTTAATTAACAGGGCATAGTAGTAACTGTAAGGTTAGGTAAGGCTGGGCTAGGTAAGATATAGCATTGGTTTAGTTTGCCCTGGCTGAAAAGCTCTACTGGTGGAGTTGTCAAGGAGTCGTATGTACACTCGGATGCCATAGTCTCTAGCCCACTCAATAATATCCATGGACTTCACCTATGTCTAATTATGGAAATTTAATGGAATTCAATACATGCACAACAAAACTATTTATACTATTTATTGAAAAGCCAAGGCTATCCGAAAATCAATCCAGATAGTTACTGTATAATCGTATAAAGGAAAACATAAGGGGTCCATGAATGTTATCAGTGGGCTAGAGACTATGGCAACCGAGTGTACCGATTTCATCTAGGTTGCAAAATATATCCCCCTGACTTCCTGTACCCGCTGGTTGTGTGAGTGGCGGCTGTGATTAAGACATTATCTGCGGACACACTACTTAAGACCTTAGAGTACATGATATTATAATGGCAGGCTTCTAATATAGTCATGGTCCTTGAGCGTTCGGGTAGGTGGTAATAAACAACCTTAATTTCGGTGACCTAATTGGTTGGGCTATTTTGGTGCTCGCAATTTATATATATATTTTTTCGGCTCAGGCAACGTTGGTGATGTGAAATCAAAACGGATACACTTCTAAACGACCACAACCAAAACGACCCCAGTGTCGGGAATAAGGAGATGATCCCGACAGTTTTGAGTCCAATTGGGTATTTGAATTTGGCGGTATTGTATAGCAAGTACGATTTCGGCTAGTTCTGTATATACTATAATTTATTATTAAGTGTAGGTTAAATATTAACTGTAATGCATAAATATTTACATCAGCTCTAGATGTATCATGAAACCAAATCATAGGTTATAATTGTTATAAGCCGGCAGTCATTATGCAACTTCGCGAAGCGATAGAACGCCGGCGGTTAGTCTCTCAAAATCAACCATACGATCAACAGCTCCCCCCCCCCCCCCCCCGGCCCTGACTCAACCTATAAGTTCACCATGTGCTACCATTATTAATCCATATCAACAGTCCTACATCACCAGTCCTCTAAGCTAAGTTCATTGTATCGATATTGTATTATGTGAACATCCAACATGTCATGCAAATGAATTAGCCTTGTGTAGAGGACCGAATTCCACTCATCGAATTTTCGTTGGTAATTATTATATAACTATTTGTTGGGATAATTCTATGTACCAGTGAATTAGAAAATTAACCTATCTATATAAATTCCCTACAACTACAGTATATGGTCCTTCGTGCTTTAGTACTTTAAATTTACCGTAATAGTGTTTTGTTTACTTCCACTTCACTTGGTGTTACAAATGGCTGCCGCGCTACGAGTTGGGCAGAGTGCCCTTGCATACTTTTAGCAGCCCTCGAGAGTTTTTTCGGTGGCTGTTATTTTGGGGGAGCTAGTTTCCCACTTTTTTCGGCGTGATGCTGCTTCCCTTGTTTGGGGATTTGCTAGGCTAGGTATGTGTGTGAGGGTGTCTCAGTTTGTTACCATTTCTCGCGTTTTTTTTTAGTTAGGCTTACCGAGTGTCTGCGGTTGTTTTGATGACACTGTTGGTAGTTACTTTGTGTCTTTGTGTTTAGCCTTTAAGCCTTCTGAGACTCTTTTATTAATTTTGCCGGAGGGGAGGGTTCTCATGTGACTCATTTAATTAAATGTTATAGCCTAGTTGCCTAATTACGGTCATGAGGTTCGGTCTCTGTTGATTCCTAAGCGATTGACAGCCAGTCAGACCTCATGATTGTGGCATGGGCAGCTGGGCTAGGCCTAATATATTCTACTAGTGACTAGTCAGGTCTTGTCATTTACCCTTCTTTCTCTAGCCCTAGTTTTGTCTATCAAGGCTCAATTAATTCATCCTACTGCAGCTAGTAATGACTGTTTCCAAATTGGGAGTGGCAATGCTATTGCCGCATAATTTAAATTAATTTGTGTAACTAGTTTGCTTTGTAGTTTAGAGAGTTGATAGCCTAGATTAAGACCTTAACGATGACAGATTTAAAGAAACTTAAGATTTTAAAGGGAGGGATGAAGGGAAGTTTGAATAAATGTTTAAGAGATCTTGATGATTTTCTAGAAAGTGCCTCGGATGATCAGATAAAGGGCAAGAATGCTACTGTAACTAAATCGCTAGCAACCTTTGATAGTTATGCTCAGCAGGTATATGGTTTGTTGTCAAGTCCTGAAGATGTGGAAGAAGAAATGTCAACAGATCTGGAGTATATTGAAAACGTTAATACAGCCTTAGCCAGATTAGCTTCAACTCAAGAATCACACCCTATTAAGGATACCGGTACCCCAAAAGAAACTGGTTTTAATCTTCCAAAGCTTACTTTGCCTACCTTTTCCGGGGATCCAACTACCTGGACTGGATTTTGGGATATATTTGAGTGTTCCGTTCATCGGAATAAGACCCTTACATCCATCCAAAGGTTTACTTATCTCCGTGGACAGTTGAAAGGCGAGGCATTGAAGCTGATAGAGGGGTACAAGCTATGAGTCTGCAGTGGAGCTCTTGAAAAGAACTTATGGGCGAGAGGAAGTAATAAAGACAGCGTTAATAAAAAAAATCTTCGCTCTAGATCCTCCATCGTATGATGAGACCGAGTTAAAGGAGTACTATGCCTCTTTTGAGAGCCTCCTCCGGTCAACTGAGACGATGGCCATCACGAAGGAGGAAATCTACAGAGTAAACATCTTGAGCAAGGTACCCTCTCACCTTAAGGAAATAATTAGACGGCAATTAAGCGACACTCCACTGGACTTAGAAGCGTTGGTGCAGAAATTCCAGACCGAAGTCTTCAATATGGAGAGTACTGGACACTACCGACAAGTGGAGATGTCGCCATCCACTGCGGCTTTCCCGGTACAGACATCTCCTAAACAGAAGAGGACGATCACATCAGGTTGCAAGTTGTGTAGTGTACGCGGTCATCCATGGTACCAATGTCCTAAATATCCTAAGGCTACACAGAAAATTGGCAAGGCTAAATCACTTCATTTATGTACCAGTTGTCTTGCAAGAGACCACTTCAACAGTACTTGCACCAATTCCTACATCAAACCCTGTAAGTATTGCAAGGGGAAACATTGGTTTTCCCTTTGTACCCAGTCTGATCGGCACGACGCAAAGCCAAAGAGAGAACCACCAAAGAGTCACATGATAAAAATAAAAGCGAGAGTAATAAAATATCTGCTATGTCCATTGCTTCTAGAGAGTGTCAAATGCTTCCTACTATAATGCTGCCAGTGGTGGGGAGTAATAATAAGCATGTAGTGACGCATGCCTTACTCGACCAGTGCTTACAGAGGTCATTCGTTCTGCGGTCACCATTGCCACAGCTCAAGTGTACCAGCAAGGGTCAAGAGAATTTGCGTCTCCATGGTTTCACTGGTGAAGTAGATTCCAGTGACTACGATATAGTGGAAATTCATATGTCTATAGAAGGAAGGTATGTCCCATCAAGGCTGTTGTGGTCGACAAACTTCCTAGTTTCTATGTGGCATCGGAGATTCAACCACAATTGAAATATCTCAGAAGCAAGGGTTTTAAACTGGCTGATGATCAACTCTCTGCTAACAATGGAATTATGCTACTGGTCAGAGCTGATTATTACTACAACCTGGTTCACCCTGGATATCGGCGGGTAGATAAGCTGGTATTGCTCCCCACCATACAAGTGTATGCCATTTCTGGATCCTATGCAACTTCATCTCAAGACACAAAGGTGGAGGTAGTTACGGTCCTTAAAGTAGCAGTAAGCCCCATAGACAAATACGTTAGGTCTACTGTACCTGATAATCCGTGCACTGATATAGATAAGCTATGGGACTTAGATAATATTGGAATTGACCCACATGAACTTGATCGGGAGTCCAAGCTAGCATTGAGCTCGTACGAAGAAACTGTAACGTATGATTCTGGCAGGGGTCAGTATGTGGTAAGGCTCCTTGGGAGTGACAATAAGAGTAAATTACCTACAAATTTCCATCTAGCACTTGGTAGATTACGTGGCATTCAGAAGCAGTTTGTCAAGGATCCAAATTATTGCGAGACTTATGCGGCAGTACTAAACAAGCAGGTACAACGTGGCTTTGTTGAAAGAGTAGATCCCGGTGAGTATGGGGATAACATTCATTACCTTGCTCACCATGGGATAAAAAAGGACACTCCTGTTCATATTGTATATGACTGCTCAGCTAAATCCAGTGATCGCTCCTATAGCCTGCATGATTGTCTGTACACGGGTCCATCCCTTGTCTCTGATCTCGCGCAAATTATGTTACGCTTCAGATGTCATAAATTTACATGGGTCGCCGATATTGAGAAGGACTTCCGGATGCTTCAACTCCATCGTGAAGACAGGGACTCGACAAGATTTTTATGGCCAAGGGACCCGATGGATCTAGATTCAGAGTATCTGGTCTACAGATTCAGAGTCGTCGTCTTATTCGGAGCGACCTGTTCCCAGTTTCTTCTCAACGCTACTATCTTGCGACATGTTGAGGAGGCTGGACTAGCTCCTGACTTCAAGAATGAGATCAAGCGGGAGATCTATGTGGACAATCTTCAAGGCACTGGAGACGATGAAGATTTATTGCTCAAGAGGTGCTGGGAGATCCGCGATATATTTGCCAAGGCTCATTTATACTTGAGAGAATGGGCCACTAATAGTGATCTTATGAAAGGTCAATTTGCTTCTGACGGTGTAGCTACTGAGAATAGTGAGGTGAAGTTTTAGGCCACAAATGGAACACTACCACAGATTGTATTTCCTTCTGTCACACACCATGCGACAGTGAGATTATGACCAAGTGCAACTGCTTAAGCTTGTCTGCGAGGTTGTTTGATCCCCTAGGCTATTTGCTGCCTGTAACAATTCGTGCTCGTATGTTTTTACAGCAACTGTGGCGGCTAAGACTAGATTGGGACACGCCACTCTCGACTGAGTTACGAGATACTTGGCGGCTAATTCGGTCGGACCTTTCCACATGTTGCAAGGTCCAACTTAATCGTCAGGTTATTAGTGGTCAACGGGTGGATCTACATGCCTTTGCTGATGCCAGTAATAGTGTGTATGGTACTGCCATATACTTATGCAATGGTAGTGAAGCAAAACTGGCTATCGCGAAGGCCAAAGTAGCCCCTATTAAGAAAATAACAGTTCCTAAATTAGAACTTACTGCATTGCTTCTGTCTGCTCGTCTAATAAAGTTTACACTGGATGCATATACAGACATAGGCCTACTACAGATTAATAACGTATATGTCTGGAGCGACAATCAAATAACACTTTCTTGGGTACACAGCCAGAAGGTGTTACCTGTTTATGTTTCCAATCGCACTGATGAGATACATAACTTAGTTCCTACAGCTAAATTTCGCTATGTGAGCACCAAGGATAACCCCGGCGACATAATTTCCCGGGGGATCTCGGCGCATCAGTTTATGTCATCCACTATTTGGTGGCAAGGACCTACATGACTTATATCTCCAACTGAATGGCCTCAGGATTTCAGGGAATGCATATCTGATCCTGCAAGTCGGCCCCAAGATGATGTTTTAAGTAGTTCGACTGTGAGTAGTACACATCAGGATAACAAGTTGGTAGAGTGGGAACGTTACGGCAGCTACGATCAAGTAATACAGGTATTTGCATGGATATACCGTTTCATTAACGTGAGAAGTCGGGCTCACAGGTCTTTCCTTTGTGAAGATTCGAAGCATATCAGACTCCATGAATTGAGATCAGCAGAAGCGAAAATAATATGTTTAGTACATAGGGAATCTTATCCTACTGAACATGAAATACTGAACAAGGAGTCAAAGGCCAAACCCTCAAACTTAATGAGGCAGCTAGGATTATATATGGAAGGAGGCATAATTAAGTGTAGAGGCAGGATCCAGAAGGCGGACATTATTGATTCTGCGAAATATCCTGTTCTCCTTAGCTCCTCTCATCCTCTCATATGATTACCAAACTGTTGATTCGCAAATACCATGGGATCTGCCTACATTTTGGCGTAAATTATGTTCTGGCTTATATGCGACAACGTTGGTGGATCCCTAAGATGCGACAAGCGATTAAGGGGATCCACAATAGCTTTACTATCTGTAAAAGATTACAGGGTAAGCCTTACTCCCCAGTTGATCTACCTCCTTTACCTGAGTTCAGGGTACAAAGGACTGAACCATTTCAGGCGGTAACCAGAGCGATTCACATTGAATTGATGGACGACTTATCCAGTGAGGGTTTTTTACATACTCTAAGGCGCTTTGCAGGTCGCAATGGTTTCCCTCAAATGATTCTGAGCGATAATGCGACTTGTTTTGTCGGGGCATCCAAATTTCTCAAGGATATAATGGATGACCCGCAGGTTGTGTCTACCCTCGCTGGAAAGAGTTGTCAATAGAAATATATACCAGCACGTACACCATGGTTCTGGGCGATTTGGGAGAGGACAATAGGAATTGTCAAGTCTGCCATGAAGAAAGTATTAGGGAGGGCCCTGGTCAACAAAAGGGAGTTGCAACAGTCTTGACAGAGATTGAGATGTCAGTCAACAACAGGCCCTTGACCTATACCTCGGCAGTTCTTGATGATCCTTTACCCATTACGCCTTCCATGCTAACACGTGGACGAAATCTTAATCCCTTTCCTAGGTCGTCAGTAACCCACGAGGATATACAAGACCCTACGTTCGGGGATGCTGACGCCACACGTCGCTTCCAGCATATGATCAAGGTGTCAGACGACTTATGGAAAAGGTGGACACAGGAATATTTGCTGTCTCTTCACGAACGTCACTCGAATGTAATCAAGGGGACGAATCAACGGTGGCCTCATATCGGGGATATCATATTGATTCATGATGAGCGTCCCAGGCTATATTGGAAGCTTGGTAAGATTGTCAATTTGTTCCAGGGCATTGATGGTCATATTAGGGTTGCTAGATTACAGACTTCGACTGGGATTACTACTCGCCTAGTCGTAAGATTATACCCCTTGCAGCATGATGTAGAACTGCCTGATGATACCGGTAACTCTACTGATATACCTCCACAGGGGAGTGATGGTGACAGTGCTCCTCAGGGTGGAGCAGTTGATAACGAGAAGGATGATCTTTCTCTGGCTTCCAGTGGCGCTCGCGGCTATGAGTTCCGTGGATCTTTGGAGATCTAAGATTAACCAAGGTGATCTTTGAATCTTTGATATCCTTTTTTGTATATAGCTACTGTATTTTGTTTTTGGTGGCGGGCAGTATGTCGGGAATAGTGAGATGATCCGGACAGTTTTGAGTCCAATTGGGTATTTGAATTTGGCGGTATTGTATAGCAAGTACGATTTTGGCTAGTTCTGTATGCCCTCACCAGGAAGCTGGAATCACTCCAAGAGTTTGTAACACTCAACGTTGGAGTATCACTAACTCCAATTGTTTCAACTCCAGCATCCACCACCGCCCCAACGTCATCTGCCAACAATCCAACACCTGCAGTAGACACTGCAGCAGATGCTTCTGACGAACCTGAGCCGACATCAAACCAGGACAGCTGCCCTGTTCACCTTAGTCTCTCCCCCACTCCTCGTGCAAGAAGCCTGCTAGCACGAACAGTACCAACCCCTCACCCCCGTTCTAACCACTCCTCTCCCCGACCTGTACGTAGAGTCCCGCCACCACAGGTTTCCGGATTTACACCAGTGAGGAACGGTGCACGGCCAACGCAGAAAAAGTTTCATCTACCAGTCACAATGTCAAACAGATTTGAGATATTGGTAGAGATGGAAGACGAACCAGAGGAGACCAGGCTCGTTGGGGATTCCATCCTACGAGGACAGGTCGAAGAGTTCTGCGACAGAGTCCCAAATCAACGAAAAAGATTTTGCATCCCAGGAGCTGGACTGGACGACATTGTGGAAGCCTTCGAAGATACCACAAAGGATGCAAATGAAAATACCCTTTTTGTCATCCATGCTGGTTCAAATGACGTCATGCGCACCAGATCCGAAGAGTTGATGGAGAAATATCGCAAGATGATCCAGCACTACAAAAACAAGTCAAGGAATATCATCATCTCAGGCATTCTCCCCAAGATCGACGCACCTGACAAATTCTACGACAAGGCCTTCAGCACAAATAGCCGACTAAAATATTTGTGTCTGAGGGAAGAAGTTGAATTCATCAACCTCTGGGACAACTTCTACAACCAGCCTACTCTGTTCCGCAAGGATGGCACTCATCTAAACCCTGTGGGTTCAGCACTCATGGGTCGTCTCCTACACGAAGCAGTCCGCAGCCATGGATCAAAAAACGCCATCCGAGAAGAAGCAGCAGTGACATAAATCATCCAACACCAAGAAAAAAACAGAGGCAACCGAGGATCACCAGCGATACGGACCGAAGACAGCGAGGACCGAGGACAGCCATGAACATAAATGTAGATCCGACAAGAACCAAAAATATTATTAAAGAGCGTTCCGTGAGGTCTAAAATAACAAATTTAAAGGTTTTCTATGCAAACGCTCGTAGCATACGCAATAAATTTTCAGATTTAGAGGAGCTAGTGTTTACAGAAAATTATGATGTGATTGGCATAACAGAATCTTGGCTCAATACAGAAGATAGAGACTTTTTAGCAGAGTATTCACTTCCCGGTTATGTAATGTTTGAGAAAAGCCGAATGAATCGAAATGGAGGTGGCGTTTTACTTTATATCAAAGAAAGTCTTAACCCTACCCTCTTGTCAAAACCTCAAATTGTGAACGTCGATGCATCTTTTGTGCTAATAAAGAATAATAAAGGTACAAAAATAATACTTGCATTAATATACAGACCTCCAGCTCAATCAGTGCAAACTGACCGAGAAATTTACGAACAAATTGCAGATGTAAGTAACTCACAAGATACCGTAATTTTTGGCGACTTTAATTTACCTGTGACCAAGTGGGGCGATACTCTTACTTCACACTCCGGACATGACTTGTATACGAACTTGCAAGAGAGTTCGCTTTATCAATTTGTTCTAACGCCAACCCGTGGGAATAACGTTCTTGACATTGTACTTGCAACAAAAGAAGAATTAATAAGAGAATTTGAATGTTGGTGATGAATTCAGTAACAGCGACCATCGTACGATAACTTTCACTTTAAAGTTTACTAGTAACGAACCAAATAGTAGCATCGAAAAAGTCCCTAATTTCAAGAAAGCAAACTTCCATAAACTTAGAGCTATGTTTAAAGAAACTGACTGGAGCTTTTTAATTCACAATAACGACATAAATACATCTTGGAAGTTATTCGAAGCCACCTACCTAAAAGCAGTGCAAGACTGCATACCATCGAAAATACGGCGTCCAGGCCATAATAATAAGCCCAAATGGTGGAATAAAGATATTTCAAACTGCCTGCTTGCTAAAAAATTTGCTAATGATAGATTAAAATCCTCACAAAATGACGAAGAACGGCTGAAATTTGTAGAAAGCAAAGTAAAAAGACCTTAGAGTTACATATTGCGAATCAAAGTAAAACAAACCCGAAAGAATTCTATAGTTATATCAGAAAGAAAAAAGTAGTTACTTCAACTGTTGGACCGTTAGTCGATGAAAATGGAGAATACACCAAAGACGAAGTACAAATGAGTAATGCCCTCAATACCTTCTTTGCATCAGTTTTTACAACAGAAGACCTCAGTGATATCCCTACACCATCGCCGATTCAGATTGATAATTCAGATGTTCTAAGCAATATCACCGTTACAGAGAGAGAAGTATTGAATTGTTTAGATAAACTCAAGGTAAATAAAATGCCTGGACCTGATACAATCTCGCCTAGAGTTCTAAAGGAAGCTAAGGATGAGTCCTCCAAACCACTGATATTACTATTCAATAAATCCTTGCAGTCTGGAACTATGCCTGATCAGTGGAAGCTAGCCAACGTAACACCGATATTCAAAAAAGGCAGCAAATCCCTACCCAGTAACTATCGTCCAATTAGCTTAACCTCAGTTGTATGTAAAATGCTAGAAACCGTCATACGAGACAGACTCGTAAATCACTTAGAGGAAAATAACATACTTAAAGATACTCAACACGGCTTTCGTAAAAAACGTTCCTGTTTAACAAACATCTTAGACTTCTTCCACGATATCCTCAACCTCTACGATGAGAGTAAAGCTGTACATATTATATACCTTGATTTTCAAAAGGCCTTTGACAAAGTTCCCCACAAACGTTTACTGCTAAAACTAAAAGCGCATGGAATACAAGACGGTGTGTTGAAATGGATAGAAAATTGGCTCAGCGACAGAAAGCAAAGAGTAGTCATAAACGGTAAGGCATCTAAATGGACCAATGTAAGTAGCGGGGTACCCCAGGGATCGGTACTAGGACCAATTATCTTTCTAATTTACATCAACGACATAGATGAGGGTCTCACCTGTACAATCTCAAAATTTGCTGACGATACAAAAATTGCAAATAGCGTACTCTCAAAAGAACAAGTTGACGATATGCAACACAATCTAGATAAATTGTCCATGTTAGGCCCAAATTTGGCAAATGAGTTTCAATGCGGATAAATGTAAAGTACTACATATCGGATACCTAAATGAGAAAGCAAACTATTCGATGAATGGCACTCAGCTTAAGAATGTAAACAGAGAAACCGATCTGGGAGTAACAATATCGAGTAACCTAAAACCGAATCAACAATGTTCAGAAGTTGTTAAGAAGGCAAACAAAATAATTGGCTTTATAGGCAGGTCATTTGAGCATAAACCCAAAGAAGTTATCCTAACCCTTTACAATTCCTTAGTCCGCCCTCTTCTGGAATACTGCGTTCAATCCTGGTGCCCTTATTACCAAAAAGATATAAACAAGCTAGAACGAGTTCAACGTAGAGTTACCAAAATGATACCTAGCCTAAAGAACAAACCATACGAAGAGCGTCTTAGAGAATTAAATCTATTTCCTTTAACCCAGCGCAGATTAAGAGGTGACTTAATTCAAGTGTTCAAAATCATCAAAGGCATCGACAATATGAACTGTAGTAAGTACTTCACTATCGACCAATCTAATTACACGCGGGGAAACGGTTGCAAAATTATTGGTAAATCTTTTAACTCCCACGAATCTAAGAATTTCTTCTTCAATCGAGTTGTCAACTTGTGGAATGGGCTTCCCCGAAACGTTATAGACTGCATCACCGTTGATTCATTTAAACTCCGCCTAGACAAATATCTCGCATCAAACCCGCGACTGACTGCGTTTGTAAATGAATAACTTTATTTTATCCCCCCCTCAGTTACTAACCCATCTGTCCCCTACTAACTTCCTAATCCTGCCACGGACATTAGTTCCAGGGCAGTAATTCCCTTTCCAATGTTCCCTTTCCCACTCTAAACCACTGTTTGGACACTTGATCCTCAGTGTTTTGGAGGACAAGCAACCTAGAAGGGTCACTAGATCTGTTATTGCTTGATTTCCTTTGTACTATAGTTTATTGTTAAGTGTAGGTTAAATATTAACTGTAATGCATAAATATTTACATCAGCTCTAGATGTATCATGAAACCAAATCATAGGTTATAATTGTTATGAGCCGGCAGTCATTATGAAACTTCGCGAAGCGATAGAACGCCGGCGGTTAGTCTCTCAAAATCAACCATACGATCAACAGCTCCGCCCCCCGGCCCTGACTCAACCTATAAGTTCACCATGTGCTACCATTATTAATCCATATCAACAGTCCTACATCACCAGTCCTCTAAGCTAAGTTCATTGTATCGATATTGTATTATGTGAACATCCTACATGTCATGCAAATGAATTAGCCTTGTGTAGAGGACCGAATTCCACTCATCGAATTTTCGTTGGTAATTATTATATAACTATTTGTTGAGATAATTTCATGTACCAGTGAATTAGAAAATTAACCTATCTATATAAATTCCCTACACCCAGTTTCTTCACCAAATACTACACAATGTTACACAACTAACTATAATCTTACATAACGTCAGCCAACGTAAGCAAGTTTAGCTTTAGTTAACTTATAACCTAAGCTAAACTGTTTACATTAGGACCGTCTGCGTTGTGGCCGTTTAGAAGTGCGGCCTTGTTTACCTGCCTTCACTTGGACAATACCTGTAATGGATGGGTCTTTCTGTAAACACTGATATTAATCATTATTATCCATGGGTACGGAAGGGTTAGAAGGAAGGGAGGTGAAAAGGAAATAGTAGAGTGGGTACGGAAGAAGTACGGTGGGTAAACTGTGGATTGTATGTAATTAACGTCATTATTGTATTAGGGTCCTTGCCATCTGTAATTATACGATATGTTATGGGAACTTTTGACGTACTAGGTTATTTTGCCGTGTATTTTGTCATATTTTCTGTTGTGTTAGTACAGTATACTGTAAGTTAAATACAAGTTTTTTTAAAAACTAAGACATACATTCAAATATACTCATTCAGTAGGTCTGTCGGTGACATCCTTTTCAAAATATTTTAGCAACTGTAGACTATTTTATTTAGCTTAAAAAGGATCTGTGGTAGCTAAAAGGATTAAATGAGAGAGACTGTAGCATTTTAATTGCTAGGTCATTCCTAAGGTGAATACAATAAAATTAAAAGTAAGTCAGCGTAATAAGATCGTACTTATAATACGTACTGAAATATGCACTATAAACTACATGTACGCAGTAGAGAGTAAATCAGAAAAAGAAAACAAAATACTAAATACATTCTTTTCTGTTGAGTATATTCACAATAAGTACTACATGAAATTTAAATAATATTATAATAATGCCTAAAGTAAGAATATGTCTGGTTTACAATGCGTTGTTGTTCTTACTATACCATTTGTAAGATCCTTAGATTAGGAAGTAACGTAGAACAGGGGATACGATGTGAGATTGGTAAACATATGAAACAGAAGTGACAGAGAGGTAAGGATTGGTGAAACAGAGCTGAACGACGAGACCATAAACCAAAAACAAAGTAATTAAAGAAAGCCAGCTGGTGTGTGTGTGTGTGTTTATTTTGCTCTGTGTATTAACCCCTCTTTGGCGGGGCCCGACTTAAGGCGATCTAGAGAACCAAAGACTATGTGGCGGGGCCCGCCTTAAGTCGGTAGCAATTTTGAGCACATAATTGGCTCTGAGAGAGGGACGAGCGGTGGGAGGAGCGTAGGTTGACTCTGACCGTTCGGCACGGCTCCCGCGCCGTGACTGCCCTCCCCTCCACACACATCCACACCCACTACCTCGCTACACAGGGAATTATGTAAGGAAATTACCATATTTTAGCAATTTTTCCTTCGTGTTGCACGATCGTTGCAAGAGAACGCGTGGTCGTAGAAGGATGGTTCTGGTGTCATTGGAAAGCTCAATTATCGCCCTTTCACGGATACATAATTGTATTACGCTCTGGCTCTTGTTTATGCATGAAAAAGAGCACGGAAATAAGCTCGTTTAGGGTAAAACTACCCGCTTGGCAGGTAGTAGAAGTTACCGACCTAGCCGCTCCTTGAGTGTTAAGAGGGTATCCCACTGTGCGATTTTTCGATGGCGAACGCCCAGCGACAGAGGACGACAGCATATTTTTGTCTATGTTCCAAACATCGCCATATTCGGGCGAACATTCTCCCATTGTCACAAAAATCGCAGAATAGTCGCCCTCGGGTCGCCCATTTGAGCCCAGTTCCCACCAGATTCGCCGTAGATTTTGAGCATACACAAAATACTGTGGCGAATTGAAGGAATGGGCGAATATTGTGCGACATTCGCCCTTTGCCTCATAGCGTTCGCCATTGGTCTCACTACATTCTTACAAGTCGCACCCTTGTTTCCCTAATCGCCAGTACCGGCGAATGGTTGCGAATATAGGGAATGTTGGGCGATCAAAATGAATGTTGTGAGAATTAAGAGCGAACACTGGGCGAACATGGGGATCGTTGGTGGTTAACCGCCGAACTTTTGACCGAATATTGCGATTTTCCATTATTGGCAACGCTGCTAGTAGGCAACTATGGGCGTTTAGGGCGATTATTCTGCGGCAAATGTGTGATTGCAGTAAGTATTTCAACGAATATCAGCTAATGCAACGCGAAAAATGGGCGAAATTGGTAGACTGTGGTCGACTGTGGCGAATGTAGGCTCAGCAAAAATGATCTTGACGCCGCGACCTGACCAATTAAAGTATTAACGGGCGCTCTTATTTCACACCCATATATAAACAAGTGTCAGCGGGTCAGGTCATTCACGCACCATTCTTCAAGGCGATCGAACGTTTTTTGTTGTACACTCGTCCACGTTCTGGTTTTGCTAGTATCCATCATGCCTAAACCGAAAACGAAAAGTTCAATGAAGCCAGTGAAGAAAGTCGCGAAGAAGCAGATGCAAAAGGCAAAGAAAAAGGAACAACCAAAAGCCACGCCACCCCCAGAGCCAGTAGCAAGCACCAGCAGGGAAGGAGATCTTCCTTCATCGACTTCTACGTCCGTTGACTCACCAGCCCTTGACTCACCAGCCCGTGACTCACCAGCCCGTGACTCACCAGCCTTGACTCACCAGTGAGGGAATTGGAGGAAGTGGAGCGAGGAGCGGCATGTGACGACGAGTTGGAGGAAGAACAGCGCAGCGATTCCACGCCTCCCCCTCCTCCAGGCAAGAGAAATTTTGTTGCATTCACAGACGTAGAGGAGCAAGACCTGGTGGAGTGGTTTAAAGAAAATCCATTTCTTTACGATAAGGGCCTCCGGGAATTCCGCAACAAGGACAAGAAGGAGGCCACTTACGAGGAAAAGGCAAAAGCTGTCAACGTAACAGGTAAACTTAAAACGTCAAAGTGAGTGTTTGTGTGAAACTGTGCAATAATGTTTGAAAAAATAAAGTGTTTTCCATATCAAATAAAATAGACATTGTGTGCGAAGCAATGTTGGTTTATGCTAACCTGATTAATGGGGTGCCATGGTGTCAAGAATGTTAGTTAAATATTTTATTTATTGCACAGCTCATACAAACACGCGTGAATTGTGTAAACATTGTTGATTTGATATATTGCGTGATTTAACAAGTGTAGTATCTCATACCCTGTTATTTGTGATTTTGGTTAAATATTTCGTTATATAACGTACACGTGAAAAGTTTACAGTGATATTCAATAATTGCTGATGTAATCGGCACCAATTTTTGGACAGGTCACAAAATTCCAATACATTTCATGTAATTGTAATAGGTCGCCTCCCTGATTTGTATATAAATTGGGCCACTAAGATAAAGGATCTCGTAGGAAAATATTCCTTAATTAATTACCCGGGATACAAATCCAAGACACGTCTATCCAATATATTTATACCGATCGATACAGTCTATTTTGTTGTTCGGCCAGCTTACAGTATTAACGGTGTGTATATATATAGATTTATATAGATATAAAAAGGCTGTTCAATTGTTAACGCGATGGGACTATGTTATTAGAAAACTGTTATTTAACAATTAACAATGATAAATTAAACAAACATTCTATTAAAACGGTTAATTGAATAAGAGACACAAATTGATGAAAATGAATCGGAGATTACGTTCACACACCACTCGCTCCTTCTATCCAAATGTTTAACTAACTTAAATTAACCCCTCTAATTTAATTAACTAGAGCCTTTAACTGAGCCACACTCAGTCAAACTCACTCCTAAAATTACCCGTCACTAATCTGATACCACTAAGCCTAACGGAGTCCTATACACCCAGCAAAACAATTTAACCCTCCCTTGAATTTAACTTAACCCTTATCGCATATTAATGACCGCCGTCTAGCACATCAGATTACTTATATATAACACTGTTAATACTAACCTTTACACATTATTTCTTTTATGGTCCGAAGTAGGGTGCCGCGTCACCCTGGTCGCCACTGACCACCACTCACAAGCACTTCACTGACGTTCGCTGGCACCAACTGGGGACTGAGGACTGCGTTCCCCTCTCCTGCTTTATTTATACCCTCGGTTTGGAAACAGAAGCGTATGCTTGGAGAATTGGCGGGAAAAGGAAAGAACATCTAGGACCTTCTCGACCTGCTCGAGGTCCGGAACCTTTCTCGAAGGGTCGAGAACTTATGAAGGTCGAGAACCTTCTTGACCAAATTACTGACCGCACTTCCCCACCGCCCCTCTACTCTCTCTCTCTAATAAGACTCTCCCCGCACCCCCCTCGACTCTCTAATATGTCCTAGCTATCTATATCTCAGGCACGATACCGTGACATCCCTCCCCACTAAAATTGATTTTACT
>CM064544.1:35334961-35601116 GCA_032716605.1 Paralithodes platypus
AACTGCTTAAGCTTGTCCCTGACGTGTGGTTGTATCCCCTAGTCTAGTTGCTGCCTGTATCAATTCGTGCTCGTATTTTTTTATAACCAGCAACTGTGGCTGCTAAGAACTAGATTGTGACACGCCACTCTCGACTGAGTTACTAGATCCTTGGCGCTAATTCGGACGGACCTTTTCCCACATGTTTGCAAGGTCCAACTTAATCGTCAGGTTATTAGTGGTCAACGGGGTGGATCTACATGCCTTTTCTGATGCCAGTACTAGTGTGTATGGTACTGCCATATACTTATGCAATGTTAGTGAAGCAAAACTGGCTATCGCGAAGGCCAAAGTAGCCCCTATTAAGAAAATAACAGTTCCGAAATTAAGAACTTACTGCATTGCTTCTGTCTTCTCGTCTACTAAAGTTTACACTGGATGCAATATACAGACAGTAAGGCCTACTACAGTATTAATAACGTCTATGGTCTGGAGCGACAATCAAATAACACTTGGCTTGGGATACACAGCCAGAAGGTGATTTACCTAGTTTATGTTTTCCCATCGCACTGATGAGATACATAACTTAGTTCATACAGCTAAATTTCGCTATGTGAGCACCAAGGATAACCCCGGCGACATAATTTCCCGGGGGATCTCGGCGCATCGTGGTTGATGTCCTCCACTCTTTGGTGGCAAGGACCTACATGACTTATATCTCTCCAACTGAATGTCCTCAGGATTTCAGTGAATGCATTACTGATCCTGCAAGTCGGCCCCAAGATGAGTTTTTTAAGTAGTTCGCACTGTGAGTAGGACACATCATGAATAACAAGTTGGTAGAGGTGGGAACGTAACGGCAGCTACGATCAAGTAATACATGGTATTTGCATGGATATACCGTTTTCATTAACAACGTGAGAAGTCTGGCTCACATGTCTTTCCGTGTTGAAGGAGTGTGTTCGTAAGCATATCAGACACCATGAATGGGAGATCAGCAGATCGAAAATAATATGTTTAGTACATAGGGAATACTTATCCTACTGAACATGAAATACTGAAACAAGGTTCAAAGCCAAAACCCTCAAACTTAATGCGGCAGCTAGGATTATATATGGAAGGCGGCATAAATAAGTGTAGAGGCAGGATCCAGAAGGCGGACAGTATTGATCTTCTGCCGAAATCATTCCTGGTTCTCCTTAGCGCCTCTCATTCCTCTCATATGATTACCAAACTGTTTATTCGCAAATAGACCTGGGATCTGCCTACATTTTGGCAGTAAATCAGCTCTTCTGGCTTATATGCGACAACGTTGGTGGATCCCTAAGATTCGACAAGCGATTAAGTGGGATCCACAATAGCTTTACTATCTGTAAAAGATTAACAGGGTAAGCCTTACTCCCCCGTTGATCTACCTCCTTTTACATGAGTTCAGGGTACAAAGGACTGAACCATTTCAGGCGGTAACCATAGCGATTTTCACATTGAATTGATGGACGACGTACTCCAGTGAGGGTTTTTTACATACTCTAAGGCGATTTGCAGGTCGCAACGGTTTCCCTCAAATGATTCTGAGCGATAATGCGACTTTTTTTGTCGGGACCTCCAAATTTTCTCAAGGATATAATGGATGGGAAAACCGCAGGTTGTGTCTACCCTCGATGGAAAGAGTTGTCAATGGAAAATTATACCGAGGCACGTACAAACCATTGTTCTGGGCGATTTGGGAGAGTACAATAGGAATTGTCAAGTCTGCCATGGAAGAAAGTATTAGGGAGTGCCCTGGTCAACAAAAGGGAGTTGCAAACAGTCTTGACAGCAGATTTAGATGTCAGTCAACAACAGGCCCTTGACCTATACCGCGGCAGTTCGTGATGAGCCTGGCCCATTACGCCTTCCATGCTAACACGTGGAACCCCGAAATCTTAATCCCTTTCCTAGGTAGTCAGTAACCCACGAGGGAAGGATATACAAGACCCTACGTTCGGAGATGCCTGACAGCCGACACGTCGCTTCCAGGCATATGATCAAGGTGTCAGAACGACTTATGGAAAAGGTGGACACAGGAATATTTGCTGTCTCCTTCACCGAACGTCACACTCGAATTGTAATCAAGGGGACGAATCAACGGTGGCCTTCATACCTCGGGGAGTATCAATATTGATTACATGATGATCGTCCCAGGCCTATAATTGGGAAGCTTGGTAAGATTGTCAATTTGTTCCAGGGCATTTGCATGATCGAGTCATATTAGGTGTTGCTAGATTACAGACTTCGACTGGGATTACTACTCGGTGAGGTCGTAAGATTATACCCCTTGGAGCATGATGTAGAACTGCCCTGATGAATATTACTTTTTTACGGCTTAACGTCTACTGATATAACCTCCACAGGGGAGTGATGGTGGTGGGGTGGTGTTTTGCGCCCCGGGGGGGGCGCGCTGACAGTGCTCCTCAGGGTGGAGCAGTTGATAACGAGAAGGATGATCTTTCTCTGGCTTCCAGTGGCGCTCGCGGCTATGAGTTCCGTGGATCTTTGGAGATCTAAGATTAACCAAGGTGATCTTTGTATCTTTGATATCCTTTTTTGTATATAGCTACTGTATTTTGTTTTTGGTGGCGGGCAGTATGTCGGGAATAGTGAGATGATCGGACAGTTTTGATGTCCAATTGGGCATTTGGATTTGGCGGTATTGTATAGCAAGTACGATTTTGGCTAGTTCTGTATGCCCTCACCAGGAAGCTGGAATCACTCCAAGAGTTTGTAACACTCAACGTTGGAGTATCACTAACTCCAATTGTTTCAACTCCAGCATCCACCACCGCCCCAAACGTCATCTGCCAACAATCCAACACCTGCAGTAGACACTGCAGCAGATGCTTCTGACGAAACTGAGCCGACATCAAACCACGACCGCTGCCCTGTTCACCTTAGTCTCTCCCCCACTCCTCGTGCAAGAAGCCTGCTAGCACGAACAGTACCAACCCCTCACCCCCGTTCTAACCACTCCTCTCCCCGACCTGTACGTAGAGTCCCGCCACCACAGGTTTCCGGATTTACACCAGTGAGGAACGGTGCACGGCCAACGCAGAAAAAGTTCATCTACCAGTCACAATGTCAAACAGATTTGAGATATTGGTAGAGATGGAAGACGAACCAGAGGAGACCAGGCTCGTTGGGGATTCCATCCTACGAGGACAGGTCGAAGAGTTCTGCGACAGAGTCCCAAATCAACGAAAAAGATTTTGCATCCCAGGAGCCGGACTGGAAGACATTGTGGAAGCCTTCGAAGATACCACAAAGGATGCAAATGAAAATACCCTTTTTGTCATCCATGCTGGTTCAAATGACGTCATGCGCACCAGATCCGAAGAGTTGATGGAGAAATATCGAAATATCGCAAGATGATCCAGCACTACAAAAACAAGTCAAGGAATATCATCATCTCAGGCATTCTCCCCAAGATCGACGCACCTGACAAATTCTACGACAAGGCCTTCAGCACAAATAGCCGACTAAAATATTTGTGTCTGAGGGAAGAAGTTGAATTCATCAACCTCTGGGACAACTTCTACAACCAGCCTACTCTGTTCCGCAAGGATGGCACTCATCTAAACCCTGTGGGTTCAGCACTCATGGGTCGTCTCCTACACGAACCAGTCCGCAGCCATGGATCAAAAAACGCCATCGAGAAGAAGCGAGAGCAGTGACATAAATCATCCAACACCAGAAAAAACAGAGGCAACCGAGGATCACCAGCGATACGGACGAAGACAGCGAGGACCGAGGACAGCCATGAACATAAATGTAGATCCGACAAGAACCAAAAATATTATTAAAGAGCGTTCCGTGAGGTCTAAAATAACAAATTTAAAGGTTTTCTATGCAAACGCTCGTAGCATACGCAATAAATTTTCAGATTTAGAGGAGCTAGTGTTTACAGAAAATTATGATGTGATTGGCATAAAAGAATCTTGGCTCAATACAGAAGATAGAGACTTTTTAGCAGAGTATTCACTTCCCGGTTATGTAATGTTTGAGAAAAGCCGAATGAATCGAAATGGAGGTGGCGTTTTACTTTATATCAAAGAAAGTCTTAACCATACCCTCTTGTCAAAACCTCAAAATGTGAACGTCGATGCATCTTTTGTGCTAATAAAGAATAATAAAGGTACAAAAATAATACTTGCATTAATATACAGACCTCCAGCTCAATCAGTGCAAACTGACCGAGAAATTTACGAACAAATTGCAGATGTAAGTAACTCACAAGACTACCGTAATTGTTGGCGACTTTAATTTACCTGTGACCAAGTGGGGCGATACTCTTACTTCACACTCCGGACATGACTTGTATACGAACTTGCAAGAGAGTTCGCTTTATCAATTTGTTCTAACGCCAACCCGTGGGAATAACGTTCTTGACATTGTACTTGCAACAAAAGAAGAATTAATAATAGAGAATTTGAATGTTGGTGATGAATTCAGTAACAGCGACCATCGTACGATAACTTTCACTTTAAAGTTTACTAGTAACGAACCAAATAGTAGCATCGAAAAAGTCCCTAATTTCAAGAAAGCAAACTTCCATAAACTTAGAGCTATGTTTAAAGAAACTGACTGGAGCTTTTTAATTCACAATAACGACATAAATACATCTTGGAAGTTATTCGAAATCACCTACCTAAAAGCAGTGCAAGACTGCATACCATCGAAAATACGGCGTCCAGGTCATAATAATAAGCCCAAATGGTGGAATAAAGATATTTCAAACTGCCTGCTTGCTAAAAAATTTGCTAATGATAGATTAAAATCCTCACAAAATGACGAAGAACGGCTGAAATTTGTAGAAAGCAAAGTAAAAAGACCTTAGAGTTACATATTGCGAATCAAAGTAAAACAAACCCGAAAGAATTCTATAGTTATATCAGAAAGAAAAAAGTAGTTACTTCAACTGTTGGACCGTTAGTCGATGAAAATGGAGAATACCCACCAAAGACGAAGTACAAATGAGTAATGCCCTCAATACCTTCTTTGCATCAGTTTTTACAACAGAAGACCTCAGTGATATCCCTACACCATCGCCGATTCAGATTGATAATTCAGATGTTCTAAGCAATATCACCGTTACAGAGAGAGAAGTATTGAATTGTTTAGATAAACTCAAGGTAAAATAAAATGCCTGGACCTGATACAATCTCGCCTAGAGTTCTAAAGGAAGCTAAGGATGAGTCCTCCAAACCACTGATATTACTATTCAATAAATCCTTGCAGTCTGGAACTATGCCTGATCAGTGGAAGCTAGCCAACGTAACACCGATATTCAAAAAAGGCAGCAAATCCCTACCCAGTAACTATCGTCCAATTAGCTTAACCTCAGTTGTATGTAAAATGCTAGAAACCGTCATACGAGACAGACTCGTAAATCACTTAGAGGAAAATAACATACTTAAAGATACTCAACACGGCTTTCGTAAAAAACGTTCCTGTTTAACAAACATCTTAGACTTCTTCCACGATATCCTCAACCTCTACGATGAGAGTAAAGCTGTACATATTATATACCTTGATTTTCAAAAGGCCTTTGACAAAGTTCCCCACAAACGTTTACTGCTAAAACTAAAAGCGCATGGAATACAAGACGGTGTGTTGAAATGGATAGAAAATTGGCTCAGCGACAGAAAGCAAAGAGTAGTCATAAACGGTAAGGCATCTAAATGGACCAATGTAAGTAGCGGGGTACCCCAGGGATCGGTACTAGGACCAATTATCTTTCTAATTTACATCAACGACATAGATGAGGGTCTCACCTGTACAATCTCAAAATTTGCTGACGATACAAAAATTGCAAATAGCGTACTCTCAAAAGAACAAGTTGACGATATGCAACACAATCTAGATAAATTGTCATGTTAGGCCCAAATTTGGCAAATGAGTTTCAATGCGGATAAATGTAAAGTACTACATATCGGATACCTAAATGAGAAAGCAACTATTCGATGAATGGCACTCAGCTTAAGAATGTAAACAGAGAAACCGATCTGGGAGTAACAATATCGAGTAACCTAAAACCGAATCAACAATGTTCAGAAGTTGTTAAGAAGGCAAACAAAATAATTGGCTTTATAGGCAGGTCATTTGAGCATAAACCCAAAGAAGTTATCCTAACCCTTTACAATTCCTTAGTCCGCCCTCTTCTGGAATACTGCGTTCAATCCTGGTGCCCTTATTACCAAAAAGATATAAACAAGCTAGAACGAGTTCAACGTAGAGTTACCAAAATGATACCTAGCCTAAAGAACAAACCATACGAAGAGCGTCTTAGAGAATTAAATCTATTTCCTTTAACCCAGCGCAGATTAAGAGGTGACTTAATTCAAGTGTTCAAAATCATCAAAGGCATCGACAATATGAACTGTAGTAAGTACTTCACTATCGACCAATCTAATTACACGCGGGGAAACGGTTGCAAAATTATTGGTAAATCTTTTAACTCCCACGAATCTAAGAATTTCTTCTTCAATCGAGTTGTCAACTTGTGGAATGGGCTTCCCCGAAACGTTATAGACTGCATCACCGTTGATTCATTTAAACTCCGCCTAGACAAATATCTCGCATCAAACCCGTGACTGACTGCGTTTGTAAATGAATAACTTTATTTTATCCCCCCCTCAGTTACTAACCCATCTGTCCCCTACTAACTTCCTAATCCTGCCACGGACATTAGTTCCAGGGCAGTAATTCCCTTTCCAATGTTCCCTTTCCCACTCTAAACCACTGTTTGGACACTTGATCCTCAGTGTTTTGGAGGACAAGCAACCTAGAAGGGTCACTAGATCTGTTATTGCTTTATTTCCTTTGTACTCCTTTGTACTATAGTTTATTGTTAAGTGTAGGTTAAATATTAACTGTAATGCATAAATATTTACATCAGCTCTAGATGTATCATGAAACCAAATCATAGGTTATAATTGTTATGAGCCGGCAGTCATTATGAAACTTCGCGAAGCGATAGAACGCCGGCGGTTAGTCTCTCAAAATCAACCATACGATCAACAGCTCCGCCCCCCGGCCCTGACTCAACCTATAAGTTCACCATGTGCTACCATTATTAATCCATATCAACAGTCCTACATCACCAGTCCTCTAAGCTAAGTTCATTGTATCGATATTGTATTATGTGAACATCCTACATGTCATGCAAATGAATTAGCCTTGTGTAGAGGACCGAATTCCACTCATCGAATTTTCGTTGGTAATTATTATATAACTATTTGTTGAGATAATTTCATGTACCAGTGAATTAGAAAATTAACCTATCTATATAAATTCCCTACACCCAGTTTCTTCACCAAATACTACACAATGTTACACAACTAACTATAATCTTACATAACGTCAGCCAACGTAAGCAAGTTTAGCTTTAGTTAACTTATAACCTAAGCTAAACTGTTTACATTAGGACCGTCTGCGTTGTGGCCGTTTAGAAGTGCGGCCTTGTTTACCGGCCTTCACTTGGACAATACCTGTAATGGATGGGTCTTTCTGTAAACACTGATATTAATCATTATTATCCATGGGTACGGAAGGGTTAGAAGGAAGGGAGGTGAAAAGGAAATAGTAGAGTGGGTACGGAAGAAGTACGGTGGATAAACTGTGGATTGTATGTAATTAACGTCATTATTGTATTAGGGTCCTTGCCATCTGTAATTATACGATATGTTATGGGAACTTTTGACGTACTAGGTTATTTTGCCGTGTATTTTGTCATATTTTCTGTTGTGTTATTACAGTATACTGTAAGTTAAATACAAGTTTTTTTAAACTAAGACATACATTCAAATATACTCATTCAGTAGGTCTGTCGGTGACATCCTTTTCAAAATATTTTAGCAACTGTAGACTATTTTATTTAGCTTAAAAAGGATCTGTGGTAGCTAAAAGGATTAAATGAGAGAGACTGTAGCATTTTAATTGCTAGGTCATTCCTAAGGTGAATACAATAAAATGAAAAGTAAGTCAGCGTAATAAGATCGTACTTATAATACGTACTGAAATATGCACTATAAACTACATGTACGCAGTAGAGAGTAAATCAGAAAAAGAAAACAAAATACTAAATACATTCTTTTCTGTCGAGTATATTCACAATAAGTACTACATGAAATTTAAATAATATTATAATAATGCCTAAAGTAAGAATATGTCTGGTTTACAATGCGTTGTTGTTCTTACTATACCATTTGTAAGATCCTTAGATTAGGAAGTAACGTAGAACAGGGGATACGATGTGAGATTGGTAAACATATGAAACAGAAGTGACAGAGAGGTAAGGATTGGTGAAACAGAGCTGAACGACGAGACCATAAACCAAAAACAAAGTAATTAAAGAAAGCCAGCTGGTGTGTGTGTGTGTGTTTATTTTGCTCTGTGTATTAACCCCTCTTTGGCGGGGCCCGACTTAAGGCGATCTAGAGAACCAAAGACTATGTGGCGGGGAACGCCTTAAGTCGGTAGCAATTTTGAGCACATAATTGGCTCTGAGAGAGGGACGAGCGGTGGGAGGAGCGTAGGTTGACTCTGACCGTTCGGCACGGCTCCCGCGCCGTGACTGCCCTCCCCTCCACACACATCCACACCCACTACCTCGCTACACAGGGAATTATGTAAGGAAATTACCATATTTTAGCAATTTTTCCTTCGTGTTGCACGATCGTTGCAAGAGAACGCGTGGTCGTAGAAGGATGGTTCTGGTGTCATTGGAAAGCTCAATTATCGCCCTTTCACGGATACATAATTGTATTACGCTCTGGCTCTTGTTTATGCATGAAAAAGAGCACGGAAATAAGCTCGTTTAGGGTAAAACTACCCGCTTGGCAGGTAGTAGAAGTTACCGACCTAGCCGCTCCTTGAGTGTTAAGAGGGTATCCCACTGTGCGATTTTTCGATGGCGAACGCCCAGCGACAGAGGACGACAGCATATTTTTGTCTATGTTCCAAACATCGCCATATTCGGGCGAACATTCTCCCATTGTCACAAAAATCGCAGAATAGTCGCCCTCGGGTCGCCCATTTGAGCCCAGTTCCCACCAGATTCGCCGTAGATTTTGAGCATACACAAAATACTGTGGCGAATTGAAGGAATGGGCGAATATTGTGCGACATTCGCCCTTTGCCTCATAGCGTTCGCCATTGGTCTCACTACATTCTTACAAGTCGCACCCTTGTTTCCCTAATCGCCAGTACCGGCGAATGGTTGCGAATATAGGGAATGTTGGGCGATCAAAATGAATGTTGTGAGAATTAAGAGCGAACACTTGGCGAACATGGGGATCGTTGGTGGTTAACCGCCGAACTTTTGACCGAATATTGCGATTTTCCATTATTGGCAACGCTGCTAGTAGGCAACTATGGGCGTTTAGGGCGATTATTCTGCGGCAAATGTGCGATTGCAGTAAGTATTTCAACGAATATCAGCTAATGCAACGCGAAAAATGGGCGAAATTGGTAGACTGTGGTCGACTGTGGCGAATGTAGGCTCAGCAAAAATGATCTTGACGCCGCGACCTGACCAATTAAAGTATTAACGGGCGCTCTTATTTCACACCCATATATAAACAAGTGTCAGCGGGTCAGGTCATTCACGCACCATTCTTCAAGGCGATCGAACGTTTTTTGTTGTACACTCGTCCACGTTCTGGTTTTGCTAGTATCCATCATGCCTAAACCGAAAACGAAAAGTTCAATGAAGCCAGTGAAGAAAGTCGCGAAGAAGCAGATGCAAAAGGCAAAGAAAAAGGAACAACCAAAAGCCACGCCACCCCCAGAGCCAGTAGCAAGCACCAGCAGGGAAGGAGATCTTCCTTCATCGACTTCTACGTCCGTTGACTCACCAGCCCTTGACTCACCAGCCCGTGACTCACCAGCCCGTGACTCACCAGCCCTTGACTCACCAGTGAGGGAATTGGAGGAAGTGGAGCGAGGAGCGGCATGTGACGACGAGTTGGAGGAAGAACAGCGCAGCGATTCCACGCCTCCCCCTCCTCCAGGCAAGAGAAATTTTGTTGCATTCACAGACGTAGAGGAGCAAGACCTGGTGGAGTGGTTTAAAGAAAATCCATTTCTTTACGATAAGGGCCTCCGGGAATTCCGCAACAAGGACAAGAAGTAGGCCACTTACGAGGAAAAGGCAAAAGCTGTCAACGTAACAGGTAAACTTAAAACGTCAAAGTGAGTGTTTGTGTGAAACTGTGCAATAATGTTTGAAAAAATAAAGTGTTTTCCATATCAAATAAAATAGACATTGTGTGCGAAGCAATGTTGGTTTATGCTAACCTGATTAATGGGGTGCCATGGTGTCAAGAATGTTAGTTAAATATTTTATTTATTGCACAGCTCATACAAACACGCGTGAATTGTGTAAACATTGTTGATTTAATATATTGCGTGATTTAACAAGTGTAGTATCTCATACCCTGTTATTTGTGATTTTGGTTAAATATTTCGTTATATAACGTACACGTGAAAAGTTTACAGTGATATTCAATAATTGCTGATGTAATCGGCACCAATTTTTGGACAGGTCACAAAATTCCAATACATTTCATGTAATTGTAATAGGTCGCCTCCCTGATTTGTATATAAATTGGGCCACTAAGATAAAGGATCTCGTAGGAAAATATTCCTTAATTAATTACCCGGGATACAAATCAAAGACACGTCTATCCAATATATTTATACCGATCGATACAGTATATTTTGTTGTTCGGCCAGCTTACAGGATTAACGGTGTGTATATATATAGATTTATATAGATATAAAAAGGCTGTTCAATTGTTAACGCGATGGGACTATGTTATTAGAAAACTGTTATTTAACAATTAACAATGATAAATTAAACAAACATTCTATTAAAACGGTTAATTGAATAAGAGACACAAATTGATGAAAATGAATCGGAGATTACGTTCACACACCACTCGCTCCTTCTATCCAAATGTTTAACTAACTTAATTAACCCCTCTAATTTAATTAACTAGAGCCTTAACTGAGCCACACTCAGTCAAACTCACTCCTAAAATTACCCGTCACTAATCTGATACCACTAGCCTAACGGAGTCCTATACACCAGGCAAAACAATTAACCCTCCCTTGAATTTACCCTTATCGCATATTAATGACCGCGTCTAGCACATCAGATTACTTATATAATAACACTGTATACTAACCTTTACACATGGTCGAAGGAGGGTGCCGCGTCACCCTGGTCGCCACTCCACACTCACAAGCACTTCACTCGCTGGCACCAACTGGGGACTGAGGACTGCGTTCCCCTCTCCTGCTTTATTTATACCCTCGGTTTGGAACAAGCGTATGCTTGGAGAATTGGCGGGAAAAGGAAAGAACATCTAGGACCTTCTCGAACCTTCTCGAAGGTCCGAGAACCTTCTTGAAGGTCCGAGAACCTTCTTGACCAAATTACTGACCGCACGTCCCCACCCCCTCTACTCTCTCTCTCTATACTCTCCCCGCACCCCCCTCGACTCTCTAATATGTCTAGCTATCTATATCTCAGGCACGATACCGTGACATCCCTCCCCACTAAAATTGATTTTACTCCGTTAAAATCACCTAGCGTCATTCACAGAGTCTTCCATACTGTAGTGTGAGTCTAACAATCACTGGCGCATGCAATGGTCCCCCTTGAGTAGAAAAACCCCTCTACATTTACGTTAAACTTACACTGAAAGGGGAAAACTCCTGAGTTCGCATTTTTGGCCAGCGACAAGGTCCTGGTGGCAATGCACCTAGTGAGGTTTAACTCTAGTGGCAAACCCACTCATTTACAATGACAAACTAGCTGAGCTACTGTTATGTGAGGAGATGTCTGAATACATGGTGTACTGGGGATATTCGTGGGTAAATGGGAGTAGTAATGTCTTATCTGAATACGGTGATTTTCCCGGTTATCCGGGATTTGATGTGGGGATCCTTGGTTGTAGCTGCTTGGTCTGATTCTTGGTCTGCTCAGCGTAGCGTCTCGCCAGCTCGCCTGGACAACTCATTCCTGTAATTTAAGTGGGCGGCAGATCATTGTTCTAAAAAAATTTCCAACCCTCTCATATGCACCTACAAGCTACTTACTCCCGATCCTCTGCATCATTAGTCAACCGTGACAACCAATCAGCACCGACATTGTTACTACCCTTAATGTACCTTACAACGAAGCTGAACTGCTGCAGGAAAAGCGTCCACCTCATGAGTCTGGAATTGGCATTCCTCGAGGTCTTGAGGCTTGTCAGAGGCATATGATCAGTCTCAAGCGTGAACTCCCCTCCGAACAAATAGAAGTAGTATTTCTTGACCCCTTCGACCACCGCCAACAATTCCAGCTCCACCGTGCTGTAATTCAGCTCAGCTCCCTTGAGTCGCCTACTGTGGTATGCAACGGGGAATAACTCTCCATCTTCCTCCTGCATCAGGACCGCCCCCACTGCATCCTGTGAAGCATCAGTCCTTAGAATGAATGGTTTCTTGAAGTCTGCCAACTTCAGGATAGGTTCCTTGCAGAGTTGAGTCTTTAGTGCGTTGAAAGCCTCCTGCTGTTCCGTACCCCACGGAATTCTGTTTTGAGCATGCTTCTTTAGTAAGTCGTACAACGGAGTAGCCAACGCAGCAAAATGTGGAATGAACTCCCTGTAGTAGCCGGCAAGTCCCAAGAATGACCGAACCTGCTTCTTTGTAGTGGGCCTAGGAGCATCGCGAATCTTAGAGATCTTATCACCCTGACAGCCGCATTGACCATCCCCAACCTCATGTCCTAGGTAGTGCACCCGTTTCTGGCCCACTTCACACTTGCTAGGTTTCACCTTCAAGTTGTACTCCTGCAACCTAGACAAGACCTTCTCCAGAATTGACATATGCTCTCTGAAAGACTGTGAGTGAACAAGAACATCATCAACGAAGACCTCCACACCAGGTATGTCTCGCAGGACCTGACGCATCATACGGTTAAACACCGCCGGCGAATTCATAAGACCGAAAGGCAACACAGTGTACTGGTACAGCCCGTCTGGCGTACCAAAAGCGGTGATCTTGCGGCTAGCTGGATCCAGAGGTATCTGGAAGAACCCCTTGGTGAGATCTAGTTTGGAAAAGATCGTTGAACCTGCAAGCCTGGCAAAGATGGCACGGAGGTCGCACATAGGCTCCGCATCAACCCTTGTCAAAGCATTCAGCCGACGGTAATCCCCACAGATGCGTACACCGCCCTCCTTCTTCTTGACAACCACCATCGGACTACAATATTGAGAAGAGGATTTCTCGATGATACCTGCTAACTCCATTTCCCTGATCTCCTTCTGGACTTGGTCGTGCAGACGGAGCGGAATGGGATACGGCTTTACTCGTACCGGAACCGAACTGGTCAGCTCGATTGCGTGACTCTCGACTCGTGCGATTCCGGGCCTATCCGAGAAAACGCCCCTGTACTTACCAAGGAGCGAATCCAATTCCCGCCCCTCATGACTTGACAACTCAGCGCCCCGACGAACCTGCGAGAGATCTTCCTCTTGCCCTAGCTGGACTGTCTCGGGACCATCACCATCATCTTCGGAGATTACTGCCGCTGCTGCTGTGATATGACCCTCCCCACTAGTATAGTGGCCCCTCACTAGATCTATGGCTTCCGCCATCTCGGGAGTAGCAACCTGCCGCCTCCACGAGCCTTCCATCATCGCAGCTCCACTCACTTCTCTCGTGTGGTACTCCTTAAGCATGTTGATGTGGAATCTCTTCTGGTGATTCCCGACCTGAAACAATGTAGTTTACATCCGACATTCTGTCTATGACCGTATATGGACCCTTCCATTGGGCCAGCAGTTTGTTATGAGCAGTGGGCAGAAGGAGCAAGCACTTGCTACCTGGCTCCAATCTGCGCACCTTCGCCTTCTTATCGAAGTAAGACTTCTGCACCTCTCTCGCCTTTGTCAGCTCGACTTTGGCTAGTTCACATGTTGACTTCAACCTTTCAGCCAGATCGAGAACATAGGTGTAAGTGGTCTTCACTTCCTCGCTGGGCTCATCACCGTCCCAAAGCTCTCGCAACACCTGCAATGGACCCCGGACTGTCCTACCATACACAAGCTCGAAAGGAGAGAACTTCAGCGAACTCTGGGGAGCCTCCCGGTATGCAAAGAGCAACGGAGCAATGAACCGAGGCCACTCCTTTGGTTGGTCGGCTGTCATCCGCCGCAGCATCTTCTTGAGTGTCCCGTTGAAACGCTCGACCAGCCCGTTGCATTGTGGGTGGTATGGTGTCGTCTTCAGAACCTTCACAGACAACAGCCTGAGTACTTCCCCCATCATTGCAGAGGTGAACTGCGTCCCTCTGTCAGACAGTATTTGCTTGGGGATCCCTACTCGACAGAAGACCTCCAACATTGCCTCGGCAACAGTTGTAGTCTCGATATTCTTCAGAGCGACCGCCTCTGGCCACCTCGTTCCGAAATCGACTAGCGTGAGGATGAATCGGGACCCATCACTGGCTCTAGGGTGAATTGGACCCACAATGTCCACCCCTAACTGCTCAAAGGGTGTTGTGATGACAGGCAACGGACTCAACGGTGCGGGCTTGACTCGACCTCGGTCGCAGGTCTTCTGGCACACGTCACAGGAGCGAATCCATCTGCGGACGTCGCTCGCGATCCCAGGCCAATAAAACTGCGCCTGAACCCTATCCTGCGTCTTCTGCCTACCCATGTGACCTCCAAGGCTACCCTCATGGCCCATCCTGAGGATGGCTGTCCTATACTTCAAGGGAACCACAAACTGCCACTGCTCCTCAGAGTGAGGGTACTGCACTACACGGTAGATCCGACCTCCCTTCTCTGCAATCCACGACTTACGCCCCTTATCACCTTCAACGACAGCCTCACCAAGCTTTGCCCTAACACTTGCCAAGGATGCGTCTTGCTGCTGCTCATGGACAACATCCTGACTCTCCGCGAGCTCTGAGGAAGTCGTGACCGCCAGCGGCTTCGGGTCTTTCCGTGCCTTGGCTACGCCCCTAGTGACTGCTGCGGCCCCCGTCTGGGTGGCTATCTCGCTCGTGGGTCCGTACTTGGCACCCCGGACGTTCCCCACTATCAAGTCATAAATTGGATCATGCATTACGGCTGCTGTGATGCTACCAGAAAGAAACGGAGATTCAATTTCCACCCTCGCCTCAGGAACTGTGGTGGTGGAACCATCGATCATGCGAACGTTGATTCCTCGCCCCGTGAATTGGTGGTGCTTGACCAGAGTGTCCCGCACGATACACCCAGACGACCCATTGTCTCTAAGCGCCTCTACGGATACCCCCCCTACTCTACCTGGCTGCACTAGGAATCCTGTGTTTTGTTTTCCCATCCCAGCACCCCCTGCTATAAGTCACAAGTCGTGGGCCGTGCCTTGTGATTTAGTCGGCACCCCATTCTTGCTGTCTGCCTGTACAGTCTGAGAAGCAGCGGCCGAACTTTGTTGACGGTTATCTCCAGACCACCGTTGACCCTGTTGACCCTTTAAGTTGGAGTAATATTTCGGCTTGTGAGGTCCCTGACCCTTCCATTTCCCGTGTGCCCCTGCTTGGGCCTGTTTGGGGCCCGGGTCAGGGTTGCCTTTGCCTTTGTTACCGCCCTCGTTCAACATTCTCCGCCGCTGGTACCCGTGGGCCTCAAAATATGCGTCTGCCTCAGCCGCCATACTCTTAGCCGAGGTAACCTTGCTCAGTTTGAACTGGGCCACGAGGTCATTCGGAGCCGACAGCTCAAACTGCGTTCGCAGGAAGAGATCACGTAACCCATCCCTACTGTCAGGAGTCTTATCCTTGTTTACCCAGACATCCAGATAACCCTCAAGCCTAGCCAGGAACTGGGTAGCGGTTTCTTTTTCAGCTAACCTAGCAGATACGTATTGCCGCCGGGCAGCCTGTGCCGTGAGCCCGTATGCCTCGACCAACGCAGCCTTCATATCACCATAACCGGACTTGTCGGACCCTAAGCGATTCAACAGTGTGAGCGCCGGGCCCTCAAAGAGTGAAAGGAATTGTATTTCCTTGGCTGTCTCGTCAAGAGCATATGCCGTTGCGGTTCTTTCGAACCTCCTTATGAAAGGTTCTATATCATCACCCACCTTATACATGGGCTGCTTGATGCGTGGCAACCCCTTAGGAGCATCCACATGACCGTTGACCCCCGTATCCCCTGGTTTAGCTTTAACAAGATCGAGCTTCCTCTGATGCTCTCTCTCTGCCTCAGCCGTCTTTTCCCTGTGAGCCTCCCTAGCCCTCTCAGCCATAGCCACCTCTTCCCTGTGAGCCTCCCTAGCCCTCTCAGCCATAGCCACCTCGTGTTCCCTCGCTGCCTTAGCCTCCTCCCTATCCTGTGCTCGTTTCTCCCTCTCCCTCTCCCTCTTTTCTTCCTCCTCAGCCTTTCTACTATCTATGTAGCCTTCTCGGTTCTCCTCAGTGAGGCCTAGCTCTACAGCTTCCTCGTAGATGGTTTTTATTGACGCCATTGTACCCTCGAAGAGTGAAAGGAACTAGGAAAAGCAAGTCCTATCCTATCTGCCTAATCAAATAGCACCGAAAGGAACAAAAAAAACTAGCCAGCCCTATCCTATCAGCCTAATCTGAGATGAACAACGAACGACAAAAGAAAGTTAAGATAGCACGGTTCCGTTACCCCTGGAACGAGTTATGTGAGGGAGGAATAAAGGAAGGAATTGATAAAGAGGAACAACGGATATAAGACAAGGAGAAAAATATGTTTACGCTCTACAAAAAAAATTACCCCTATAACTGCAACTGCGCAAGAATTTCGAACCAAAAAAAAAAACTATGAAAACCGACAACAGTTAATTAGATTACAATCCCCTTCCCTCCATTTAATCGGACGATCGCAGCACTTGCGTACGACGCACGAATGGCGAAAGAAACAAAAATCACACGGACGAAATTCTTAACGAAAAAAAAAAAACCCAAGCAGAGATCAATTATTATACAAGCGAAACAAAATTGATGGAACACAATTATTTCTCGATAGCCTAAATTGTATAATCTATAAATATTATTATTATACACCAGCGATGAGAAAAGATGTTTAGAATTTTCCCAAGCCCACGGTCAGAAGTGACCACGCGGGTGGAAGAAGAAGGAGGGAGGGAAAAATTCCCCCACGGCTCACCTTCTTTCTAACACAACAACAATGCTATCCTAGCCTATGCCTATCTATTTTTATCTAACACATCCGCATCGGAAACTGGTCCTGATCACGGTCGCCAGTTGTAATAGGTCGCCTCCCTGATTTGTATATAAATTGGGCCACTAAGATAAAGGATCTCGTAGGAAAATATTCCTTAATTAATTACCCGGGATACAAATCAAAGACACGTCTATCCAATATATTTATACCGATCGATTCAGTATATTTTGTTGTTCGGCCAGCTTACAGGATTAACGGTGTGTATATATATAGATTTATATAGATATAAAAAGGCTGTTCAATTGTTAACGCGATGGGACTATGTTATTAGAAAACTGTTATTTAACAATTAACAATGATAAATTAAACAAACATTCTATTAAAACGGTTTATTGAATAAGAGACACAAATTGATGAAAATGAATCGGAGATTACGTTCACACACCACTCGCTCCTTCTATCCAAATGTTTAACTAACTTAATTAACCCCTCTAATTTAATTAACTAGAGCCTTAACTGAGCCACACTCAGTCAAACTCACTCCTAAAATTACCCGTCACTAATCTGATACCACTAGCCTAACGGAGTCCTATACACCAGGCAAAACAATTAACCCTCCCTTGAATTTACCCTTATCGCATATTAATGACCGCGTCTAGCACATCAGATTACTTATATAATAACACTGTATACTAACCTTTACACATGGTCGAAGGAGGGTGCCGCGTCACCCTGGTCGCCACTCCACACTCACAAGCACTTCACTCGCTGGCACCAACTGGGGACTGAGGACTGCGTTCCCCTCTCCTGCTTTATTTATACCCTCGGTTTGGAACAAGCGTATGCTTGGAGAATTGGCGGGAAAAGGAAAGAACATCTAGGACCTTCTCGAACCTTCTCGAAGGTCCGAGAACCTTCTTGACCAAATTACTGACCGCACGTCCCCACCCCCTCTTCTCTCTCTCTCTATACTCTCCCCGCACCCCCCTCGACTCTCTAATATGTCTAGCTATCTATATCTCAGGCACGATACCGTGACATCCCTCCCCACTAAAATTGATTTTACTCCGTTAAAATCACCTAGCGTCATTCACAGTGTCTTCCATACTGTAGTGTGAGTCTAACAATCACTGGCGCATGCAATGGTCCCCCTTGAGTAGAAAAACCCCTCTACATTTACGTTAAACTTACACTGAAAGGGGAAAACTCCTGAGTTCGCATTTTTGGCCAGCGACAAGGTCCTGGTGGCAATGCACCTAGTGAGGTTTAACTCTAGTGGCAAACCCACTCATTTACAATGACAAACTAGCTGAGCTACTGTTATGTGAGGAGATGTCTGAATACATGGTGTACTTGGGATATTCGTGGGTAAATGGGAGTAGTAATGTCTTATCTGAATACGGTGATTTTCCCGGTTATCCGGGATTTGATGTGGGGATCCTTGGTTGTAGCTGCTTGGTCTGATTCTTGGTCTGCTCAGCGTAGCGTCTCGCCAGCTCGCCTGGACAACTCATTCCTGTAATATAAGTGGGTGGCAGATCATTGTTCTAAAAAATTTCCAACCCTCTCATATGCACCTACAAGCTACTTACTCCCGATCCTCTGCATCATTAGTCAACCGTGACAACCAATCAGCACCGACATTGTTACTACCCTTAATGTACCTTACAACGAAGCTGAACTGCTGCAGGAAAAGCGTCCACCTCATGAGTCTGGAATTGGCATTCCTCGAGGTCTTGAGGCTTGTCAGAGGCATATGATCAGTCTCAAGCGTGAACTCCCCTCCGAACAAATAGAAGTAGTATTTCTTGACCCCTTCGACCACCGCCAACAATTCCAGCTCCACCGTGCTGTAATTCAGCTCAGCTCCCTTGAGTCGCCTACTGTGGTATGCAACGGGGAATAACTCTCCATCTTCCTCCTGCATCAGGACCGCCCCCACTGCATCCTGTGAAGCATCAGTCCTTAGAATGAATGGTTTCTTGAAGTCTGCCAACTTCAGGATAGGTTCCTTGCAGAGTTGAGTCTTTAGTGCGTTGAAAGCCTCTTGCTGTTCCGTACCCCACGGAATTCTGTTTTGAGCATGCTTCTTTAGTAAGTCGTACAACGGAGTAGCCAACGCAGCAAAATGTGGAATGAACTCCCTGTAGTAGCCGGCAAGTCCCAAGAATGACCGAACCTGCTTCTTTGTAGTGGGCCTAGGAGCATCGCGAATCTTAGAGATCTTATCACCCTGACAGCCGCATTGACCATCCCCAACCTCATGTCCTAGGTAGTGCACCCGTTTCTGGCCCACTTCACACTTGCTAGGTTTCACCTTCAAGTTGTACTCCTGCAACCTAGACAAGACCTTCTCCAGAATTGACATATGCTCTCTGAAAGACTGTGAGTGAACAAGAACATCATCAACGAAGACCTCCACACCAGGTATGTCTCGCAGGACCTGACGCATCATACGGTTAAACACCGCCGGCGAATTCATAAGACCGAAAGGCAACACAGTGTACTGGTACAGCCCGTCTGGCGTACCAAAAGCGGTGATCTTGCGGCTAGCTGGATCCAGAGGTATCTGGAAGAACCCCTTGGTGAGATCTAGTTTGGAAAAGATCGTTGAACCTGCAAGCCTGGCAAAGATGGCACGGAGGTCGCACATAGGCTCCGCATCAACCCTTGTCAAAGCATTCAGCCGACGGTAATCCCCACAGATGCGTACACCGCCCTCCTTCTTCTTGACAACCACCATCGGACTACAATATTGAGAAGAGGATTTCTCGATGATACCTGCTAACTCCATTTCCCTGATCTCCTTCTGGACTTGGTCGTGCAGACGGAGCGGAATGGGATACGGCTTTACTCGTACCGGAAACCGAACTGGTCAGCTCGATTGCGTGACTCTCGACTCGTGCGATTCCGGGCCTATCCGAGAAAACGCCCCTGTACTTACCAAGGAGCGAATCCAATTCCCGCCCCTCATGACTTGACAACTCAGCGCCCCGACGAACCTGCGAGAGATCTTCCTCTTGCCCTAGCTGGACTGTCTCGGGACCATCACCATCATCTTCGGAGATTACTGCCGCTGCTGCTGTGATATGACCCTCCCCACTAGTATAGTGGCCCCTCACTAGATCTATGGCTTCCGCCATCTCGGGAGTAGCAACCTGCCGCCTCCACGAGCCTTCCATCATCGCAGCTCCACTCACTTCTCTCGTGTGGTACTCCTTAAGCATGTTGATGTGGAATCTCTTCTGGTGATTCCCGACCTGAACAATGTAGTTTACATCCGACATTCTGTCTATGACCGTATATGGACCCTTCCATTGGGCCAGCAGTTTGTTATGAGCAGTGGGCAGAAGGAGCAAGCACTTGCTACCTGGCTCCAATCTGCGCACCTTCGCCTTCTTATCGAAGTAAGACTTCTGCACCTCTCTCGCCTTTGTCAGCTCGACTTTGGCTAGTTCACATGTTGACTTCAACCTTTCAGCCAGATCGAGAACATAGGTGTAAGTGGTCTTCACTTCCTCGCTGGGCTCATCACCGTCCCAAAGCTCTCGCAACACCTGCAATGGACCCCGGACTGTCCTACCATACACAAGCTCGAAAGGAGAGAACTTCAGCGAACTCTGGGGAGCCTCCCGGTATGCAAAGAGCAACGGAGCAATGAACCGAGGCCACTCCTTTGGTTGGTCGGCTGTCATCCGCCGCAGCATCTTCTTGAGTGTCCCGTTGAAACGCTCGACCAGCCCGTTGCATTGTGGGTGGTATGGTGTCGTCTTCAGAACCTTCACAGACAACAGCCTGAGTACTTCCCCCATCATTGCAGAGGTGAACTGCGTCCCTCTGTCAGACAGTATTTGCTTGGGGATCCCTACTCGACAGAAGACCTCCAACATTGCCTCGGCAACAGTTGTAGTCTCGATATTCTTCAGAGCGACCGCCTCTGGCCACCTCGTTCCGAAATCGACTAGCGTGAGGATGAATCGGGACCCATCACTGGCTCTAGGGTGAATTGGACCCACAATGTCCACCCCTAACTGCTCAAAGGGTGTTGTGATGACAGGCAACGGACTCAACGGTGCGGGCTTGACTCGACCTCGGTCGCAGGTCTTCTGGCACACGTCACAGGAGCGAATCCATCTGCGGACGTCGCTCGCGATCCCAGGCCAATAAAACTGCGCCTGAACCCTATCCTGCGTCTTCTGCCTACCCATGTGACCTCCAAGGCTACCCTCATGGCCCATCCTGAGGATGGCTGTCCTATACTTCAAGGGAACCACAAACTGCCACTGCTCCTCAGAGTGAGGGTACTGCACTACACGGTAGATCCGACCTCCCTTCTCTGCAATCCACGACTTACGCCCCTTATCACCTTCAACGACAGCCTCACCAAGCTTTGCCCTAACACTTGCCAAGGATGCGTCTTGCTGCTGCTCATGGACAACATCCTGACTCTCCGCGAGCTCTGAGGAAGTCGTGACCGCCAGCGGCTTCGGGTCTTTCCGTGCCTTGGCTACGCCCCTAGTGACTGCTGCGGCCCCCGTCTGGGTGGCTATCTCGCTCGTGGGTCCGTACTTGGCACCCCGGACGTTCCCCACTATCAAGTCATAAATTGGATCATGCATTACGGCTGCTGTGATGCTACCAGAAAGAAACCGAGATTCAATTTCCACCCTCGCCTCAGGAACTGTGGTGGTGGAACCATCGATCATGCGAACGTTGATTCCTCGCCCCGTGAATTGGTGGTGCTTGACCAGAGTGTCCCGCACGATACACCCAGACGACCCATTGTCTCTAAGCGCCTCTACGGATACCCCCCCTACTCTACCTGGCTGCACTAGGAATCCTGTGTTTTGTTTTCCCATCCCAGCACCCCCTGCTATAAGTCACAAGTCGTGGGCCGTGCCTTGTGATTTAGTCGGCACCCCATTCTTGCTGTCTGCCTGTACAGTCTGAGAAGCAGCGGCCGAACTTTGTTGACGGTTATCTCCAGACCACCGTTGACCCTGTTGACCCTTTAAGTTGGAGTAATATTTCGGCTTGTGAGGTCCCTGACCCTTCCATTTCCCGTGTGCCCCTGCTTGGGCCTGTTTGGGGCCCGGGTCAGGGTTGCCTTTGCCTTTGTTACCGCCCTCGTTCAACATTCTCCGCCGCTGGTACCCGTGGGCCTCAAAATATGCGTCTGCCTCAGCCGCCATACTCTTAGCCGAGGTAACCTTGCTCAGTTTGAACTGGGCCACGAGGTCATTCGGAGCCGACAGCTCAAACTGCGTTCGCAGGAAGAGATCACGTAACCCATCCCTACTGTCAGGAGTCTTATCCTTGTTTACCCAGACATCCAGATAACCCTCAAGCCTAGCCAGGAACTGGGTAGCGGTTTCTTTTTCAGCTAACCTAGCAGATACGTATTGCCGCCGGGCAGCCTGTGCCGTGAGCCCGTATGCCTCGACCAACGCAGCCTTCATATCACCATAACCGGACTTGTCGGACCCTAAGCGATTCAACAGTGTGAGCTCCGGGCCCTCAAAGAGTGAAAGGAATTGTATTTCCTTGGCTGTCTCGTCAAGAGCATATGCCGTTGCGGTTCTTTCGAACCTCCTTATGAAAGGTTCTATATCATCACCCACCTTATACATGGGCTGCTTGATGCGTGGCAACCCCTTAGGAGCATCCACATGACCGTTGACCCCCGTATCCCCTGGTTTAGCTTTAACAAGATCGAGCTTCCTCTGATGCTCTCTCTCTGCCTCAGCCGTCTTTTCCCTGTGAGCCTCCCTAGCCCTCTCAGCCATAGCCACCTCTTCCCTGTGAGCCTCCCTAGCCCTCTCAGCCATAGCCACCTCGTGTTCCCTCGCTGCCTTAGCCTCCTCCCTATCCTGTGCTCGTTTCTCCCTCTCCCTCTTTTCTTCCTCCTCAGCCTTTCTACTATCTATGTAGCCTTCTCGGTTCTCCTCAGTGAGGCCTAGCTCTACAGCTTCCTCGTAGATGGTTTTTATTGACGCCATTGTACCCTCGAAGAGTGAAAGGAACTAGGAAAAGCAAGTCCTATCCTATCTGCCTAATCAAATAGCACCGAAAGGAACAAAAAAAACTAGCCAGCCCTATCCTATCAGCCTAATCTGAGATGAACAACGAACGACAAAAGAAAGTTAAGATAGCATGGTTCCGTTACCCCTGGAACGAGTTATGTGAGGGAGGAATAAAGGAAGGAATTGATAAAGAGGAACAACGGATATAAGACAAGGAGAAAAATATGTTTACGCTCTACAAAAAAAAAATGACCCCTATAACTGCAACTGCGCAAGAATTTCGAACCAAAAAAAAAACTATGAAAACCGACAACAGTTAATTAGATTACAATCCCCTTCCCTCCATTTAATCGGACGATCGCAGCACTTGCGTACGACGCACGAATGGCGAAAGAAAAAAAATCACACGGACGAAATTCTTAACGAAAACAAAAAAAACAAGCAGAGATCAATTATTATACAAGCGAAACAAAATTGATGGAACACAATTATTTCTCGATAGCCTAAATTGTATAATCTATAAATATTATTATTATACACCAGCGATGAGAAAAGATGTTTAGAATTTTCCCAAGCCCACGGTCAGAAGTGACCACGCGGGTGGAAGAAGAAGGAGGGAGGGAAAAATTCCCCCACGGCTCACCTTCTTTCTAACACAACAACAATGCTATCCTAGCCTATGCCTATCTATTTTTATCTAACACATCCGCATCGGAAACTGGTCCTGATCACGGTCGCCAGTTGTAATAGGTCGCCTCCCTGATTTGTATATAAATTGGGCCACTAAGATAAAGGATCTCGTAGGAAAATATTCCTTAATTAATTACCCGGGATACAAATCAAAGACACGTCTATCCAATATATTTATACCGATCGATACAGTATATTTTGTTGTTCGGCCAGCTTACAGGATTAACGGTGTGTATATATATAGATTTATATAGATATAAAAAGGCTGTTCAATTGTTAACGCGATGGGACTATGTTATTAGAAAACTGTTATTTAACAATTAACAATGATAAATTAAACAAACATTCTATTAAAACGGTTTATTGAATAAGAGACACAAATTGATGAAAATGAATCGGAGGTTACGTTCACACACCACTCGCTCCTTCTATCCAAATGTTTAACTAACTTAATTAACCCCTCTAATTTAATTAACTAGAGCCTTAACTGAGCCACACTCAGTCAAACTCACTCCTAAAATTACCCGTCACTAATCTGATACCACTAGCCTAACGGAGTCCTATACACCAGGCAAAACAATTAACCCTCCCTTGAATTTACCCTTATCGCATATTAATGACCGCGTCTAGCACATCAGATTACTTATATAATAACACTGTATACTAACCTTTACACATGGTCGAAGGAGGGTGCCGCGTCACCCTGGTCGCCACTCCACACTCACAAGCACTTCACTCGCTGGCACACACTGGGGACTGAGGACTGCGTTCCCCTCTCCTGCTTTATTTATACCCTCGGTTTGGAACAAGCGTATGCTTGGAGAATTGGCGGGAAAAGGAAAGAACATCTAGGACCTTCTCGAACCTTCTCGAAGGTCCGAGAACCTTCTTGACCAAATTACTGACCGCACGTCCCCACCCCCTCTACTCTCTCTCTCTATACTCTCCCCGCACCCCCCTCGACTCTCTAATATGTCTAGCTATCTATATCTCAGGCACGATACCGTGACAGTAATGGTTGTCTTCTTTTTCAACAGCCTCTCAACTGCGGCTATGGGTGAAGGGCATGAAGACTCGCTACGGGAAGCTGAGCAACGTGAAGTCAGGGCAGACAAAATACCACACAGAGAGGAACAAGTGGATTCTTGCCCACTTCAGCTTCCTGTTTCGCCATATAGCCAGGGTCAAGGGACGCACGAACGAGGAGGAAATTAATTTGTTTTTGTTTAATACATGTTAACCTTTTTAGGAGTGAGGAACTACATGAACGAAGGCGGTGCTGGTTGGGGGGAGGGGCGTCGACTGACTGGGGACAGAGGTGCATGGGGGCGGTTCGTTCGTGGCCACCCCTTCGGGGATCACAGCGTCAGGCAATAGATAGATAGATAGAACCTTTTTAAATATATAATACAATCGTCATTCACTGTTTTACAAATATTGTTTCCTACAAAGTAATACATCTCTGGGTATCAAGGAAGAGAAGATTGTGTACATAATGTTTTGGGTTTTATTAAAACTATTTTCTTTATTTGTTGGGGCTCAGTGACTATTGACAAATATATTATTATATGATTACGCATTTTCATAGTGTATTAACATGAAATAGGGACCGAGCAAGGACAGAGTCATAATATATCCATTGCATGTTCACCTTCCACCACTTCCTCAGCGAGACACCATATCTGTAAAAGAAATAAGGTTAAATTGTAGTATTTTATATAAATCGTGGACAGCTTGATAGACAGGTACCATGAATAAGTTTTGAACATACTGACGACAGGTATATTTGTGAAAACTGGCCATTTTCCTCATTGTGACAATTGGTGAAGTGGCCCACATTTCTGTAACAATATACGTGGGGGCAGTATGTTTGAAACCTGGACAGAAATACCTCCCCGTCAACACGTTCAATGTTCTTATTCATGTGCATAAAAGTAATACATATTTTTTGTTTTCAGTTCCTCGATCGCCAACGGGAGAGGGGTGGCGACAGCGACGTGGAAGTGTTGGAACACTCCGACAAGGACTTGACCCCTGCCACGACCCGAAGGGCAGCTCAAAGGCAAAGGGAGGAGAGGTGTCAAACGCACCAAAGCTCCCTATGCCTCTGACGACGAGGAACTGATTGTAAGCATTTAATTGTTTTTTACCATTATTATATGTACAGTATATATATATATATATATATATATATATATATATATATATACATAGTCATACATACATACATATTTATGGTCTCCTTAAATGTGGGAGTGTTCACCCTAATCTTGCGGTCATCGGCCACAGGCTGAAAGCTGTTCCTCACCCCCCTAGGGTTTCCCTATTGTCTGGGCAAGGTACTTGTCCTGGCTACAGGCCACACAGGGCTCACGGCCATACTTTAGTGTCGTCAAACTTTGCTCGATATTATTTGTTTAAGAAATAGTTTATTGTTTAGTATAGAAATGATTTATGTACGAATATATATACCGTATATATATATTTTTGTTTTGTTAATGTTACTAGAATAACACCCTTTCCCAAACATTATATATATATATATATATATATATTCATACATACATACATATTTTTGGTATCCTCAAATGTGGGAGTGTTGCTCTAATCTCGCGGTCATCGGCCACAGGCTGACAGCTGTTTATGCCCCTCTAGGGTATCCAACCCCCTTAATGTCAGGTCAAGGGACTTGTACAGGCCACAGACCACACAGGGCTCACAGCCTAACTTTACTGTTGTCAAACTTTGTTCGATATTATTTGTTTAAAGAAATATTGTGTTCTTGACTATAGAAATTATTTTTGTAACAAAATATTATTACTTTATGACAATTGTGACTTTGTATTCACGAAATACATTGACAGGCGTTCTCCCTTTTCGTTCATATTCGTTCATTCACTCCATAGCTACATTGTGGGTACTGCGAAGGAGAGTCTGTTGTAAAATAAAATTCCGATAACATGCCGCTGGGTAAATTCGAGACCACACAGGGCTCACGGCCATACTTGACTGTCGTCCAACAAAGTTCGACATTATTTGTTAAAGAATTATTTTATTGTTTAGTTTATAATTTATTATGTACGAAAATATTATTACTTTGGTTTACACTAACTTTAATTTTTTCACACAGCTTCTCAGGGATCGCAGGCTCAAGGTGGCTCAGCTCCAGGAGGAGGTCAACAAACTCCGACAGAGGAAGACGCCACTGGAGGAAGAGATTGAACATTTTGGTGCATACATGTGCAACACGCTTAAGTTGCTGCACAAAAATATAGCCAAAAAATATATAAGCAATGCGCTAGATCTGCTCGGGGAGGCCCGAAAGCAGAATCTGAGCAAAGTACTTGAGAAAGTGTGGGATATAGCCCAAGTCCAGTATGAGGTCAATCTTCCTCCTCCAGTGGCAACAACCAGCGCCACCCATCACCCGACCAACGCACCTGTCCAGCAAAAAGGTACAACTCCACCTGTCCTGCCCCCACAACAAAGCCCTGGGTTGATAAGCCTAATTTATAACCAGGGCCCACACTCATCTACCCACCAACCAGCTGCGTGGAGCCTTCCACAAGTACAACAACAACCAGGACCACCACCACCACCACCAGGAGCAGCACCACCACAAACTCACATGTTCACCACCAATCCGAGTTTTCGTGGTCCATCACCTGGTGTGTGGCCTGCCGTGCAATTCCACCCACCGACAGCCAGCTATAACGTGGCGCCCTACACACTGACCACGCTCAATCCGGAGCCCTCGCCCTTGTCCGCACCTGCAACCACAGCAACACAACTCCTACAAATACTAACAGAAGCTAATCTAGCTTAACCCCCTCCCACACAAGACACAACACCAACCTTAATCCTGGACGACAGTGCCACCATCCAAACTCCCAAAGGTGGGAAGGAGGGCGAGTGAAGACTGGGAAACATGAACATGTTTCCCTATTCATCATTTACCATTTATCAACATAAATATGTATCATTCACTAGTTCACCACCATTTCATTAAGTCTTTTTAATTTGTTTTTTGTTAACATTTAATTTTCTTTGTAAATTTTCTAATAAAATAATAAACAGTGATTTATCTTATTCAATACCTATTTGTAGTTAGCTCCTACTAATCTTATTAGATCATTCCATCTTGCCAAGAGACACGACCTGCTCCTTGGTAATAGTCCTTGAGGTACAACCTCACTCTCTTCCCTGCTACCGAGGAGGTATTGCGTGTGAGGAGTTCTAGAGAGAGTAGTTCACCCTCTTGCCTCCACGTACACCAGGGTTGACACGCCGATTTGCGTGGTCCTCCTCGTCCATCCGCGCGATGTTGTGGGTCGGGTAGCGAGTCCGGAGCAGGTTGTGCAGACAACAAATTGCTAATACTGCTGATTCAACATTTTTGGGGTCAAGGAGAATCTATGTCATCAGTAGTCGGAACCTAAGAAAAGAAGGAGAAGGACATATTAATATATAGCTAGGAGAAGAAGGAGGACATATTAATATAAAGTATTTAAATTTGACAAACAAATATAATAGTTAAAAAGGAAAGCGAGGTAAAAGTGAAAAAATAATGTTTATTGTAAACAATATACATGTTGCTATCAAATAAAATGGTATGATTATACATCAACTGACGAAAATTGAACTATATAATGCTTGTTATGAAGATTAGGAATTTAACACAAAAGTTAAATAATTGTTACATACCTAGAAAATTAACCATGAATAAAAATTATAAATAATGAGTTCGTAATTGTAAACATAGACATATTAAAAACAAAAATAATAAAAAGAAGCCCATCCTCATTGACAATGAGAATTGTATATGAGTGTTTACTATAATAATATTACTTCGTGCAGACATAAGACACATTTTATTTACCTATTAGCCATAATCCTGAAGGCATTCTCAACCACTCGGCGAGCTCTTGAGAGGCGATGGTTGAAGATTCGCTCTTCCTTGGGCATTTTTCTGTGAGGGAACGGTTTCATGAGCCATGTCCTCAGCCCAAAAGCGTCGTCCCCGACGATAAAGTAGGGGACAGGCTGATCCCCACCAGGTAGAGGTTCAGCTTCCGGCAGTCCCGCACGGCCCTCCTCGAGTGCAGTACGAAGTGCGGTGTCCATGAACACACCACCATCAGATGAAGACCCGTGGGCTCCAACATCAACATAGAGAAATCGATAGTTGACATCAGACAAGGCCATCAGGACTATCGAATGGAACTTCTTGTAGTTGTAGAATTTGGAGCCCCCCTTGGGAGGACATTTGATGGCAATGTGTTTGCCCTCCAGGGAACCGCAGGTGTGTGGGAAGTCCCAGGTGAGAGCAAATTCGTCTGTCACTTCCTTCCACTGAGCAGGTGTCCTTGGGCAGACCATTACCTCACCCATGTACTCATCAACGATTGCATTGCACACCTCAGGGACAATTTTGGAGATGGTGTTTGGTGCAACTCTGAAGGAATATGAGAGGTCTGTGTACATGTTCCCAGAGGCCAGGAATCTCAGCGTTATAGCCAACCGCAAACCTGGTTCGAGACTTGCACGGAAGGTGGTGTCCTGCTGCAATCCTTGGCCCGACACGACTTAGCAGCTCCCTGAACATAACGACGGGCATCCTCATAAAGTTTTTGAACTTAGCACTATCCTCCTCTGCAAACTCAACCATCAATTTGTGATACACACCATAATCTTCACGGCGTTAATACATAGGTCGGATATGCCACTTCCTCCTCCGTTCTAATTTGCTCTTCTGCTTCCTTGCTCGTCTTCTTTTGATGAGGGCCGCCAACAACTCGATCTCTGCATGTTCACGCTCCAATGCCAGAGCCAAACGTAGGAGAGCATTGGAGCGTGTAGTAAGTAGTAAATCCATGGCGCTGTAGTTCGGTTGTGTGGTGCGGTGTAACTGCTGATAAACACTGTTGGAGGGCAGAGGTGCGCCACCATATTTATACCAACCCTCTCATGACATTACATAATCGTATCCGGTCGCAGGTGGGATCACTGGAAAATGTACATTCGCTGGTCGTCGGGCATTCGCCATAAATCGCACAACGTCCGCGGTTTATCTCGTTCCATCGTCCAACATTCGAAAGTAAATCTCTGTGCATTCGCCATTTTCGCCCTTTGTCTCACTTCATTCGCCCTTAACCGCCCTCAATTGTCGCACAACATTCGTCATTATCGCCAAAGAGTTCGCCATACTCGTCCTTTAGTCTTACTTCCGTCGCACTTCATTCGAGGAAATTCATCTTTCTCGCTTCATTCTCTTTCATTCGCTTCTGAAAAACCCAGATTCGTCGCGATTATTGGGACATAGAAAAAAAACACGGTCGCACGGCGGTCGCCATCGCAAAATCGAACAGTGGGATACCGCCTTTAACCCAGTGAGACCCAGCGTCGCACGTGATGCGTCGGCAGTGTTTGATCACCAGCTCCCAGCGACGCATCACGTGCGTCCGGCATATTAAAATCAGTTACGTGGCTCGAAAGGTAGGAAATGGCGGTAGAATAGGAGGGGGAGGCACCGTAGTGTGTATGGGAGCCGGGCCGGTAGGTGTGAGCGGGCCAAGACAGCCGTGCGGCCCGTGGTGGTGGGCTTAGTGGGGATACTTTACACCCTTAGTTCACCGCCACTTTGAACCTTCATTACTCCGGTCGTATGGGAGCTAGAGGCTTGAGATTTATGTGAGACACTCCTTAGGATGTATGCCATACAATGCCATACTCAGTTTTCACCCTAGTGCTCCCGGGCGGGTGGTCATGCAGGGGAGACGAACTTTCGACCCCCTCCCCCCCGCCCCCCAAATGACCGAGGTGATTTTTTTTTGTTTTCTTCATTTCTCACTATTCTCTTCCATTTTGGCTCAACACATTTTGTTTAGGGCCCCCCCCCCCCCCCAACCCCCCCCCCAAAACAAATATCCGAGGTGATTTTATTTTATTTTTGTTTTCATTTCTCATCCTTGTCTTCCATTTTAGCAAACAAAAACAAGAAGTGAAAATGGCTTGGGACTGGGGTGAACAAAATATTATAACTAGCCGGGGCTCAACGGGTTAAGGAGACAAATGGCAGGTTGTCTGTAACGAGTGTCTCCCCCAAATCCGAAAGAGTGACAGGGCCGAATTCACGGGACGTTGGGTCGAAATACCTGGACACACGAAGTTTAAAACAGTTTAAGTCATAAGATGAGGGAAAGATTGATTGAGATAGAGAGAGAGAGAGTTCCAGAGTTCATTTGTTGAGTAGAAGGAAGACTGAGACAACTTGCCAATTCTAGGGTTGAAGACCTGGACAGAATAACAGTGGGATTGTCTTGAAACGCGGGTGCCTCGCACTCGCCACAATGGAGGGGGTATGCACTGAGAGAGCTCTGAAAAATACTAATTGTTGTAATAGCGATAGTAGAGTAAAAGGGATGCAACATTGCAGTGTGGAAGCGAGTTGATGAGACAAAATGCTTTGGACTCTACTCTTTCGAGAAGTGCGGTATGGGTGGAGCCTCCCCACACATGCCAACAATACTCAATACAGGGGCGCAATGTGCCCCGATACAGAGCAAGAAGCTGTGCGGGAGTGAAGAACCCACAGCGTCGATTGAGCACACCTAACTTTTGGTAAGCTGTTTTAGTAAGAGTGGTAATGTGATCTTTCCAAGAAAGGTTGGATGAAAAAGATACAGCTAATATATTGAGAAACGATGAAGTGTTGATTTGTGTGTTGTTGTAAAATAGTTTATAGTCTTGTGGAAGAATTGTGATGGAGAGATAGAAGCATAAACGGAGTCGTGGCGGCACTGAAAGTAAGTAAGGATGACCAAGAGTTAGTAAGATATGAAAGAAGATCACCAGTAGAGCGGCTCTTAAGGAAACCCTACTGACGATCTAAAAGTAGATTTTGGGAAAATAAATGCTTAAGAAATTTAATAGTTTAAATACCTTTAGAAATGCAGAAAATGAGAGCAATTTGGACGATAGTTAGAGGGTTGGGAGCGGTCACCCTTCTTTGAGACAGGTTAAATATGAGCAAACTTCCAGCAAGAAGGAAAAACGTTAGAAGAAAAACAGAGACGAGAGAGTTTGCCTAGGCAGAGAGTCAGACGGAAGAACAGTTTTTGAGTACAACAGGCGGAAAACCATCCGGTCCATATGCCTTCTTAGTATTAAGCCCAGAGAGGGCAGAAAGTACATCCATAGAAGGTATTATGATATTAGGCATAAGTAAGTGAGAGGGGGTTGGAGAGGGAGGAATAGCTCCGAAGTCATCCAAGGTGGAGTTTTTTTAGCGAATTTTATGCAATATCCTCTTGAGGATTATGACTCATTTTGGTAGTTTATTCTTTCTATTATGAGACTCTGCAGTAGACTTAATTACTGACTTAATCTGCTTGTTCTGTAGACTCTGTAGAGCATGACGACAATAAAGGCATTGCCCTTATATTCATATTAAGAGGCTGGAAATTATACAATCACAGGGCGAGGGCTGGGCCTGTCCAGAGTGAGGTTTGGTATCCTCTACCGAAACTTAGCTGTTTCTGTCGGACTCTTTTCCTATACTACTTTTCTTACTTCGTGGGCGGGTGGCTAGGAATCCTCCTCCCCTTATAAAATTAACTTACTAATCAAGACAGAGAAATTGTCGAGAGAATGAGAAAGTGGTCCTGGACCCTAAGAATTGGAACTTTAAATGCTGTTTCTGTTCGGGCTCTATCTCGAGTCGGCCAACCCCAGCCATGGGGTATGTGCCTGATTATACACATACAAGACAAACCCTCAAAGATTATTGGTTATAAGTATAATAATAATGTATACACACTATTGTCCAACATCATGTGGCACCACAGACACTTTAGACTTGTGGGCGCCAGTGGCACCCAGGCCTGTGGAGGCAGCAAGTCCTTCAGTTCACACCGGACTCTCACATAGCCAACAAGCGTCTCGGCGCTCCTGTACTCAACCCTAGCCAATAAAGGATTGAAGAGTACTGGTGTTCTATCTCCATTCATCTTTATTATATGGCGCAGTGTATATCAGTATCTGAACCTACATGGAGAACCTGCACTACCTAGCTGAGGCTGCAGCTGCTGTGGAAGCCGGCTTGCAGCCATGCGGCCCCTACCCTGCTACATCTACCTCCCAACCGGTCGAGCCTTCATTGGCCGATGCCCTGTCTCCACACCCATCCATCACCTACTTGAATGCAAGGATCGACGCCCTCCAATCGAGTATCGCCACCTTTCTACAGCATCACCAGGACCAGCATCACCAGGACCGGCACCTTCAATTACAACATCACCCCGCGACAGCTCCACCACCGCCCCGCCAGGATCTCCAGCCCCACCAGCCTCTACAACATCAGCCTCAGGCCAGTAATGTTATCCACCAGGCTGACCCATCCTTTGCCTCACACCCCACCAGTGATACACTTATTCACCCCTCTACACAGACACCCACACCTCACACATCTCCCCATGTCCCAGTGCTACCCCATACATCTCCCCATGTCTCAGTGCCCCACCATATGCCAGTTACCCATGTCTCAGTGCCCCACCATATGCCAGTTATTCCCCACATGTCTTTGTTACATATGAACATGACTGATCCCCTTACCCGCCCTATCAAGAGCGAACATCCCACACCCTCCCCCACTGACGGCCAGGCCCACACTGGTGTCGGTAGCGACGGTCGGTATTACGGCAGCCATTATGCCCCCCCTGGCTATCGTACGGCTGGCACCAACCCTCATTGCGCAACCTCGTCTGCGCATGACGTCACCCATCACCCGACGGCCCCTCCCCCTGGCTATCGTACAGCTGGCACCAACCCTCACGGCGCAGCCTCTTATGCGCATGACGTCACCCATCACACGACGGCCCCTCCCCCTGGCTATCGTACGGCTGGCACCAACCCTCACGGCGCAGCCTCTTATGCGCATGACGTCATCCTACACCCTACCACCACCACCACCACCACGGCCCCGTCCCACCCCGCCCTGGCCCTGATGTCCGGTTATCGTACAGCTGGCACGGACCCTTACGGCGCGGCTATCTATACACCTCAAGTCCCTCCCTATCCAGCCCAGCCCCGCCCCGCCCCGCCGGGCTGCCCCTACGCGGCCCCAGGCCACTTTACATATGCCGGGACACGCCAATTCTGGGCTGATTGGGAGGTCTACAAACGGCTAGTCCTTCTACCACCTCACGAGGCTACCATCGAGCTCTACCAGACGTGCAGCCCTGCCCTTCAGAGCGCCATATTTGCTCACAATCAGGCGTTCTCCTCATTTCCAGAAATCGACCTAGCAACTCTCATCACGCAACTCGTCCACCGACAACGGAACCGCGCAGCCGCTCGCCAACACTTCCGGTCTCTCCTCCAACAACCTACTGAACAGATCCGGGACTACGTCACACGTATTACGGAGGCCACTTTGGACTTTGGCTTTACCTGCCCCTATTGCCACACTGATGTCTCTGACGAACACATACGGGACCAGGTGACTATCGGGATTAGTGATTCGTCCCTTCAGCAAGATGTTTTAACTAAAGACCACACCCTACCTACCTTACAAGATGTTATCAACTACTGTGTGGGGTTCGAATCCGCGGCACTCGACCAGACGGCCATGCAACCGGGGGTACATGCTGTGAAATCACCATACCAGCGTCTCAAGAGTACTTATCCACGCCCCGCCCCTATCGAGCCCCCCGCCCCACCCACTCAGTCCCCGTCGCCCGCCCCACCACCTCCCCACGTCGGCCCCATTTCATCTCCCACACGTTGCTCCGGGTGTGGCCTATCTTCACATTCACAAGCCCAACGATCTTCTAAGTGTCCTGCATGGGGCAAGACCTGCACGGCGTGTAATAAACCTAACCACTTTGCCAAGGTTTGTAAATCCACATCTTCTCAGTGCAGTGGGTGCGGCCTATCCACACACTCTCGAGCCGAACGCCCATCCTAATGCCCTGCTTGGGGCAAGACCTGCCCGTCGTGCAACAAACTCAACCATTACTCCACAGTTTGTCACTCCACGCCCTCACCTTCATCCGTGGCTGTTATCATTGGTACCATCAAGCAGGCTGTTAACAAACCACCACCCACACGGCTCCCCTCCTTGCCCATTACCATTTCTACTGCCATGTCGCCCCACTCTCACCCCACCAGCGTCACTGCCCACCCTGACACGGGCGCCCAAGTATCTGTGGCTGGTTTGCAATTACTACGGGCACTGGGCCTCCAACGCCACCACCTACAGCCTACTCACCAACGGATCACGGCCGTGGGGGGTCACACTCTCCAGGTCCTGGGTTATATGCCGACTACCATTACCGCCACCGACGTTGCCGGCACCCCCTACACTACTGATGATGATGTTTTTATTATTCAGGCACAGTCACCGTTATTTATCAGCATTTCAGCTTGTAGGGCACTACATATCATCCCTCCCGACTTCCCCACACCTACCCCCTGCATGGCCGCCCACACTGCCCAACCACCACCCACCTTGACCAGGACCCCTCCACCACACCGGCCCACTTCCCTCAACTTCCCACCTAACGACCTGCACCTGTCTGACCTTCGTGACTGGGTCTTGTCACAGTTTACATCTTCAGCATTCAACACCACCAGCGGCCCACTCCCCACGATGTCTGGCCCTCCCATGCACATCCACATCAAGCCTGGCGCATCTCCACGTGCTGTGCACACCCCTGCCCCTATACCACATCATTGGAAGGCCCAGGTCAAAGCAGATCTCGACAGGGACGTCGCACTGGGCATTATTGAGCCTGTCCCCATCGGTACCACTACTACCTGGTGTTCTAGGATGGTGGTGGTCGCCAAGAAAACTGGACAACCCCGCCGTACAGTTGATCTGCAGGCATTCAACCACGCCTGCCTTCGGGAGACACATCACACCCCGAGCCCATTCAACTTGGCCCAATCCATCCCTGCAGGCATTCGTAAGACGGTCCTAGACGCCTGGAATGGATACCATGCTGTTTTACTCGACGAATCCAGCAGGGAGGCTACGACTTTTATCACAGAATTTGGCCGTTACAGGTATATCAGGGCCCCTCAAGGTTACTTGGCAGCTGGCGACGCCTATACCCGACGATTCGACGCAATCATACAGGCTGTCCCTCGTAAGGTGAAGTGTGTCGACGACTCCCTTTTGTGGGTCTCTTCAGTCGAGGAGGCCTTTTGGCACACTTTTGATTACCTGATCCTCCGCGCAACCAACGGTGTCACTTTCAACCCTGACAAGTTTACCTTCGCCGCCCCATCAGTTGACTTCGCCGGAGTCACCATCACAGACACTGGAATTAAGCCATGCACGTCCATGATTCAGGCCATCCGTGACTTTCCCACGCCCACAGACATCACGGGAGCCCGGTAGTGGTTTGGTCTCGTTGAACAGGTCGCCTGGGCCTTCAGCATCAAACCGGAAATGGCGCCCTTCCGGGAACTTGTGCAGTCCAAAACCCCCTTCCACTGGGATGAGGCACTCGACCGTACCTTTGCCACATCTGAGGACCACATCACACACCTGGTTGAGGAAGGTGTCTGCTCCTTCGAGATCGGCAGACCCACGTGCCTCACCACAGACTGGAGCAAAACTGGCCTTTGCTTCCTCCTACTCCAACAACATTGTTCCTGCCCCACCGCATCTGCTCCCACCTGTTGCAAGGTCGGCTGGAAACTCATCTTCGCCGGCTCCCGTTTTACCACACCTGCCGAGTCCCACTACGCACCCGTCGAAGGTGAGGCTTTAGCAGTGGCTGACACCCTTGACAGATGCAGAATGTTCGTCCTGGGCTGCCCTGACCTCGTCATCGTCGTGGACCACAGACCTCTACTGCACATCCTTAACGACCGGTCCCTTGACAACATACCAAACCCTCGCCTGTTCAAGATTAAGGAACGTACCCTACGATACCAGTTCACCATTCAACATACGCCTGGCAAATGGCACCACGGCCCCGACACTGTCTCCCACTACCCGACCCGGCCCTCCGCGGACGCCCATGATGTGCATAATGCGGCCGCCAGTGAGCTCGATATCCACTCCGTTGCCTTGGCCTCCCTCACCATGCTCGCCGCCATACCTGACCCAGTTGTATCATGGTCTGACCTTAAATCTGCCGGCCAACAAGACAGCGGGTATACCTCCCTTCTTCAGACCATCCCTGAGGGCTTCGCGGACTCCAGATAGGCGACCGCCCCCCAACTACGACAATTCTGGGGTGTTAGAGACCGCCTCACTTCCGTCGACGGAGTGGCCCTCATGGATCAACGACCAGTCATCCCCCATCATCTTCGGTCCAGACTTCTGGAGGCCCTTCACTCAGCTCATCAGGGTATGACTGGCATGAAGGCCCATGCACGTGTTTACTGGCCAGGTATTGACAAGGCCCTACGCAACTGCCTGGATACCTGCCACTACTGCCGCACCCACGCCCCGTCCCAGCCGAAAGAGCCACTCATGTCATCTGACCCACCCCAATCCCATACGACCAGGTAGCCGCCGATTTTTTTCAGCACCAGGGCAAACACTGCCTGGTCTACGTCGATCGCTTCTCCAGCCAATGTCCACATCTTCTACCTGCCACCAGGTAAATGTGATGCTCACCACCTCATCTCGGCGTGCCGTACCCTCTTCACCCACTACGGAGCACCCCGGGTACTGGCGAGCGATGGTGGGCCCCTGTTCACAGCCGGGGACTTCCAAGAATTCCTGGCACATTGGGGTGTGTCACACCGGGTCAGCTCTGCGTTCTACCCTCTGTCTAATGGCCGCGCCGAGCTGGCTGTTAAAGCAGCCCGCCGCATCATCGCGGACTGTACATCCCCTACTGGCTCCCTAGACAACAACGCCGCAGCCCGCGCCCTCCTCCAATACAGGAACACACCCCTCTCGACCATTGACAAGGCACCAGCTCAACTTCTCTTTGGCAGGACCCTACGGGACCACGTCCCCTGCAATCTTGCACTTCTCCACCTCCACCCCCACTGGCTTCTCTCGGCCGAAGCTCGTGAGGCAGCCCTTTTCCACCGTAACGCTGTCCTAGCCACATACTATAATGATTCAGCCCGGCCTTTAACACCACTCCACATCGGTGACCGGGTCTCCGTCCAGAACCAGGGGGGCAACAACCCGACACAGTGGAACAAGACTGGCACTGTAGTGGAGTTGCATCCACACCGCCAGTATACCATCCGGGTGGATGGGTCGGGGCGAGCCACACTCCGCAACCGCCACTTCCTACGCCAGCTTCGCCTACCGCCCTCCACTCAACCTACACTGCCCGACTCCACCATCGCTTCGTCGGACGCCAATAGGGGGGGGGGGGGGGGAGATATAATAATAATGTATACACACTATTGTCCAACATCATATGGCACCACAGACACTTTAGACTTGCGGGCACCAGTGGCACCCAGGCCTGTGGAGGCAGCAAGTCCTTCAGTTCACAACAGACTCTCACGTAGCCAACAAGCGTCTCGGCGCTCCTGTACTCAACCCTAGCCAATAAAGGATTGAAGAGTACTGGTGTTATATCTCCATTCATCTTTATTATAATAAGAAGAATTTTAAAAAGTGTCTATACTAGTACACCCATATAAATGTATATTAATGGTAATAACCCCATCTAATGTTAGGATGGAAAGGTAAAGCTCAATCAAAATTCCCAATGATTTTATTTAACCTATTTTATACGTTTGATACATTATAGTTCACCCTAATTTATTTCGTAGGAACAAGCCCGAAAACACCCGACTACAAAAAATAAAAATAAATACATAAATAAAAATGTCCATCCGAGTCCATTTGGTGTCCAAGGGAAGTTATGTCCGCGTCCTTCCTAATATAAAGAATATATAGAATGGGTCCCTCTAACTACACACAGGATAATCGCATTGTTCACATGCATATTTCACCCCCAATTATCGCATTTTCTACATCATGTATTTTTGCGAAAATTAAGAATTACGTGTGGTGGAGTGCAAAAGATTTAAGGAGAATTCACAAGACGTATATCCCAGCAACTTTGATTAGTTTATTAACTCATTGCACACTTTGGGACTATTTTACACTGTTATCGGCAGCTTAATTGAAATTATATTATCATAACTAATAGAATGCCTGACATAGTTAAATTCAGAAGCTGCCAAACTTGCCTTTAAAACTATTGCCGGAAAAATGTTTTTGTTCATCCCCCTTAAGAAGATGTTCAGTGAGAGGTGCACACATTACCCAGAAACTGTCGACCACCACGCCGACCTGTCTGGTCATCACCATAACCCTGGGAGGAGGAGCTATCATTAGTTGGGAGAACCACCGCTGGCCCCAGGTGACACAAATAACATTGGTAATTGACAGCTGACCCGGGGCAGGACAGTGCTAGGCCACCGGGTAGAGAGGAAAAAGGTCATATCTATTTCTATATGGCAAATGAGTATAGTCTGACAAATCTGGAAGGGTCTGTTCTCTCTTCCCCTGAAATGTCCAAAAGCGGATGGCAGAGAGAGAACTCCTACACACGCTTAACACTACAGCCTGAAGTCAGGAACTATTTGTTAACACGAAGATCTAGTCTATTAGGTAAAACATTATTCGAATGACCACAATTTACCTTCTGCGGGTTACCTTTGTATGCCTACTAGATGTTCGTTTTACGGTGAGTAAAGTTGCCAGTAGGTAGTTATATAAATATATTTCTTTGCAGACAAAATTGCTCAAATCAGAAATGAGTTTGACAATACCCCTGCTCTTGGAGAATACTCTGTGGTCCCTTCTCGGCCGTTGGCCGTAGACTCTGCCTTGACACATTTTCAGCCGATTAACTCCCTAAGTGCCTTGACATACCTAAGAGGACTCAATAAAACATTATGTTCATTGGACCCGATAAATGTATCAAAGATAACTACAGCTTATGAGACTGCATCACCTTTCATTGCTTCAATTGTCAATCGTATCTTTGAGAAATTTTTTTTTCCAAATTCTGAAAAACATGCCTTAATTCGGCTTTTACTGAAAAAGGCAGGCCTAGATTGTGATAATTTGGTAAACTATCGCCCTGTGTCTAACCTGTCATTTCTGTCTAAGATTGTCGAGCGTGCAATACTGGACCAGTTGCTGCCTTTTCTGGAGCGGAACAGTGTCATTCCCCTGTCTCAGTTTGCTTATAGGAAGCTCCACTCAACGGAGACAGGCCTGAGCAGGATTTATAATGATTTAGTCTCGAATACATGTTCTGGACGGTGTTCTCTTTTGGTTTTGTTGGATCTCTCTGCAGCATTTGATACTGTTGACCATCAGTTGCTCCCGAGAGACCTTTCTGGTTTTGGTGTGCAGGGAGATGCACTCCTGCTTCTTCAATCATATATTACCGATCGCAGTCAATGTGTTGTCATTGGTGGCTCTATGTCAGAACCATGATCGCTAAAGTTCGGGGTGCCTCAGGGATCAGTTCTTGGCCCTGTGTTGTTTATTATCTATGCCTCTAGTCTTTCATCCCTACTGGATGCACATGGTGTTAAGTATAATTTCTATGCAGATGATTCACAGTTGTATATTGAAATTAATAATATCGATGAGGTAAAGAATACATTTTCATCACTCTTGTCAGACTTGAAGATCTGGATGACTAGAAGGAAGCTCAAATTGAATGACAAGAAGACGGAGATTATAGTCATAAATGGTAATTTGAGAAATAGTGTCCATGAAGATTTTTGATGTCTAGAATTCGGTGAATCACAGCTCCAACCTTTGGAATCAGTGAAAAACTTGGGCGTTGTATTCGACAAAAATCTGAACTTTAAGAATCATATAAATAGTGTTGTGAAGAGTTGTCACCTTTACATTCGTAACCTGTATGCTATAAGGAAGTTCTTGAGCAAGGAATCTCTTTTGACCCTCATTCATTCATTTGTTATATCTAGAATTGATTACTGTAATTCATTGTTCATTGGTCTACCAAATGTTACTTTGAAGAAACTCCAGTCTGTTCTTAATAGGTGTGCTAGACTAATATTTTCACTTCGACCCAGAACACCCACCACATATTTTCTAATATATCTACACTGGCTTCCCATCAAGGCCAGAATAGAGTTTAAAGTGTGCCTACTGACATTTAAGGTGCTGAGGTTTGGTGAGCCTAAGTATTAGTTGGATCTTCTATTTCCAACAGATAATGAGTCAAATGTGAATTTACGTAGTGGTGATGACCCATATCGCCTTTATGAGCCCAGAGCCATTGGGGAACGTGGTTTTGCTGCTAGATTCTTTTCTTATGTTGCCCCACGTCTATTCAATCGACTTCTTGTGTCACTTAAGCAGTTGAATTGCGTTGATGCTTTTAAGAAACAACTGAAGTCGCACATATTTCTGAGGGCTTATGATATTGGGGAGCATAGAGTTACTGATGACTATAAGCTCTAAATGTGTTTTTTTTTTTTTTTTTTTTTAAATGGAAACATTTAAGTTAATGTGAGCGCTCGTGAATCCATTTGGAGAATTGGCGCTCGAACAAATAAAATACCAGCATATTATTATTATTATTATTATGAATATATAAATATATATATACTGTATACAGTATACTGTACATATATACTGCAAAGCACCAACGTTTTAGCAATGGTTTATGGTTTATATTACGAGAAACTTGATACAACCTTCCCACAAAGGCCTGTGGCCGTATTGTGAGCACACAGACACACACACACACACACACGGGTAGCATTACCTGCGGGTTCTGTGCGCGACTATGCAAATTTCCGCCACAACAGACCTGTCCCCGTCAATTACCGACAATTACAAGTCACACGTTTAAGAGGCTCAGCGGCGACCCACCCACGAGGGAGGGCCAAGGTTAGGGCAACCTTTCCAATATAGATCTTGAACATATCTCAGCTATGACGCCATCTTGGAGACTAATTTATAATAATCATTAGCTTGAGACAATTAATGTGTTCGCCTTGTAGACCTTGTTACGTATCTTGATCCTCAAGTGGTTAACTTGATGAATCTAGATAGCACAGAGATATATATTAAGGTATCAGTCAGCTGAAGGCAAAACAAAAGTAAAATCTAATAAAAGTATTTCCTGTTGTTGCTTCCTTTCCTTTTGGATCTTAGGACTTTGTATCCTTTATTGACTGATACTCTTTACTTATGAAAAATACTGAAACTAATTAAAGTCATGTAGTATTTATAAAGAATTATTATTTAACCGAAGCTTAGTAGGCTATGGTTATGAACCGAATAAGTTATAGCTAAAGAAGGACTATTAATTTTATAAAAAGTCTTGAAAGATAAATATTAAAGTAAGAATATTTCTGTCTCTTACCCTTTTGAAATGAATAGATAGTTTTCTTCTATGTCCTTTTATTTATATTTAATGTAATTATTCTTGGTTCTTGTCTTACGTTAATAGTATTATATTATTATTATCATCAGGAGTAATATCAAAGTCACATAAAAAGTTAGATATATATTTAATAATTAGTTAAATTTATTTCTTAACCACGTAACATTGAGGTTTGATTATGAGTAAATAAAGTTACAGGATCGTTTCATAGATTCGATTCAGGTCTCACTCAAATAATATGAAAAGCAAAATATAATATTTTGAAGCAAAAGAATTTTCTTCAGCTTAGAAAATCACTATAAGTAATATTAACACAGCCATGTTAGTCTAAGGCGATATTACTAATATGAGACAATAGCATCACCGTACTAAGCACCGTTAAGCAATGTAAGCTTAATTCAAAGAAAATGAAAGAACTCGTAAGTATTAATATAAAACAATAGTATTACTTTCATCATAACCCAATTACTTAAAGAGTTGCTTTAGTCCACAAGTTAGTCAACTAAAATAGTTAAGTACATAATAATAGCGTTAACGTTAATTCCCAATCAAATAGTTAAGTACATAAATAGTAGCGTTAACGTTAATTCGCAATTAAATAGTTAAACACATAATAGTAGCGTTCACGTTAATTCCCAATTAAATCGTTAAACACATAATAGTAGTGTTCACGTTAATTCCCAATTAAATAGTTAAACACATTACACACATTAAACACATCACGTAAATTCCCAATCACATATCTCACTAACCAACATAACGTAAGTGTTTACACCGAACACACTTAACACACATTTATATAATCTGACTGACAGTCACAATCCCATTATAATACTTCACCCCGTCTTCCTCCAGCTGCAAGTTCACCTTCCCCAACTCCAAATGAGACTGATTTGAATGCCCACAACTCGGGTCTTATATACCAAACAATGATGGTGTAGGAACGAATCAGGAGGCGAGTGATGGTGCGCGCTCCAATCATACCTCCTCGAATCACATAACAGGTGTGTCGTCCACTCACAGCTCCTGGCGTCGATCATACGTCATAGCATCGGTCATCGAGGTATGGGGCGAGCTGGTATGGGGCGAGATGGTTTGCCCACTCGCTCGTTCGCTCGCTAGTCTGCTTCACCACTTGGGTAGTTTGGCTCCTTGAACTCTAATTCTAACTCTTAAATTAACATACAGGGCTCCGTATGTCAGACCTCCCCCCTAGAAAAGAGTTTAAGGAGTATAGTACAGAATATTAAACATAATACATAAATAGATTCACCACCAGATTGGCAACAGCAAGATTATAATGAGGATATAATAAGGATATCACCCAAAGTAGGCAACGTCTCCAGGTACCACATCAGAACATAGCCGGAACGTAGCTGGAGCGTTATTCGAACTGCAAGGCATCTCACAGCTGAAGGCTTAAAAAGCGCACTACAAAAGCATGATATTTACCTCGCTACAAGGGAGAGCTAATTGCCAAAATCCTCTCATTAAATTAAACTTACTGCTGTAGGAGGCCAACCTGGTAAATGTAATCTAGATACGTGATAGGCAATCGGCTAGCACGTTTTGGACCCCCTTAATATGCTTGACATCCAGGGAGTATTCCTGCAGCAACAAACTCCACCTGGTCAGTCGTTGGTTTTTATTTTGGAACCTATGCAAAATTTTTAAAGGGGTGATGGTCAGTATATACAGTGATGGCACCAGAGGCAGATTGCACATAGACAGCAAAGTATTGAAGGGATAAAATTAATGCCAACAACTCCTTCTCAATGACTGAATAGTTACGTTGGGCAGAATTTAATTTTTTACTGAAATAACACACAGGATGCAATACTTCACAGTCGTCTTCCTGGAGCAACACTGCACCAACCCCGGTATTGCTCGCATCCACTGCCAGGGAAAAAGATCTGTTAAAATCAGGAGCTCTGAGTACAGGATAATTAGATAATATATACTTGGTAGCAATAAAGGCCTCTTCACATTCAGAGGACCACACAAATTTCACATCCTTACGGAGAAGATCTGTCAGGGGAGCAGTCAACTTTGAAAAATTTATAATGAAACGCCTATAATAGCCAATCATGCCTAGGTACCTTTGGATATGTTTCTTACTGCTAGGAGTTGGGAATTCTAGAATAGACTCTACCTTTGCTTGAGGAGGTGCAACCTGCCCCTGACCTACCGTATATCCTAGATACTGGACCGTACTCTTTACAAAGGTGCATTTCTTAAGATTAACCACCAGATTGGCATCAGCAAGATTTGAGAATAGCAATCTAAGTTGGTAAAGATGCTCCTCCCATGACTTTGAAAAGATAAGAATATCATCGATGTAGACAACGCACCCAGGTACCCCTTCAGTCACCAAATTCATGAGGCGCTGGAATGTAGCTGGGGCGTTTTTCAAGCCGTAGGGCATTACGTTACAGCAGAAGGCTTGATTGTTGACTACAAAGCATGATATTTCCCTTGCTCTGGGGGTGAGAGCTACTTGCCAATATCCCTTCATCAAGTCAATCTTGCTGATATAGGTGGCTGTACCAATATGGTCAATGCAGTCGTCGATCCGTGGCAGTGGGTAGGTATCGTTCTTTGTGACAGCATTGACTTGCCTATAGTCCATACATAACCTATGGCTCCCGTCTGGCTTTGGCACAAGTATGACCGGACTACTCCACTGGCTTAAGGCCCTAGTGATCAGTTCATTAGAAATCATAAAGTCAAGCTCGACCTGCAGTATACTCCTGCGTTGTGGCGAGACACGGTAGGGGGATAGTTTAATGGGAGTTGCATCCCCTACGTCGATGTCGTGCACGGCCAAAGAAGTGAGCCCTGGAGTATCACGGAACACATTGGGAGACTGAGATAAAACAGAGATTAGTTGGTTCGCTTGATCAGAGGGAAGATGACATAGTTTAGATGGTAATTCCCTCAAAGCCACTGAATTATACTGAAAGTTGGATAGGCTACATGACAAGTCAAAGTCTGCATGGATACCTTCAGGCTCTGGAACAGTCTGTTGCGGGTCAGTAAGAGAACTGAAGACTTTGTCCGCACCAGGCTGCTCACAGGTCCTGACATTCACTGCCACAGTGGGAGAATCTGGAGGAGAGGAATCAGGGGAGCTATGGTAGGGCTTCAACATATTTATATGGAATACTTGCGTGGGCTTTCTCCTGTCTGGGGTAGTTACTAGATAATCGGTAATGCTCACCCTCCGAATGATCTTATATGGGCCCCTGAACTTGGCAGATAAAGGTTGGCCAAAAAGGGGGAGCAGGACCAAAACCTCATCACCGGGCTTAAACTCCCTCTCACGGGCTTTTCTGTCATACCATTTCTTCATGGAGCTTTTAGCCACTGTCAAGTTTTGAGCGGCAAACTCACATGAGGATCTCAGCCGGGTTTTGAAATCTGAAACATACTTGAGGAGGTTTTGGTTCCCCTCCTGGCCAACTAGGCTATCCTGCAATAGTTGCAAAGGACCTCTTACCTGGTGACCGAAAACTAGCTCATTAGGGGAAAAACCCAGGGATTCAGTTGGAACCTCACGAGTAGCAAATAAAAGAAAAGGTACCCCCTTATCCCACTCAACTCCGGTCTCTGTACAATACTTACGTAACATTCCCTTTAATGTCTGATGATATCGTTCGAGAACCCCTTGACTCTCTGGGTGGTAGGTGCTAGACTTTACATGCTCGATACCCAACTCCTTCAGGGACTGCTGGAAAATGTTAGAGGTAAAATTAGTTCCTTGATCACTTTGCACCTCATGGGGGAAACCCATTCTGGTGAAAAATTTGAGCAGTTCCTTGATTACAGTTGGAGCAGAGGTAGTCCTTAAGGGTATAGCCTCTGGGTAGCGAGTTGCCATGTCCATGATAGTTAATAAATAAATGTTACCTTGGGAAGTCTTAGGCAATGGGCCTACAATGTCCACTACCACCCGAGTAAAAGGATTCTCGAAAACGGGCAAGGGCACCAGAGGATGTACAGGCACCTTCTGATTGGGTTTTCCTGTCATCTGGCAAGTGTGACACACTCTACAACACTCCACTACATCTGCACGCATTCCTGGCCAGTAAAAGTGGGATCTGATTCTGTCTAGAGTTTTTCTCACACCTAGGTGTCCTGCCAATGGTATACAATGTGCCATTTCCATTATATCTCTACGACAAGGTTTGGGGACTACTACTTGATGGACGTCCCAAGCCCCGTCATCTATTGGTCTGTGTGGCGGTCTCCATCTTCGCCACAATACTCCTCCTTTGAGGTAGAAACATTCACCACCCTCCTTCTCGCATTCCTCTTCACTCACGGACCTGGCAGCTAACTCCTTGCATTCACTATCATCTCTCTGTAGCTCTACCAGGCCACTAGGACAATTTGGAGGGGTTTCATGGTCATCGTTAGGGTCAAGATGAGCCATAAAGGTGTCAGATAAATCCACCTCAGTCACATCATCAGGCACAGTTGGAGCATCATTCACACTCTCATCATCCCTTTCATCAACTCTTACATTCGGTACATTTCTGTCTGAGGGAACTGCTACTTGAGACATTGAACGTGTGACAGCACACACAGGGAAAACAGTTGGCATCTCCTTTTCGAGCTCACCGGTTAGTGGCTCGTTAACAGGGGAAAGTGACAAAATGGGGTCTGGTCGGACCTTCTCACCTGCTACATCATTCCCCAAAAGGAGAGTTACCCCAGGCACAGGGATATCTTGGGACCTACACAAAGCTATGGTGGCCTTACCCTGTAGTAACTCACATTCAATTTCGCCTTTTACCAAGTATGCATAAAACTGGCCTCCAGCACCTCTCATTACAACTGGTTCGCCAGGTGGGCACTCAGTGTAAGGATTCACCATGAGGGTGCTAGTAGAACCGGTGTCTCTCAGAATTTTTACCTCATGCATGCAACCATTTAATCTCACGTTGCCAGATGAAATAAAGGGACGGTAACTGTCCTGCACTGATGGTGAAATTATTATTGGCTTAACCCTAGTGGGTTGCACCACACATGCTACTACACCCCTGTCTAGATGATTTACGTTAGCTGCTAGGTACTCCTTCTGTCGAGAGTCCTGCATTAAAGGAACTTTTGGTGCTAGGTACTCCTTCTGTCGGGAGTCCTGCATTACAGGCACATATGGAGTTTGAGATACGGCGGCAACTGTCTACCCCGATCTCTCGGTTCTCTCCTTGGCCCAGCACTGATAAGCTAGGTGGCCTCTCTTGCCACAAAAAGTACATACTTTAGGGGATACGGGAACGTTCCCTCTTTGAGCATTACTATTAGTTTGGGGCCCACCTCTGTTACCATTGCCCTGAGTCGCATTTTTAGTTGAGGGAACATTTCTATTTTGGCTAGCTGGGGAAGACGTTATAGGCTTGTGACTGGGTCGGTCAGATTTGTGATTGGGATACTTAAAATTAGAACTAGAATTATCGTAGGGCTTCTTTCCACGAAATTTGTTGTTGAGCATGTATGTGTCAGCCATGTCAGCGGCGTCGGCAAGACAATCTACCTTTTTCCCCTTTAAATGATAGGATACAGAAGAATCAATTTTCCATAGGAAATTTTCTAACAGGACCAACTCCTTCAGATCGTTGTAGCTTGTGACTTTCTTACTCTTGACCCAATGATTGAAAGTTTTAGTCATGGTCCTGGCAAATACCTTATGGGTTTCTTCTACTTTCTTCTGGTATTTACGGAAAGATTGCCTGTAAGCCTCAGGCTGCAATTGATAGGTTTTTAAGATAGCTTCTTTGAGATTGTCATAATCCTGCCTAACTTCTGCTACTTCTGACAAATACGTGGCTCGAGCCTGCCCTGTCAAAACAGTTTGTAACATAAAAGGCCATTGATCTCTTGTCCACTTCATACCTCCAGCAACTTCCTCAAACAAAACAAAGAAATCCTGCACATTATCCTCAGTGAAAGGTGGAATGACACTAGTCATAGTTAATCCCAGAGGGGGAGCAATTACGGGAGCATTTGTATTGACATTTAGTTGAGCCGTACGATATTGATATTCACATTGTTCGGTCGTCGTTGCTCTGGCTTTTATGCTGGCTTCTTCGGTATTTGCTTTTATTCTGGCTAGTTCTAGTTCAACATTTAGTCTGGCTTGTTCGGTCTTTATTCTGGCTAGTTCCAGTACTTGATCACCGGTCAAACCAGGTGGCAATTGTTCATCAAGTTGGCTAAATTTACTAGGGATCCCACCAACTGCTCCGTCACCCTCCCCGCCTTCTACAGGGAACAGGTGGGTTTTTATGGTCTGAGCCACCTCTACTTTAGACATGTTTGAGACAGTTAATTGGAGATGTGAGGCAAGCACTTTCAGTTCGGATTTTGACAGACAGTCAATATCAGGGGCTGTGGGTTCTGATTCTATGAAAACTCGAGCATCTTCTTCATTAATTAGTTGAGGCATGATTAATATTTGATTGTTAAGTAGTGAAACTGTATGAAACGAATCCTGGCAAGGTCGCCACTCTTCTGTTACGTATCTTGATCCTCAAGTGGTTAACTTGATGAATCTAGATAGCACAGAGATATATATTAAGGTATCAGTCAGCTGAAGGCAAAACAAAAGTAAAATCTAATAAAAGTATTTCCTGTTGTTGCTTCCTTTCCTTTTGGATCTTAGGACTTTGTATCCTTTATTGACTGATACTCTTTACTTATGAAAAATACTGAAACTAATTAAAGTCATGTAGTATTTATAAAGAATTATTATTTAACCGAAGCTTAGTAGGCTATGGTTATGAACCGAATAAGTTATAGCTAAAGAAGGACTATTAATTTTATAAAAAGTCTTGAAAGATAAATATTAAAGTAAGAATATTTCTGTCTCTTACCCTTTTGAAATGAATAGATAGTTTTCTTCTATGTCCTTTTATTTATATTTAATGTAATTATTCTTGGTTCTTGTCTTACGTTAATAGTATTATTATTATTATCATCAGGAGTAATATCAAAGTCACATAAAAAGTTAGATATATATTTAATAATTAGTTAAATTTATTTCTTAACCACGTAACATTGAGGTTTGATTATGAGTAAATAAAGTTACAGGATCGTTTCATAGATTCGATTCAGGTCTCACTCAAATAATATGAAAAGCAAAATATAATATTTTGAAGCAAAAGAATTTTCTTCAGCTTAGAAAATCACTATAAGTAATATTAACACAGCCATGTTAGTCTAAGGCGATATTACTAATATGAGACAATAGCATCACCGTACTAAGCACCGTTAAGCAATGTAAGCTTAATTCAAAGAAAATGAAAGAACTCGTAAGTATTAATATAAAACAATAGTATTACTTTCATCATAACCCAATTACTTAAAGAGTTGCTTTAGTCCACAAGTTAGTCAACTAAAATAGTTAAGTACATAATAATAGCGTTAACGTTAATTCCCAATCAAATAGTTAAGTACATAAATAGTAGCGTTAACGTTAATTCGCAATTAAATAGTTAAACACATAATAGTAGCGTTCACGTTAATTCCCAATTAAATCGTTAAACACATAATAGTAGTGTTCACGTTAATTCCCAATTAAATAGTTAAACACATTACACACATTAAACATCACGTTAATTCCCAATCACATATCTCACTAACCAACATAACGTAAGTGTTTACACCGAACACACTTAACACACATTTATATAATCTGACTGACAGTCACAATCCCATTATAATACTTCACCCCGTCTTCCTCCAGCTGCAAGTTCACCTTCCCCAACTCCAAATGAGACTGATTTGAATGCCCACAACTCGGGTCTTATATACCAAACAATGATGGTGTAGGAACGAATCAGGAGGCGAGTGATGGTGCGCGCTCCAATCATAGCTCCTCGAATCACATAACAGGTGTGTCGTCCACTCACAGCTCCTGGCGTCGATCATACGTCATAGCATCGGTCATCGAGGTATGGGGCGAGCTGGTATGGGGCGAGATGGTTTGCCCACTCGCTCGTTCGCTCGCTAGTCTGCTTCACCACTGGGGTAGTTTGGCTCCTTGAACTCTAATTCTAACTCTTAAATTAACATACAGGGCTCCGTATGTCAGAACCTAAACAATTAAAAATAAATTAACAAAATCTGTATAATACTGGGTGGCTTGTTTATCTTTCGTAACACGACAAGCTATTAGTCAGCCTTGTTTTATGTAGGACAAACAATAACAATACCACTTGTTTAAACATACACCTTGTACATTTATTGATCTTACAGTCCATACCGTCCTCTTTTATCATAATTGTATTGTATACAAACATATTATTTAACTATCAAAGTTATGATTATGTTGGATTGTAAATAAATCGGCGAATAATAATTTCTTGCAAAAAAAAAAGCGTACCAATTGGTGGGTAGTTGTCCAGGCCCGGTTTTCTGCCGGGTGTTGGGTGATGATCACGTGGTGGGTGTTAAGATAACCACTCTATAAAGTCAGGGTGATGACTGTATCAGTCAAATACTGTGTGTGTGTGTTTGTAGGCGTGTGTGGTGTGGTTTGTTGTGTGTATGCGAAATGTGTGTGTGTGTGTGGGTGTGTATGCGAAATGTGTGTTTGTGTGTGTATGGATGTGTATGTGTGTGTGTGTGTGTGTGTGTTTGAAGATAAAGAGATACAAAAGAGATTGAAGGTTTTCGATAATGTTTTTTTTTTTTTATATTCCATCTACTCCCTCTCGGGCATTATTAAGCCAGCACACTGTAAGTCAAGAATATCGTTAGGACTGGAGCCTCTCTGTGAAAACTCCAGTCCCTTGGCTGATGAGTTGTCCGGGAACCAATAAGTCACCGATGTGGTCCTGTAAGTAACCAGAGTGTCCCCCCTGGCAGCAGGTCCATCACCGAACCAGACCCCAACATTAGGTCATGTACACTGTTACGACTGACAGTAGAGGCTTCTAGTCCTTGGACTAACAAAGACTATTATATACACAGCACCGCCGCAGCCTCAACTTGTAACACAGCCTATCGCAACTGAACAGAGCTCCTTCGCAACTTCCAGGCTCTCTGGGGACCAAAGGTGCACACAATCCCCGAACTGGTTCCGTTACACAAACAATGTAAATAACTGGAACCCCTAGTTGTGGTGAAAAGATATTTTGAGCCACAACTATCAACAAAACTTAGTACTGAATAGCAATACTGAGGAAGATCCTTTCTAAGCTGCACAAAGAAGAGAACGCTCTGATTGAATCTACGTTAATAAAATTACGTTAAATACATGCCAACATTAATGCCAAGATAATGAAGCAAATATCAAGCATAAACAAATTAATCAAGGATCAAACAAACACCTGTCAACCACCACCCACCTAAGCTTATCCTAATAATCGTTGAGGCGTCCTAAGCCGACTTCAACTCAACGGATTTTTATAATTGTGCCAGTGCTCGTGCGAGTAGAGAAAGAATACCCAGGTAGGCAATACAGCCTAAATGCGGCGCAGTGCAACACAACTATAAAACGCCACAATCTATTTTGTCCAGACTATCAGTTTACTTGGCCGAAGTAATCCACCCTGTAGCTGACAGACTATTGAAGTCCACCACCCACTACTTCGAACAAAGCAACCCCAATAGCCTGGGACCCCTAGCTAAAATAATGCACAGGAAATAAATAACTATCGGCTGGAATAAACACAAGTCACTGCAGGAATAAATATAAAATAAGTAAGCTCTTCGGTCAAGCTACTATGCCAGCGAGGAGTAATTCTCATAATCCTCCACCAATACTAAAGTATACCGGCTTACCTTAACAAGGCCAAGGTTGCGGCTCTACAAAGACTAGTTAAAGACTAGTTAAAACAGAAAGGAAAAAAACATTTAAATTTGCAGTAAAGATGGACAAACACTACCACACACACACTCTTAGAGTCCGTCTAATATAAGTAAATATTACGCTAAATATGTCAATTAATAAGTAAAAGAGCCAAATAATAATGATAAACAATTGCCAATATGAGAAAAACGAGAGCTAGTTGTTGCTCTTTCAAATGTTAAATGAAGACTGACTCGTGTCCAGCTGGTATCCACTGACACCACCAGATGGCTCCACATGAGCCAGCTTGGCAGATGGTTCCTTATGCCCCTTTCCCACTTATGCTTTTTATACGATTTTCATCGCCGACACCCATAAATTGGCACATTCGTGACATGTCGGGCAGCAATCGTATACCCTCGCATAATAATCGTATGGCTCGCAAGGCCTCGCAAGGGCCCTCGCGGGTCATCGCAAATGTTCGGTTTGTTCAAAATTTTGTACGAGGATTCACGAGAGTTCGTAGCCCTCGCAAGCATCGTCGAGCATCGCAGAAGGATCTGCGAGGCCCTGTGAGACCATCGGCGACATCGGCGAGACATCGTGGAGGATTTCGCACAAAAAAAACTTTGCAACGCTGCACGGATGCTCACCTATGCTCTCAGATGCTCTGCTCGCCGATGCTCGACGATGCTTGCGAGAACATCGACGATGCCAAAGAGCACCTTCGGCGAGGTGGGTAAAAAAAAATGATTAGGCCTATAGTGAACCTGTCAACCCTTTTTTCTATGCACCTCTCTTGGGGGTTCACCTGTTTTTTTTTATCTTTCTCTCCTTTTCTCTCTTTCTCTGGTTTGTATCCATTCAGCCCCATTCAGCCAACTGTTTTAAGACGTTTATCCCCATCCAAGTATCGATAACTTCCTGGCAAGCGATAGCGAACCAGCATTATTATGGAGAAATCCGGCTTCGCCGGAGACATTTTTCTATCGAAAAATGTACAAATTTAGCTTGCTCTCAACAATTTTGTTTATATATGTTGGCTCGCTACCGCTCACCAGGAAAATATTGAAACCTGGATGGGGGTAATGTCTTAAAACAGTAGGCTGAACGGGGCCGAACGGATACAAGGCAAAGAGAGAGGGAGAGAAAGAGAAAACAAAAAAAGGCGAGGTGGGCTCATAAGCCGTAACGCAAACATTGAGCCCACCTCGCTGTTTTTGTTTTCTCTTTCTATCCCTCTCCCCTAGTTTTTTTTTCTCTTTCTCTCCCTCTCTCTTTGCCTTGTATCCGTTCGGCCCCGTTCAGCCTACTATTTTAACCCTTCTTTAGCGGCCTATGCGGTTTATTTATATGTACCGCCCAGCGGGGTGTTTTTAGCCAAAATAGGGCTGTTTACGTGATCATTTTCATGCCTAAATAAGACCCAGAACGTAAAACAAGTATCTATCCCTGAAAGGGCATAAACAGAGCTTTCGAATGACACCATAACAATCCTTTTATGATGGCTAGTTTTCTTGCAATAACCGTGCAACGCGAGTGCAAAAAGCATGTAATTAGCCACTTTCCCGATACAATTCCGTATATAGCGAGTGAGAGAGGGAGGAGGGAGCTGAGATTCGTGTCAGTAGGTTCGCCGCGGTGGTCTGGAGCAGTCATACGCTCGCTAGTCTCCTGCCACCACTTGTCTCTCTCTCTCAGCAACATTACGTGCTGAAATTGCCACTCGACCTATGTCGAGCGCCGCCACATAGTCCAGCTTTATTAAATACGACTTATGTGGTGAGCCGCTTTTTAAGGGTTAAGACGTTTATCCCCATCCAAGTATCGATATCTTCCTGGCAAGTGATAGCGAACCAGCATTATATGGAGAAATCCGACTTCGCCGGAGAAATGTTTCTATCGAAAAATGTACAAATTTAGCTTGGTCTCAACATTTGTTGTTATATTTGTTGGCTCGCTACCGCTCACCAGGAATATATTGAAACCTGGATGGAGGTAAACGTCTTAAAACAGTAGGCTGAACGGGGACGAACGGATACAAGGCAAAGAGAGAGGGAGAGAAAGAGAACAACAAAAAACCAAGGAAAGAGAGAGAGAGAAAGAGAAAACAAAAAAAGGCAAGGTGGGCTCAATGTTTGCTTTACGGCTTATGAGCCCACCTCGCCTTTTTTTGTTTTCTCTCTTTCTCTCCCTCTCTCCTCGTTTTTTTTTTTTTTTTTTCTCTTTCTCTCCCTCTCTCTTTGCCTTGTATCCGTTCGGCCCCGTTCAGCCTACTGTTTTAAGATGTTTACCCCCATCCAGGTTTCAATATTTTCCTGGTGAGCGGTAGCGAGCCAACATATATATTTTTTGTTTTGAGAGCAAGCTAAATTTGTACATTATTTGATAGAAAAATTTCTCCGGCGAAGCATTGCCAACCTCCGAATTAAGGGGAGATGGGTCGTTTTTGAGGTCCCCTTCTTTCCTCATGGTTAACCCCATCAGTTTTCATATTTTATGACGTTCGGCCCATTAGTTTGGCGATTTTAAGAAATTTCACTCCAATTTCGTTGTCAATATTAAGACTTTCGCGGTGTCATCGCCTGAATCGCCGAAGACGTCGCAGAACATTCGGCGAGTTTTCTTTCACCATCGCATGATATCGCAAGAAATTTTTGAAAATGTGACATTCCTCGCAGAGATCATAGGCGAAACATCGCTCACTTCGCCGATAACGTCGCACAAGGCGGCGATTGCGTCGCATTCATCGGCGACATATTCGCCGAGTATAATTTGTTATCTGTTTGTAACGGTCAAAATCGTAGCACATTCGTTGCGAATTGACAAGACTACGTCCTCGGCGACGAAAATCGTATGAAGTCGCATAAGTGGGAAAGGGGCATTATGCACAATGTAAGTCTTACTTAAATAATGCAAGTAGGATCACATAGGACTAAACAACTAAATAAAACATGCTTACACAACACATAATATAATATGTGTACTACATCAATATACCGGACAAACCCATTAATATTAAATGGGCAACGAGCCTGAACACCATGAGGGGTAACCGAGCAAAAAGAGTGATACCTGAGGCTTGGCAACTTTCGTATTTTCGTTGTTGTTGTTGTCGAGCTCACGCAGCGTCCATACGCTTGATGGCGTTAGTGTCGATCTGCATCGTCTGCATGTAATCAGCTTAGCTATATAATTAGGCAATGCATAACGTTTGACCTTGAAATGCAAACACATAAGTTTGGATTCCCAATTAAGATAACTATCGTAATAATATAGATAAATTATGTTGGGAGACGAATAAAATAATGTTAACAAATAAGAACCATTCATTTCAGCAGACACCAGACGGACTCACGGAGGTAGGGCTGATGTTGATGTTAAGTTAATATTGTCTTTATTTCTCCTGAAAGAGGAATTAATGCTGGTCCTTATGTCTCACCGAAAACCAAGGCCCACTCTTAGATGTATATATGAGGAAAGAAACGACCCAATAATTTTATAGTTTCCCTACAGCAAAGTGAAAGGTAGATTTTGCTGAAGGCAGGCAATGTAATCATTAGGCATATCGTGAAACACTTAGGGTGACGTATATCTCGATCAGTCACAGTTCTGATATCTCACTGCTCTGTATTAACATTATCCATGTTTACCTAATACTTTATTGTTTGTATCCACAGATCGGTGTAACTTGTGGATTTGTGCCAGTGTTCAGCTGAGGAGTTCATACATCCATAAACTAATCTGAATAAACAGAACAATAATTATGTATAATTATGTATAACCATGTTATAATAGGGATCCGACATGAAACTACTTTTAATGATGTGTTAAACGCAATATATAGCATAATAATGCAGTCTTGTGGGTTATAATATAATTGTGTTCACAGCTGTTTAGGATATGTTTCGTGATTATATATTCCTATTACAGACATTAGGGCGATTAGACTATACGTAAATTATAAAGTATTCGTGGTTAATTTCAATTGTTTAATGTGAGGAAATTAATTATTGATAGCCTCCTTAAATATTTAATGACCAAATACACAATGACTAAAAAATTTCAAGTTTAAAGATAATCACCCAAGCTTTGGTTATCCTACCCGTACTATTGATATAATATGGGTTAATTTGATTATAATAATAATAATAATAATCTTCTGGTTACTTATATGGCGCCCGTATCTCCTCCTTCGAGGATTCACAATCGCTTGGCTTTCTTTTAGTCTACCAAAGACCATTACCCATCCCCCTTGCTCATGGGGAGATGGTAACCGCCGGCTGTATCCCAGAAAAACTGTTCAATCTGAGCGGAGATTGAACGCCAGACCTTCAAGATGGGAATCAGGCACGCTATCAACTGAGCCAGCCGGACGGCTAAATAATACTCTGATGTAAACCAACTCAATCCTATAGGCCACAATTTCATATAATGTTACTGGTCGCTTTATATGAATATGTTATTTCATTGGTCACTACAATTTATACTTTGTCAGTCCGAAATTACGTTTTCGCAGTTAATTTTGAATATCCTGATAGCGAATAAACATTTCTAATTGATTTTAATGTGTTCATTCCTCTTACAGTCATATATGAAAAGAAAATGTCTTTGTAAATGCCATATTCAAATGCGTAGAATCAACCTGAGCTTGTTAATCATATAACTGCGAAAATGTAGTTTCGACCAGCCTAGAGGACTAGTATCGTATATATCACGGTAGAATAATAGACTTATTATAGTAGAGGTGAGGAGGTAAATATTTTCATAACGAACAAACAATGATACAGTAGCCTATCATTTGGTATCTTATATAACAGTGGCGATTCTGACATTAGTAAAGTGTGTAGGGAGGATTGCTTAGCCTAAAGTAAACTATCAATATTGAATACAGTAGCTGTGTGAAGTATGAAGACAAATCCCCTAGATTTTGTTCACCAATATTAGTACCGCATCCATACACTAGATGGCGTTGGATGCAGCCTCAAATCGATGCCAGACTCGCTATCTATGGTTGTCGAGACTCGTAAGTAACTCGACAGTTTAGGTTAAGTTAACATACTGGAAATTCAAATTAGGCGCCAGTATTAAGCTAAGTTATATATCTATATAAAAGATATATACTATTTAGTATTAAGTCTTTATGGGTTTATTATCCATTATTATATCGGGTTGTCATTATAATAAATCCTGTATAGTTAAATGACGCATTGGTAGATAATATAACTGCGTATGCGTCATATTCAGGAACCTGAGGGTCCCTCGCTCCAAGACAAACCAGACTCGCTTTAGCTACGAACTCATCAAGATCTCCTTCTAGCCAGTGCTGCCACTGGACGGAAATTCGTCTGCTAAACGGATGCAGACGATGCACTATGGATATAGCGTCAAAAACGGAAATATTTCCGTAATGAACATTTTCCACTTTTATGATAGAATAACACTAATAATAAATAACAATACACATGCATAACAATTGTATTATTTTCCTTATAATATAACCTAATAGTAACATAAGAATCATGGCTGATGACGTGTACAAAAGCAATATTTGAAGCAGGCATACGGAATTCGTCAGTCTGGCAATGTATTCCTGCCATTTCAGTAAGTGCTGCAGCATTCCACAGTAACACAGGTACGTCCGAGGTTTCCATGTGGTACCTATGTGCCTGTTCCCTGGTAATACTCCCAAATACTGCATTACTTTTGTGCTAAATACTTGTGTTTATGAAAATAATATATATGGAGAAGATTCCCACCACAAGAATTCATTCTCTATGTAAATAAAAAACGGGAACTGGTAATAAAGGACCAACTTTCTTCTATTAATATGGCGGTAATTCATTCATTTCACCAGCTACTCTTATGTTTTGTTCTAGTTCTGATTTATTGATTCCCATAATGATTGTATAGCACATATATCTTGATCGAAGGGCTTATTTGTGTTTTATATTTATAGACTTTGTGCTGTTATGGAATTTATCTTAATATATTTAATTTTATAGATGCCAGTGATTCCATAAAACCTCTGATTACAATCCATCAATGTCACATAGGCCTACTTTTCTTTCCTATAATTTATCGAACTATTTGTCACAAGGTGGTTGTCACTGCATGCAGCTGTCGCAAGATTGCTAGAGCAGTGGCAACCGCTGAAGTTATATTTCCAGAGCAAGGTAAATGAGGAGAGACTTGTGGCTGTACAAAACATCACTGAATCACTAGATGACCCTTCTGTGTGTTGTTACCTGACATTTCTTAATTATATATTGCCCCATCTAAATAGAATAAACAGGATATTCCAGAGTTCAGGACCAACACTTCATTTACTGCATGATGCCATTTGCGAACTATACAGGTTACTTATTACCTCCTTTTGCCATCCACATTTAGTGTTGCAACGTCATATAGAAATAAATGCAACTGATGATTCCCTATATGTTCCAGTAAAGGACATATATTTGGGATCAGCATTACACGAACTGTTCCAAAGGCCAGAATATCATGATAAGGTTACCATGATCCTTGATATAAAGATGAGGTGTAGAATTTGTGTTGTGGTTGTGTGTGTTGAAATAAGGAAAAGATTCGATCTAAACAATAAGTTGTGGAGACTGGCGGCATATTTACACCCAAAACGAGTATGTGATCCAGGTTTACAGACAGAAATACCATCATTGTGTGATTTAGTTAAAGAGGTGCCACGGATTAACAGTTATGATAGCCAGGCATTGGATGATCAGTGGAGGGCTATTCCGTGGCACCAATTCCCACAAAATATAAAAGACCCCAAATATGATGTTAAATTATATAACTATATAACTGGGATTGTAAATGACCAAGGAGATGAGGCATACAAGTGTTTTGGACAAATTGCAATGGAAGTGTTATCACTCCCAACAACAAATGCTGATGCTGAGAGACTATTCTCGAAACTTCATTTAATCAAACGTAAACAAAGAAATAGCCCTAAGGTTGATACCATTAAATCTTCAATTGCCTTGAGCGAAACTTCACGCGAGAAAGGTGGCTGCACACTATATGAGGCAAATGCCGCAATACTTGCAAGTGTATGTGTATAGTGCTGTGTTTATATTTGTTGAACAACGTAGGGCTTACATGTTGAAGTTGACAGTGAAGGTGTGTTATATTGGTAACATAAGTTATATCACAATTACACATGTCTTGTAGTGCTGCTTGGTGTTTTCTATAACATCAGTATGTCTTACATGCTGGTGTTTAATTATAATTATTATAGATGGTATATTGTTAAAATATGTTTTGATATTTCGCAATTATAAGTGTAGCGGAAATAAGTTTATGAATCTGCATGTATTGTTGGTAAAGGAATTGGGTAAATATGGGGCTATAATAGTTTATGGACAGGAGTATGCTTATCTAATACTGTTTAACCCACTGAGCCCCAGCTAGTTATTGACCTCTGAAGTGCGCATGGGGGTAATTGGAAACGTCCCCCTGTGCTGACGTATTTGAGGTGTTTCCGTCACTAAAATATTCATTGTGCCATTAATAGCATTAATACTTATCCATATGTGCCTATTATGGGTTGATTATAAAGGTATTAATCTGAAACAACAATAAAACGAGTGAAAACAGCGTTTGGATGGTCAAAATCGGAGATATAGCCCGCGAGTTGTATAATGTATGGGTGAGGCAATCTGCTTTCCCGCCAATTTCCCCCAAGGCCACTGAGACACAGTCGATCGATACTCTCTCTCTCTCTTGCACTCGCTTGCTATCAGTGATGACCACACCCTCCAATCGGATTTCTAATGTTAGCACGAAAATATACCTCAGAATAAGGGAATAACAGGGAAAATAGGTGATAACTGAAGGAGAGGAGGAAAGTGGGGAAGGAGGGGAGGTAGAGGACTGAGATTTTGCATGGCCCAGGGGCCAAAAAAAAAAAAATAAATAAAACAAAAAAAAATGTGTTTTTTTTTTTTTTCGATGTCAAAAGTTGATTTTTTTTTTCTCTGACTCTTAAGAGTCTCCCCGCAGTGCGCCGGGGGAACTCTTAAGAGTCTCCCCGCAGCTCCCGGGTTAATAAATGTACCACCAGGGCCCAGCCGGTAGAGATTTTTTTTTTTTCCAGAAACAATAGCGAATGGGTTAGGAATGAAGGAAAAACCACGAAAAACCGATAAAAAAAACTCAAAAAATGCTCCTACAGAGCCCCCGAAAACGGATTTTACAGGAGTAAAATATTGAAGGCAATTTCCCCAAGAAAACATGTTTTTGCGTGCTCACGTGCACGCGGTTGGACTTTGAGAGTTTTCAACCATCGGCATGGTTGCGTGGGATACTTACACAGTTCCCATACAAATCTGAGCCCTCTAGGTGCCATAGGACCGAAGTAATTAACCAGGACGCAACCCTTGCGTCGCTGTGTTCTGGTGATCGAACATTGCAGACGCAACACGTGCGTCGCTGGGATCCAGCGGGTTAATTGAGGCACAGTTTGCTGGTACTGATATACTGTATATACCTAGATGTATTAAAATATAATATATAGCCATTGTGTATAATTACTTCCATAATTCAATAACGATTTAAAAGTTATAGGCCTAGGCTATATATTAAAATATATTTTTCCTACGAAATTATGAGGCCTCTATTTTGTGTTCACATTCTTTATTTACCACTCAGTACAAGCCCCAACACTTTGGGGAACGTTGTTGCTGAAGGCCATGCATCATATTATACAATGTTCAGAGTTTATAGTACATAGTTAATCAAAATATAAGCAGAACTATACAGGAAAGCAACCCCCAATATATGGGCTATGCGTTTTTATATAATTATTACCGTACAGTACAGGGATAAGGGACCCTAGCTGGTACGGTACACATTGTGAGGACGACAGTTAGACTGTTCGTCCTCACACATTGTGGTATTCCTACATTTATATAAATACAGTAATGCACATGTGTGATTCCCATGCATGTGTGCATGCGTACATGCACGTATATGCCACACCTGTGAACATAGACAAATATTATGGTACATAAGCTTAATATTATTAAAGAAGAAAAGCAGGATGAACACGGAAATTTGTTTCTAATATTGGTGGGTGAGTAATGAGATATTTACAAAAGGCATGATACAGATGATCAGGAGGTCGAAAGTGTGTTATGGTAGGGCAATAAATATTTCTACAGTCACCTATATTAATGACAGCGTTTTCCTTAATCAACTGTCAAGAGAACGGCGGAAATGTGACGTCATTACCTCTACGGAAATAATTGCAGCACTGCTTCTAGCCGCTCCAATACAACCACCTGTTTCATGCTAAGTCACTCTTATTCTTAACTCTTAGTGGCCACTATACCTTCTATCTATCCCTAACACTATCCTTGAGCTATCCATCCCTATCAACAATAAAAGTAAGTTAACTCTTGTGGGTTTATAGGTAAATTTCGCTTTGTTTACTATCGAATTCTCACAATGGTATCATTTATTTTAATGGGAGGCATAGGAAGTTTCCTATCTCCCTTATATATTCTCTGTACAGTACATGGGTTACATAATTTCGCCACTGTTTAGAGGATGGGACAATCATAGAGAGTACGTCATTGAACGAAGTAATAAGAACGAAATAATATGAATTTAAATCAGGCGATAATATACGGACGGATAAATATCGACGTATAATAAATATTATTAAGCAGGGTTGATCACTGCTTCACGCACTATTGGAATTACCACCAGACGGAATGATATATTCACCATGTGAATATATGACCAATGCTTATAGTAAGCTATGAACATAAATTAACTAAATAAGACTTACGATGGTGGAACATCGTAACAACACTCTGGACAAAAGTTATGGCCCTTTCTGTTTCCTACAACTACTGAAATGAACCTCCGACATGCAACCTCTAGGAGCAAAAATGATAACAAGATTCGATTCAGCAACTTACACTCAAAGAGCGGGTGGTGGAGTATATTTGACTGTGCTGCCCAGCGGGGGGTTTTTACCATAAACGAGCTTGTTTCCGTGCTCGATTTCATGCATAAACAAGAGCCAGAGCGTAATACAAGTATGTATCCCTGAAAGGGCGTTAAATGAGCTTTCCAATGACACCAGAACCATCCTTCTACGATCACTGGTTGTCTTGCAACGATCGTGTAACCGAAGGGCAAAATCGGTAAAATACGGTCATTTCCTTACATTATTACGTGTGAAAAGAGTGAGGGAGGGTGGAGTAGGGCGGAGTACATCTCAGTAGATCCACGGCCACCGTGGCGAGCGGTCATGAGGTAACCTACGCTCCTCCCACCGCTCCGCTCTCTCTCAGAGCACATTACGTGCTCAAAATTGCATGTGACTATAGCCGGGCCCCGCCACATAGGCCACATTTATTTCACTCGATTATAGCCGGGCGCCGCCAAAGAAGGGTTAAGAATCTAATACCATAATTTATGCCCTAAGCTCTACAAATTGTACACAGAATATATATGTTGTCTGGATTTATTCAGCAAATGTACCCAAGGTGATTTTGCTAGTATGCAAATGGTAAGCATAACGCTTCATCAAATATGCATCTATCTATCTATTGTAGAGTTCGCCACCTGGAAGTGGCACATATGACCGTGCCGCCCTTCAGTATTTTGCATAAGTTTTACTCCACTAGAAGAGTTGCCAACCAAGGTTGACGAGTCCCATCCACCCGGATTTGTATAAGTCTTCCCTAAATGGGTTGCCGACCAAGGCTGACGAGTCCCATCCACCCGGATTATAGAATCCGTTTATGTACGTTAATGTACAGTATAGCTTGTTGTGTCCAAGGTGATCATGGTGATGTGCTGCCACTGTGTGTAATATGCTATAGATGAACAATGAAATCCTACTATGTGTGATATGTGTATTAGTATCTCTGAAGATGTTTGTTGTAACAGGTTCGTTTGCCTCATCGCAATTCAAAAATAATTGTAGAATCCTACTATATGCTATAGCATGTGTTTTACACCATAACTCTTCTATTAGGTGGTCGGCTGACATATGCAATGTATCATTAAAAACTATTGACATCAATATCTAGAGTATTTTGTCTCTGAGGTGGTCTGTCTGTGGTAGGTTATAATTATGGTAGCATTCAAGGAGACTACTGCAGGACTCTTCTTCTTCTTACCTCTGACCGGGTATAGGCTATCCTAGTGTTTACTAGCCTATACCCCTTTGAAAGGACATTAGCCTAACCTAACAACCTTACCTAACCTATCCTAGTATTATAGGTGGGTGCTGCCGCTTCCACACGCCCGCTTTGACTTAGATTTTTGGTGTATTTGTCTGTGAAGTGGGTATTTTTCAATTTGTTGATAACGAAAATCCTCTATGCGGACTATATAGAGAAAAATATGGCGAATCTATTGGTGCCTATTTTCCCTAATAAATTGTTTCTCATAACGTCGCACTAGTGTCCTTGAATATTATCATAATTATAGCCCCCCTCCACCCCTGGCATGAGCCACACAGGCCTGTCACCATATCAGACCTAGACTATGTAAATGTGGCCAGGGGCACACGTCAACAGTTATGGCGGCTGACTTACGGCTGTCACAAGAGAGCAAGAGGGAACACACCCATCCGTCGAGAAGTCTTCTGGTACAGTCATGGTCAGGAATTCTGGAACACCTTATAAACAATTCTGTAACGATGCCCTCAATTTACATTTCTTCTGGCTACCACTAGACAATTTTATTCAGTTTAAAAAGAGCCTCCAACAATTAACAGGCCTCGTACTATCTCACTTAGCCATTTTCACTACCACATATTTGTCTTCAACTGCATAAAATCGTCTAAATATAGGTATAATACAATTATAAAAACGTCGCCGATACAGCAGGGGTTAATACGGTGTATACCTTGACGCAGGCTTTCACTTGATTATGGATATTATAAAGACGATGTTGTTATGATTAAAAGAAATAATTATGTGGTAGTAGAAGGATGAAGTGAGATAGAGATTACCCCTTATATTGCTAGACGTCCATCCTAAGCTGTATACAACTACCCAGTGTTAGCAAGAACAAAACGAAGAACGGCATCATTGTATATTGAAATGGTTAGGTATTGATTCACAGTAATGTATTATTTGTGGCTCAAGCAGTTTATCAAAATAATTTGCCATATAATCATAGCTGTTCATCCAGAAATTGTCCAAGAATTCCTTTCTACGACAGTACTGTCTTGGGGTCGGATTCTTCAATGAATTAACCACCAAGATAACTGGTAATGTCGAAGGTAGCTCAATGTCAACAAACCTGAAGGTAATCGCAGTCATTGTACTGTACACTCTGAAGACACAAGTCGTGGTCTTAAATTTCCGAAGCTTTCCTGAACGGAATCGAATATTCTCTTGTTTTACATATAATATAATATTATATTTCGCGGGTTCATTTGAGCAGTTTGATGATTCAGAAAGGGCCATTACTTACGTCTTAGTGTACATTTACTAGGATCATCACTAAGTCAAATGCTTTCATTAATTGCATTGCATGGTGTTTGGTATTGGAGTGAAATTAATACAAATATATTATAATTTTCTTAATGCATATTGAATGATTGAAGATCGTAGTGCAGTGGTAAATAGAAATGGCATCATTATTGAAGCCCAAACCTCGGTCTGGAATAGCTGTTATACTTTTTAAGAATGATACCCCTGTTGAATGAGTCGGGGTTCCTGAGCTCCCCTGAGGAGTTCGGGTGAGTCCCGTCCTCCACTCTTCCTCTATGGTGTGATGGCGCTCCCCCTGTGGTAGGGTTGTCTCTGGTATTCTTGGGTTTGTTCGTCCCTACCAGACTCTGGTCAACGAGCTTAGAACCATGAGAGGTAACCGAGCAAAAAAAGTGATACCTGTGCCTGCCAAGTGTAGGATAACTACAACACTTTCGTTGTTGTTGTTGTTGTTGTCATTGTTGTCCATACGCTTGATGGCGTTAGTGTCGATCTGCATCGTCTGCATGTCATCAGCTTAGCTATATATTTCGGCAATGCATAACGTTTGAGCTTGAAATGCACACACATAAGTTTGGATTCCCAATTAAGATAACTATGGTAATAATATTGATAAATTATGTTGGGAGACGAATACAATAATGTTGACAAATAAGAACCATTAATTTCAGCAGACGCCACTAGGACTCACGGAGGTAGGGCTGATGTTGATGATAAGTTAATATTTTCTTTATCTCGCCTGAAAGAGGGATTAATGCTGGTCCTTATGTCTCACCGAAAACCAAGGCCCACTCTTAGATCTATATATGAGGAAAGAAACGACCCAATAATTATAGTTTCCCTACAGCAAGTGAAAGGTAGATTTTGCTGAAGGCAGGCAATGTAAACATTAGGTTAATCGTGAAATAACCAGGGTGGCGTATATCTCGATCAGTCATTTTTCTTATATCTCACTGCTCTGTATTAACATTATCCATGTTTACCTAATACTTTATTTTTTTTGTATCCACAGATCGGTGTAACTTGTGGATTTGTGCCAGTGTTCAGCCGAGGAGTTCATACTTCATATATCCATAAACTAATCTAAATAAACAACACATAATACATAATTATTGTTCTATTATCCTTAACCATGTTATAATAGGGATCCGACATGAAACTACTTTTAATGATATGTTAGACGCAATATAGGCCTATAGCATTAATGCAGTCATTGGTCACTACAATACATAATCTATTTTGTCAGTCCGAAATTACGTTTTCGCAGTTAATTTTGAATATCCTGATAGCGAATAAACATGTATAATTGATTTTAATGTGTTCATTCCTCTTAGTCATTTATGAATAGAAAATGTCTCTGTAAATGCCATATTCAAATGCGTAGAATCAACCTGAGCAACGCTTGATAATCATATAACTGCGAAAATGTAGTTTCTACCAGACTAAAGCCCTAGTATCGTATATATCATGGTAGAGTAATAGACTTATTATAGTAGAGGTAATGAAACCATTAAGTTGGTAAATATTTTCATAACGAATAAACAATGATACGGTACTATCATTTAGTATGTTATATAACAGTGGCGATTCTGACATTAGTAAAGTGTGTAGGGAGGATTGCTTAGCCTAAAGTAAACGATCAATGTTGAATACAGTAGCTGTGTGAAGTATGAAGACAAATCCCCTAAATTGTGTTCACCAATATTATTACCGCGTCCATACACTAGATGGCGTTGGTTGCAGCCTCAAATCGATGGCAGACACCGCTATCTATGGTACATTTATTTTTATGGGACGCATCTCCTTTATCTCCCTTATACTTTCTCTGCTCTGACTGGGTAGTTTGTTAGTCTCTACCAGAATTTAGCTCGGTAGTTTTCTCTGGTGTTAGCAGTACCCCTGGTATCTGAAAGGGGTGTTTCCGGGTGGATGGGACTCGATAGCCTTGGCGGGCAACTCATCTAGGGAAATAAACCCTTAACAAATTACCAATGGGCGACATGCTAATCGGTGCCACTTACACGTGGCGATCTTTGTAACAGATAACTCTACAGAGTTTACGACATTATTCATGGCTGTAAAGTTTTGAGTCTACTGTATTCTGAATGGAATTGAATCTGTTTAATAATATTTTGCATTATATTTGCATTTCAGCGGTTCGTCTATGTTAATCGTGTGTACATATTGGGCGACGATTTGTGTTTTAAGCGATAAGGTATGTAGAAGAAAGGACAGCTCCTATGCCTTCCATACAAAAAAAAAAAAAAAAAAAAAATTATACAATAGATGGTGGTGTCTGGCATCTATTGGAGTAACGTGGTATGAATATTGCTGACAAAACTCTAATTGCTAAGCAACTCCAACATAGTTAATTTACTAATGCCAGATTCACCACTGTTATCTTAATAAATACAGGTCAATGTTTGTCTGTCTGTCTGTCAGTTACCCGACCTTTGTTACTAAACTTCTCCCACAGTTTTGGTGCCAGGTGGGAGTGTGGGGCACCGTTGGAAAGCCCAGGCTTTGGAGATGGTTTTAGGCGAGTTTAGTGGAAATCAGGGACACTTTTGTTTAATAAAATTGTCGGCAGAACTTATGTAGTATACGGGAGCGAAAAAAAGGCGAAAACAAAATTCGTTTGGGGCAGAAGGAGGCCTCCGATCGAAAAGGTGTATGGAACGAATGTTGTTCGCAGCCCCCTAAAATGGGGGTACAGATGAGGTCAGATCCAAAATCAGAGGTCATTTAGCGGCCGAAATCGAGGTCGCCGTTTAATGAGGCACAGGGAGGTCGAGGCCGGTGATTATGGTAGTAGTAGTATTGTGATGATTGTGGTGATTATGGTAGTAGTAGTGGTGGTAGTAGTGATGGTGATTACCCGGGCAACACCGGGTACCCCTGCTAGTATAACATAACAGGCGATTGTACTGTACCATTGTTTTTCCTTATATATATATATATATATATATATATATATATATATATATATATATATATTAGTATGGTCATTTGCTTGGAATCCGTGACCATTTTGTTCCTACCTTTTTCTCTCGATGGATTTGACAACCTGAACCATTTTAAAGGAAAATTATCTCCTATGCCCCTCTGAAAAATGACGGCTAACTCTGCTAGAGCCCAATATTCAAAATGCCCGCCACCGCCATCTTGAAAAACATGAAATGTAATATCTCTGGCATCAGATGAGCTACAAGGACGAATGAGGTGTCCTTTTTCACTAATTTTGGCATTACAAATCCACTGGAATGGTTATTGTATTGTATTATATTGTATATTGTATTGTTATTGTATTGTATTATACTAATTGTACATACTAATCTGCCACTTCACTGTCACTACATGATTCACTGTATGAGCCACTATCAGAATCACTGTCCTCACTTTCGCTGCTATCATCACTGTTGTTCTCTGCCTGCGGATTTGTAGGTAGTGGTATGGATGGGGGAAGTGGGGGCTGGGTTGAACGGACAGGCAGACATAGGCCATTTAGAAGATGCCATCCATGGCCGATCGGTGAGGGGTGACTTTGGAGCTGGTAATGCTTTTGCAAATATGCAAGATAGTTTGCACGCTCCAAGTGTGGACGGAGACTGTCCAAGTCAGGCACAAGTCGGATAGTGTTTTTTTTCTTCTGAGCTCTCCACTTCGCTGCCCTCGCATCTCCCAGGGTCTTGCTTTTGGTATCACCATAGACATATCGAATGAAAAACCGCTCCAAATCACTGATGACCTGTTCTGTGATTAGGAGCTGTGTACCACATGCTGCTAGCAGGTCGTGTGCCTCTTTAGACTTCTCACAGTCTGTTCTTCTGGCTTAGGTCTCGTTCGGTCATCTTGCGCCCTGGCCAATGCATGGATCACACCACGAATTCTTTGCACCAATGTGTCAGGAGGAGGAGTACTTTGATCAGCTGGTGGCTTCCTGAGAGGTGGTTCCCCACGCTTCGCTGTCTTGTATGGGTTGACTTTTTGCATTTCACTTCCGAGCTCTTTGAGAGTTGTCGAGAGGTTTGATGCAAAGTTGGCACCGGGAACTGGTCTATCCTCGTGATTCTCGGAAGGAAGTTCTGTATCAAATGATTCTGGCTGCACAAACATGACATTAGTGTGTGTCGCTCTTGAAGTCATCGTTGTCGACTATAGCAATAGCAGGCTTACCCTCAGCTAGTTCGAAGGGGCAATCAGATGAGCACTTGAGGTCATTGACCACCCAAAAATCTTGCAGCATATGTACGTCATTGTAACTGATGCCCAGTCCATCTTTGTGCATTATGTCGACTATCTCCCTACTCTTGGTCAGTCCATGTAGCAAGACAGAGAGATTTATCTCAAATACAGTGTGTTTTCCAGTGATGTAGCTTGTGAGGATAGATGCAATCGATCAGATGGATGGACTGTCATCAATTGCAGACTTATTTGGGTGTTTCAGCCATGTGAGCAGCTTCAGCAGGAGCTTACTGAGGTCTTCTTCTCTCTCCAACTCTTGTATATATGGGAGCCAGGGAATAGTATTTGTCCTGATGACTTGCTCTTTGAGTCGTGCCGCAACATTCATCACCAGCTGATCATTGCTGACACCCAATGAAGATATTGCCGCCTCGATGTATTTACCTGCTGCTGTTGTATCATATACCAGTTCACTCACATTCTTTTGAATGCGTTCATGAAATCCGATGTCTTCCCCAAATACATTGACGAGAATTTCCTTTAAATAGCTGGATTTTACTACTGAGTTATGTCTGTGATTTGAGATAATGCGCTTATAGTCCTGCAGCAGGCCTTGCAGTGTGCGAATTTCATGGTCTTTGAAGATGACTTGACGAATATGATGAAAGAAGAGAGCTTGGGCCTCTCGGAGGTTTACACGCTGCAGATGTTGAGTGCTTTCATCTGAAAGGGGCTTGTGGTCGCTTACATATTTGCGCCAGCAAGCACGATGGTAGCGGATTTCCAACCCAAATGCTGTTTGACTATCTGGGATGGATGCAATCAGAGTGTCAAGTCTCAATCTCATGACCTCATCTTCCAGACGGACAGTATGTTACTTGAATTTAGTCCAGGCATCTACTGTTGATAGGAGTAAAATCTGCTTGTCACGATCACTACTCTTGTATGCCGCTTTCATGCACCACACACATAGAGTCTTATCGTGAAGGACACCCATACTGGAGCGGAGCCTTTTAGGTGCACTGGCCTCTGGGGAAGGGTCTTGTTGATCTGATGCTTCATCTCTTTCAAGACGTTCCTCGGATTTGTGTTTGCGTTTTTCGGCTTGAGAGAGCTTGCGCTTGCTGGATATTGATGCGTAACAAGTGCTATGCATGTGGTGACCCTTTGGTCCCTTCTCCCAATCCACATTTTCATGTATATGTTGAAACTTATCAAGTTCTTTCCATTGTAAAGACTTTTCCCGGATGGATTCCCACTTCTCAGGTGTAATGTTTTCCAAACGATCATCTGCGGTATACATCGCTTACCACAGAGTAAAATGCACTCGTATTCATTTAATGTCTTGTCTGGGAACTCTTCACTCTCTCTTCTATTATCCATTATTTCAGTCACTTCACAAGTCGGCGATTTTCATCAGATGGGCATGCGATCCATCTGAAACAGTAAAAACAGTGATTCTGATAGTGGCTCATACAGTGAATCATGTAGTGACAGTGAAGTGGCAGATTAGTATGTACAATTAGTATAATACAATACAATAACAATACAATATACAATACAATACAATACAATAACCATTCCAGTGGATTTGTAATACCAGAATTAGTGTAAAAGGACACCTCATTCGTCCTTGTAGATTATCTGATGCCAGAGATATTACATTTCATGTTTTTCAAGATGGCGTTGGCGGCCATTTTGAATATTGGGCTCTAGCAGAGTTAGCCGTCATTTTTCAGAGGGGCATAGGAGTTAATTTTCCTTTAAAATGGTTCAGGTTTTCAAATCCATCGAGAGAAAAAGGTAGGAACAAAATGGTCACGGATTCCAAGCAAATGACCCTACTATATATATATAGAGAGAGAGAGAGAAATTACTTCATTATTAAACTAGCTCTGCCATGATAGTATACGATACTAGGCCTATAATCTGGCTGAAATTAAATGTTCGCATTTAATATTGGCTATTCAGATTTATATGATTTTCAAGCATTGCTCAGGTTGATTCTACGCATTTGAACATGGCATTTACGAATAGACATTTTGTATTCACAATTGACAGTAAAATTAGTAAAAACATTAAAATCCATTAGAAATATCTATCAGTTTCGGAATTGTCGAAGTTGACTGCACAAACATAATTTCAGACTGACAAAAGGTAAGTATTGTAGTGACCAATAAAATAACATATTCATACAGTATAATGCGACCTGTAACATTATATTTATATTCCATAGGTTTCGAGTTGGCTTATAACAGTATTGTGATAGTTTTAATCTATATACCCGATCAAACTCATTTATCAAAATATAACGGGAAACTGATAACCAAAACCTGGGTGAGTATCTGTAAACGTGACCATTTTAGTAATTATGCATTGGTCCTATAATCAACGATGTAAGATAAGATAAACATTATCAATGTTCTCACATTTACAAACAAAACGAACCACAACAATTCCATTATCATTTCCGTATGATGTGTGTAATAGAAATATTACAATCATGAATCATACCATAAAGAGCTGTGAGCACACATCTCTCTCTCTCTATATATATATATATATATATATATATATATATATATATATATACTGTATATATTCTGACATAGGGAGCCCTGTATGTTAATTTAAGAGTTAGAATTTGAGTTGAAGGAGTGTCAAACTACCCAAGCGGCGAAGCAGACTAGCGAGCGAACTAGCGAGTGGGAAACCAGCTCGTCCGCATACCAGCAAACAAGCCTTCACACCTGCGTGCGTCATAGGGGACCCCTGCAAACTACTTCGATGACCCGACGCTATGACGTATGATCGACGCCAGGAGACTGTATTGGACCACGCACCTGCTACGCAACTCGAGGAGCTGTGATAGGGGCGCGCACCATCACTCGCCTCCTGATTCGTTCCTACACCATCATTGTTTAGTATATAAGACCCGAGTAGTGGGCATTCAAATCAGTCTCATTTGGAGTTGGGGAAGGTGAACTTGCAGCTGGAGGAAGACGGGGTGAAGTATTATAATGGGATTGTGACTGTCAGTCAGATTATATAAGTGTGTTAAGTGTGTTCGGTGTAAACACTTACGTTATGTTGGTTAGTGAGATATGTGATTGGGAATTAACGTTAACGCTACTATTATGTGCTTAACTATTTGATTGCGAATTAACGTTAACGCTACTATTATGTGCTTAACTATTTGATTGCGAATTAACGTTAACGCTACTATTATGTGCTTAACTATTTGATTGCGAATTAACGTTAACGCTACTATTATGTACTTAACTATTTGATTGGGAATTAACGTTAACGCTACTATTATGTACTTAACTATTTGATTGGGAATTAACGTTAATGCTATTATTATGTACTTAACTATTTTAGTTGACTAACTTGTGGACTAAAGCAACTCTTTAAGTAGTTGGGTTATGATGAAAGTAATACTATTGGTTTATATTAATATTTACGAGTTCTTTCATTTTCTTTTAATTAAGCTTACATTGCTTAACGGTGCTTAGTACGGTGATGCTATTGTCTCATATTAGTAATATCGCCTTAGACTAACATGGCTATTTTAATGTTACTTCTAGTGATTTCCTAAGCTGAAGAAAATTCTTTTATCTTCAAAATATTATTTTGCTTTTCATATTATTTGAGTGAGGCCTGAATCGAATCTATGAAGCGATCCTGTAACTTAATTTACTCATAATCAAACCTCAATGTTATGTGGTTAAGAAATACATTTAACTAATTATTAAATATATATATCTAACTTTTTATGTGACTTTGATATAAATCCTGATGATAATAATAATATAATCCTGTTAACGTAAGACAAGTAAGACAAGAACCAAGAATAATTACAACCCTTAAAAAGCGGCTCACCACTTAAGTCGAGTTAAATAAAGCTGGACTATGTGGCGGCGCTCGACATAGGTCGAGTGGCAATTTCAGCACGTAATGTGGCTGAGAGAGAGAGACAAGTGGTGGCAGGAGACTAGCGAGCGTATGACTGCTCCAGACCACCGCGGCGAACCTACTGACACAAATCTCAGCTCCCTCCTCCCTCTCTCACTCGCTACATACTCAATTATGTACCGAAAGTACCGAATTACCTGCTTTTTGCACTCGCGTTGCACGGTTATTGCAAGAAAAATATCCATCATACAAGGATCGTTATGGTGTCATTCGAAAGCTCTGTTTATGCCCTTTCAGGGATAGATACTTGTTTTACGTTCTGGGTCTTATTTAGGCATGAAAATGATCACGTAAACAGCCCTATTTTGGCTAAAAACACCCCGCTGGGCGGTACACATAAATAAACCGCATAGGCCGCTCGTAAGGTGTTAAAAGTCGAGTTAAATAAAGCTGGACTATGTGGCGGCGCTCGACATAACTCGAGTGGCAATTTCAGCACGTAATGTTGCTGAGAGAGAGAGACAAGTGGTGGCAGGAGAGTAGCGAGCGTATGACTGCTCCAGACCACCGCGGCGAACCTACTGACACGAATCTCACCTCCCTCCTACCTCTCTCACTCGCTAATATAAGGAATTATGGGGAAAGTGCCTAATTACATGCTTTTTGCTCTCGCGTTGCACGGTTATTGCAAGAAAACTAGCCATCATAAAAGGATCGTTATGGTGTCATTCGAAAGCTCTGTTTATGCCCTTTCAGGGATAGATACTTGTTTTACGTTCTGGGTCTTATTTAGGCATGAAAATGATCACGTAAACAGCCCTATTTTGGCTAAAAACACCCCGCTGGGCGGTACATATAAATAAACCGCATAGGCCGCTCTTAAGGTGTTAATATTATGTACTATACTCCTTAAACTCTTTTCTAGGGAGGAGGTCTGACATACGGAGCCCTGTATGTTAATTTAAGAGTTAGAATTAGAGTTGAAGGAGTGTCAAACTACCCAAGCGGCGAAGCAGACTAGCGAGCGAAGTAGCGAGTGGGAAACCAGCTCGTCCGCATACCAGCAAACAAGCCTTCACACCTGTGTGCGTCATAGGGGACCCTGCAAACTACTTCGATGACCCGACGCTATGACGTATGATCGACGCCAGGAGACTCTATTGGACCACGCACCTGCTACGCAACTCGAGGAGCTGTGAAAGGGGCGCGCACCATCACTCGCCTCCTGATTCGTTCCTACACCATCATTGTTTAGTATATAAGACCCGAGTAGTGGCCATTCAAATCAGTCTCATTTTGAGTTGGGGAAGGTGAACTTGCAGCTGGAGGAAGACAGGGTGAAGTATTATAATGGGATTGTGACTGTCAGTCAGATTATATAAGTGTGTGTTAAGTGTGTTCGGTGTAAACACTTACGTTATGTTGGTTAGTGAGATATGTGATTGGGAATTAACGTTAACGCTACTATTATGTGCTTAACTATTTGATTGCGAATTAACGTTAACGCTACTATTATGTGCTTAACTATTTGATTGCGAATTAACGTTAACGCTACTATTATGTACTTAACTATATGATTGGGAATTAACGTTAATGCTACTATTATGTACTTAACTATTTGATTGGGAATTAACGTTAACGCTACTATTATGTACTTAACTATTTTAGTTGACTAACTTGTGGACTAAAGCAACTCTTTAAGTAATTGGGTTATGATGAAAGTAATACTATTGGTTTATATTAATATTTACGAGTTCTTTCATTTTCTTTTAATTAAGCTTACATTGCTTAACGGTGCTTAGTACGGTGATGCTATTGTCTCATATTAGTAATATCGCCTTAGACTAACATGGCTGTTTTAATGTTACTTCTAGTGATTTCCTAAGCTGAAAAAAATTCGTTTAGCTTCAAAATATTATTTTGCTTTTCATATTATTTGAGTGAGACCTGAATCGAATCTATGAAGCGATCCTGTAACTTAATTTACTCATAATCAAACCTCAATGTTACGTGGTTAAGAAATACATTTAACTAATTATTAAATATATATCTAACTTTTTATGTGACTTTGATATAAATCCTGATGATAATAATAATAATATAATACTGTTACGGTAAGACGACAAGAACCAAGAATAATTACATTAAATATAAATAAAAGGACATATAAGAAAACTATCTATTCATTTCAAAAAGGGTAAGAGACAGAAATATTCTTACTTTAATATTTATCTTTCAAGACTTTTTATAGAATTAATAGTCCTTCTTTAGATATAACTTCTTCGGTTCATAACCATAGCCTACTAAGCTTCGGTTAAATAATAGTTCTTTATAAATACTACATGACTTTAATTAGTTTCAGTATTTTTCATAATTAAAGAGTATCAGTCAATAAAGGATACTAAGTCCGAAGATCCAAAAGGAAAGGAAGCAACAACAGGAAATAATTTTATTAGATTTTATTTTTGTTTTGCCTTCAGCTGACTGATACCTTAATATACATCTCTGTGCTATCTAGATTCATCAAGTTAACCACTTGAGGATCAAGATATGTAACAATATATATATATATATATTTATTTACAACCTGTAAGAGACTGTAATATTTTATATATTTCGGTTAACGCATTTCATTGAAAGGAGCATTAGGGTAAGGACACAAAGAAAGCAGGCTACCCACTCGCGGGTTACCGGCGTCTACCTGCACTGGTAATAATAACGTGGTGGTAGGTGGACATACAGGACCACGGTCAGGACGCAGCGCGTCGCAGGTTCATTTGCTAGTTGTGGTCCACCAGTCGTTCGGTTCTATTATGTGTACATAGTAATATATTCATGTGGACACAGCATATGTTTGAAATCACACTATTACTAACAACAAATGCATACATACAAAATAAATATATAAAACACAAAAGGACAACTGTTTACTTACCATTATTTCATTTAGCTAATTTTACTCCAGCTATCGTAAATACAATAGGCTATGACTCTTTTGTGATCCCGTATGTCTCTGTGACGTCACGGTCGCTCCTGCAGCACGACGTAGAACGAGTAGATCGTATATTATAAGATTGTAAATAAGTTAAGTTATAAAAGGCCTAATATGCTATTAACCCATTGGCGCACCTATTGTTTCCAATCAAGCTTTTTTCCCACTCCCTAAGTATATCTCAGCTCACTCAGAGCCAGTTTTCTGCCCGGCGATAATTTGTTTCTGTGACGTTTTTATCCACCAAAAAATCTTTGTATTTGGATAAATGAGGGACCATCGGCTTCGTTATTGATTGAACTTGAAGATAAGCAAATCAAAACATAGAATAAATACAAAACAAACACATTGGGGCACTCCGAAATAAGAATTGTAAAAAAAAAAAACGAAATACCTTATTACCAACTCGCGCTAGCTCAAAATTTGGTTGGCAACATTTTTGATTTGCATACAAATATGGAAGCGGAATTTTATGAGGATTCCACTGGTAACTTCAGAATTACTATAAACCAAATAGTTACTGAGATACACAAATAATAGTGAAAGTATCTAAAACAGACTGAGCTGTACTCTGCTCTCTTCCCAGCCAGCCGTGAGTAAACCGCTAACCCTCTCACGACCATATGACGCAGAGGTTGCCAGTTTAGCAATAAGAAATAGAGTTCTCTCACTCTTATAATTACCTCTCCAAAATTAGTTTTCTGCCCACAGCTAACTCAAAGACAACTGCAGAGGTTAAAGTAACTAAACTAAAGGTTTCTAAATACCCCTGATGGTAACAAAGGCTTTAAAATATCCCTAATAGGCACAAAATTGCGTCAAGAACGTGAGATAGTTAAACTGAGGGGGTTGCCAATTGTACCCATTGAACTAGATTTAATACTGAGTTTCTATGCCAAAAATGACGCACGTCAGACAAAAACCTAATTTTTGGCGAATATTTTTAAGTTTAATGACGCTAAACGAGTCATCGTGCACTTAGGGGTAAAATACCCTAATGAGGCACATGGAGTCATCGTGCGCCAAAGGGTTAAGCAATATTGCCATGGTCTTATGTAGTATATATGAATTTATCGTATATATTAATATAATTTATCGTATAGAGCAACCTAGATGCGGTACGATAATTTGGGCTCCTGGCGTTTGCCAAGGCAGCAAGGTGTGCCTCTGAGGAAGAGAGAGCAGAGCCTTCACGAACACCAACCAGTTAACAATTAATTTCCGCCTTCAGTTGATCGCGCTATAGTGCCTCTAATCACAATACACTGACAGCAATACAAGCAGCTACACCATCACGACGCTCTCATCGACGCCATGACTGACTGACAGATAAGCATAATGTTCATGTCCATTCCCATGTAATCATTTATCTTTCTTTCACTTGACTCGAGTCTCGGGACCGGTGTCTTGCCTCCCCATTGTCCGCCATATTGGGTAAACGTTCTCCCTTGCCTCATTGCCACGTGGAACTATTGGTGAGTTAATTCCTGGCTAATATTAACCCTTATAACCTTACCCTATACAGGGTGATTCAGTAACCCTTTTCATAAATTTGATGGCAAATTCGGGAGACAAAAATAAGACTAATTTACTCTATGACCCTTCGGGTGAGTCTTTGATATGATGGAGATATTACACCTTTAAAGTTATCGATAGATAGAAAAGAAAAAAAATCTAAGGAGTGAGAATGAAAATGTCGTTGCTAACTGGCAGGGTAGCGTAACCAAGACTTGGTATCAAAATGGCTGCATACGGTAGCTGGATGCAGTTGATTTCCCAATTTACAAAGGTACATTACTATTTGTACTATCATCATCATCATTATTATACATACATGATTCATAGTAGTAGTAGCTGTAGCAATAGTAGTAGTTGTTGTTGTTGTAAGGGGAGAAGCGGGCGGAGGAGGGATAAGTGGAGAATGGATAAGTGGAGGAAGAGGGGTAAGTGGAGGAGGACGGATAGGTGGATTAGAAGGGATAAGTAGAGGAGGAGGGATAAGTGGAGGAGGAGGGGTAAGTTGAGGAGGAGGGTTTTTCTTGCCGAACTCGAATTTCGAAACTACGGTCGTCAGTATGAATCATGAAACGATTTGTACATGATTCTTAATTTTATCTCTGCCTACACGTGGTATCAAAACGGTTATACGGTAGCTGGTTTCCTAATTATTATCAAAGGAACATTACCATTTTTATCATCATTATAATTAAGATTCATAGTAGTAGTAGTATTACTTGTTGTACAGTAAGGGGAGTAGCAGGCGGAGGAGGATATGTAAGGTGAGGAGGAGCGTTTATCTTGCTAACTTGGAGCTTCGAAACTCATCTCATCTTAATGAATCCTAAATCAATTTGTACAAGTCTTTAGATTTTTTCTCTGCCTACCTTGATCTGATTTGCTGTAGCTAGGACAATATTTTCGCTATCAAAAGGGTTTACAATTGTACATACTAACAATACTGTGACCATCAAGAACGTTAGAATTAGTTTTAATTACCATCAAAGGTGATGATTAAAAACATTTTGTGAAATGAATAGTGTTTTTAAAGCCGATCAGCGTTACACTGTTCCGTTGTCTCCTGTATTGCGAGCATAATTGCCTCATGATTTAGGTTTGAGACATCAGAGGGCATTTCAGCAAGTTTGATTGATTGTAGGATGCATTTAAACCCAGACCATGGAGGAATACGGTTTTAACGAGTATGCTGACATGCACCTTACTCTGGTGGAAGCCAGGGGAATTGCTGCAGCAGCGGTGCGACTGTATGATGAAACGTTTCCCAACCGTAGGCTCCCATCGCGACCAACATTTCTTGCAGTAGACCGTCGATTAAGATAAACTGGCTCATTTCTACAACGGATATTGGATGGAGGACGGGCACGTGATCACCACAGGGACCAAGCTGAGGAACAGATTATGAATTATTTCCGGGAAAATCCAAACACAAGTACAAGACGAGTTGCCTCCCAGTTTCATATGACCCAATCATTCGTTTGGAGAACTCTAAATTTAAATAGCCTGTATCCTTATCACCATCACAAGATTCATGCATTACATGAAGGTGATAGTCAGAATAGACTTGTGTTCTGTCGGTGGCTACTTCGTCAGCAGGAGGAGCGTCCTTCGTTTACATCAAACACCCTGTATTCAGACGAGGCATGTTTCACCAGAGATGGGATTTTCAACCAGCACAATACACACACTTGGACAAGTGAGAATCCCCATGCAACAATGGTTAGAGCACACCAAGTAAAATTTTCAATTAACATTTGGGCTGGTATTATTGGTGATAACCTGATTGGGCCACATATTCTTCCCCGGCATCTCACAGCAGAGTCCTATGCAAATTCCCTGCAAGAGGAGTTACCAGTGCTACTAGAAGACGTACCCCTTCAAAACAAACAGCAAATGTGGTTCATGCATGATGGCGCTCCACCACACTTTTCCCGTATGGCAAGAGACTACCTGGATGAGGTGTATCCCAACAGGTGGATAGGACGTGGGGGCCCAGTTTCATGGCCATCTAGGTCCCCCGATTTAAATCCACTTGACTTCTACCTATGGGGACACGTGAAGAGTAGGGTATACGCTACCGAGATCCAGACACGTGACCAGCTGTGGGACCGTATTCAGGAGGCAGCAGCAATGGTAAGAAACAACCCTGGTGTGTTTCAGCATGTGCGACAGTCACTCATCCGTCGTGCTGAAGCTTGCATCAATGAAGAAGGAGGACACTTTGAGCATCTACTATGAATACTGTATACTGTAATACTGTATTGTAAAGTATTTGTAAATAAAGTATGTACAAACATGAGATTTTCATTAACCATAAATTTATTTATGATAAAATAATAACAAAAACCAACATAATGAGAAGCTTTAAAGCACCAGATGAAAAAATTACTGGACAAACCATCAACAGCACCAATCAATAATAATAAAAATAAATTTCACACTACTGTATAAATAATTAATGATAACATGCTAATGACATAACTTGACCTAATAATAATAATAATAATAATAATAATACATCTACGACTATTACTACTACTACTACAGCTACGATGAATAGAGTATTAATTATGATGATGGTGATAAAATGTTAATGTTCTTTTGAGCATTGAGACAACTGCTACCATATGTAACCATTTACATACCACGTGTAAGCAAAGATACAATCTTTAGATTCATGTACAGATTGATTCAAGATTCATTAAGACGAGCGGAGTATCAAAGTTCAAAGTCGGCAGGAAGGACCCTCCTCCTCCACTTACCCCTCTTCCACCACTTACTCCTCCTCCTCTTCCTCTTACTTATCCTCCGCCGCCTGCTTCTCCCCTTGCTACTACTACTACTAATACAATGATTATTAATAATAATGATGATGATAATACAAATACAGTAGTAATGTACCTTTGTAAATTGCCAAACCAACTGCATCCAGCTACCGTATGCAGCCACTTTGATACCAAGTCTTGATTACGCTACCCTGCCAGTTAGCAACGACATTTTCATTCTCACTCCTTAGATTTTTTCTTTTCTATCTATCGATAACTTTAAAGGTGTAATATCTCCATCATATCAAAGACTCACCCTTAGGGTCATAGAGTAAATTAGTCTTATTTTTGTCTCCCGAATTTGCCATTAAATTTATGAAAAGGGTTACTGAATCACCCTGTATATAAATTTATTATGCGAGACCTTTGGATATAAATTAGCTTGTTTCAGTTTGAATTCAATTTAGATATGGAGTAGTTTTAATTTAGATTGATTTTATTTGATTCATTATAGCTTAGTAATATTTAACTTCCATTGATAGTTTACCACAATGGTGCCCAGACCTCGGGAATTAGCTACCGATAAGGAATTTTAGGCAATGAGAAGGGGAGTAGCCCAGGGATGCAGGAACAAAGACCCCGGAGGGGTGGGGCTTGGTTATATTCCTGTACCTCCGGCGCCGGTACCTCAGAGAATTGCTATAGTAGGGCATTCGTATGCCACTAGGCTAAGGGCAGCCGACAAAGGAGCTGAGTCGTATCGGGCGTCGGAGCGGGATAGGACATTCAAGCTGTCCTACTTCGGGGTGCCTGGAGCCACCGTTGACACCCTGAAAGCCTCCCCACAGTGGGGGCACGTGGTCCATTTTAGGCCACACATGATCATCCTGTTCCTGGGTGGCAACGATATCCGCCCCGATACCGTACCCCACAGCGAACCCGGTCGGAAGATTTGCTTTTAAAGTACCAGCAGCTGATCAAGTCGTTTAAGGAGAAGTCATCAAGGATCATCGTCTCAGGAATCGTCCCCCGGCTCGGTGTAGAGAGCCGATTTTACAACATAGCCACCAGCACAAATCGTTGTCTAGCAAACCTCTGCAGGAAGGAGAACGTGGGATTCGTCGACACCTGGGACAATTTCTACTACGATGACTATTTGTTTTCGGACGATGGAGTTCATCTGAACCAGGTGAACCATTTTCTCAACGATGCGGTGAAGGATTTTCGGAGAAGAAATCGACTCAGCACAGGACAACCAGGAAGGAGGACCGAAGACAGCGAGGACGGCAACCTACAAAGGAATTAAATACTAATCCGTCAAGAACCGCGAATTTGGATAAAGCTCCACCAACACGACCCAAATTCAAAACCGTCAGGGATAACGACCGAGGACCGAGGACAGCCATGAATGTAAATGTAGATCCGACCAGAACCAAAAATTCGATGAAAGAACGTTCTGCGAGTTCTAAAACCGCAACTTTAAAGGTTTTCTATGCAAACGCTCGTAGCATACGCAATAATTTTCAGATTTAGAGGAACTAGTGTTTACAGAAAATTATGATGTGATTGGCATAACAGAATCTTGGCTCAATACAGAAGATAGAGACTTTTTAGCAGACTATTCACTTCCCGGTTATGTAATGTTTGAGAACAGCCGAATAAATAAAAATGGAGGTGGCGTTTTATTTTATATCAAAGAAAGTCTTAACCCGACCCTCGTGTCAAAACCTCAAATTGTGAACGTCGACACATCTTTTGTGCTAATAAAGAATAATAAAGGTACAAAAATAATACTTGCGTTAATATACAGACCTCCAGCTCAATCAGTGCAAACTGACCGAGAAATTTACGAACAAATTGCAGATGTAAGTAACTCACAAGATACCGTCATTTTGGCGACTTTAATTTACCTGTGACCAAGTGGGGCGATACTCTTACTTCACACTCCGGACATGACTTGTATACGAACTTGCAAGAGAGTTCGCTTTATCAATTTGTTCGAACGCCGACCCGTGGTAATAACGTTCTTGACATTGTACTTGCAACAAAAGAAGAATTGATAGAGAATTTGAATGTTGGTGATGAATTCAGTAACAGCGACCATCGTACGATAACTTTAACTTTAAAGTTTACTAGTAACGAACCAATAGTAGCATCGAAAAAGTCCCTAATTTCAAGAAAGCAAACTTCCATAAACTTAGAGCTATGTTTAAAGAAACTGACTGGAGCTTTTTAATTAACAATAAGTCGATTAACAACGACTAAATACATCTTGGAAGTTATTCGAAACCACTTACCTAAAAGCAGTGCAAGACTGCATACCATCGAAAATACGGCGTCCAGGCCATAATAATAAGCCCAAATGGTGGAATAAAGATATTTCAAACTGCCTGCTTGCTAAAAATTGTGCTTATGATAGATTAAAATCCTCACAAAATGACGAAGAACGGGTGAAATTTGTAAAGCTACGACGCAAAGCCAAAAAGTTAATTAAGCAAAGTAAAAAGACCTTAGAGTTACATATTGCGAATCAAAGTAAAACAAACCCGAAAGAATTCTATAGTTATATCAGAAAGAAAAAAGTAGTTACTTCAACTGTTGGACCGTTAGTCGATGAAAAAGGAGAATACACCAAAAACGAAGTACAAATGAGTAATGCCCTCAATACCTTCTTTGCATCAGTTTTTACAACAGAAGACCTCAGTGATATCCCTACACCATCGCCGATTCAGATTGATAATTCAGATGTTCTAAGCAATATCACCGTTACAGAGAGAGAAGTATTGAATTGTTTAGATAAACTCAAGGTAAATAAAATACCAGGACCTGATACAATCTCGCCTAGAGTTCTAAAGGAAGCTAAGAATGAGCTCTCCAAACCACTGACATTACTATTCAATAAATCCTTGCAGTCTGGAACTATGCCTGATCAGTGGAAGCTAGCCAACGTAACACCGATATTCAAAAAAGGCAGCAAATCCCTACCCAGTAACTATCGTCCAATTAGCTTAACCTCAGTTGTATGTAAAATGCTAGAAACGGTCATACGAAACAGACTCGTAAATCACTTAGAGGAAAATAACATACTTAAAGATACTCAACACGGCTTTCGTAAAAAACGTTCCTGTTTAACAAACCTCTTAGACTTCTTCCACGATATCCTCAGCCTCTACGATGAGAGTAAAGCTGTAGATATTATATACCTTGATTTTCAAAAGGCCTTTGACAAAGTTCCCCACAAACGTTTACTGCTAAAACTAAAAGCGCATGGAATACAAGACGGTGTGTTGAAATGGATAGAAAATTGGCTCAGCAACAGAAAGCAAAGAGTAGTCATAAACGGTAAGGCATCTAAATGGACCAATGTAAGTAGCGGGGTACCCCAGGGATCGGTACTAGGACCAATTCTCTTTCTAATTTACATCAACGACATAGATGAGGGTCTCACCTGCACAATCTCAAAATTTGCTGACGATACAAAAATTGCAAATAGCATACTCTCAAAAGAACAAGTTGACGATATGCAACACAATCTAGATAAATTGTCATGTTAGGCCCAAATTTGGCAAATGAGTTTCAATGCGGATAAATGTAAAGTACTACATGTCGGATACCTAAATGAGAAAGCAAACTATTCGATGAATGGCACTCAGCTTAAGAATGTAAACAGAGAAACTGATCTGGGAGTAACAATATCGAGTAACCTAAAACCGAGTCAACAATGTTCAGAAGTTGTTAAGAAGGCAAACAAAATAATTGGCTTTATAGGCAGGTCATTTGAGCATAAATCCAAAGAAGTTATCCTAACCCTTTACAATTCCTTAGTCCGCCCTCTTCTGGAATACTGCGTTCAATCCTGGTGCCCTTATTACCAAAAAGATATTAACAAGCTAGAACGAGTTCAACTAGAGTTACCAAAATGATACCTAGCCTAAAGAACAAACCATACGAAGAGCGTCTTAGAGAATTAAATCTATTTCCTTTAACCCAGCGCAGATTAAGAGGCGACTTAATTCAAGTGTTCAAAATCATCAAAGGCATCGACAATATGAACTGTAGTAAGTACTTCAATATCGACCAATCTAATTACACGCGGGGAAACGGTTGCAAAATTATTGGTAAATCTTTTAACTCGCACGAATCTAAGAATTTCTTCTTCAATCGAGTTGTCAACTTGTGGAATGGGCTTCCCCGAGACGTTATAGACTGCAGCACCGTTGATTCATTTAAATTCCGCCTAGACAAATATCTCGCATCAAACCCGCGACTGACTGCGTTTGTAAATGAATAACTTTATCCTCCCCTCAGTTACTAACCCATATGTCCCCTACTAACTTCCTAGTCCTGCCACGTTAGTGGCAGGGCAGTAGTTCCCTTTCCAATGTTCCCTTAGCCACTCTAAACCACTGTTTGGACAATTGATCCTCAGTGTTTTGGAGGACAAGCAGCCTACAAGGGTCACTAGATCTGTTGTTGCTTGATTTCCTTTGTACTCATTTGTACTCCTTTGTAAGTTAGCCAACGCCATCAAAGAGGTGGTGCTGGATCTGGAGCGTGAGTCCGGGGGGTGCTGCAAGATAGTAGCGATAGAGAGCCGTACTAGGGTCCGAGGCTTGTCAGAGGTAGAATATCACGCCATTAAAAACTCAGTCAGTCGCACCCTGAGGTGTCGGCTGGTAGAGACGAAACACCGCTTTGTCTCGATCACCCTCAGCACCAGAGACCTCGACCAGGATGGCGTCCACCTCGATTTCGATACGAATCAAGTCTTATATAATAAAATTGTAGGGCTAACAAAGCGTTGGTTAGAGAGGGACGCCGGGGTGATATCGTTGCGCCTGCATAAGTCCTGCATCCCACCCATCATCTTCCCCCAATCATTTTCTTTTACATTTCAGACTTCCTGTGACATATGGCCTGACCTAACATTTTTTCTTGTTCAACATGACCCTTTAGTAGGTATTGCTATTTTGTGTACTATTTTTTCTCCATAACATAGAAATCCGCCGGTCGGCGTCTCTTATCTAGACTACTATTTTGCCGTTGTTTTTGTAACATTTAGATACATAGCCTATAGGCTTACATGCATAATGAGTAAACAGGAAGAGACACCGTCGGGTGGGGTTCTGAACAAGGCCCCTAAAAATCAAAGGGCGGGACTTCGGGGAGTATTAAATAGGCTAATTGTAGACGTCAACACTTTCATCACTACTGCTGACCTCGAGGAATTGGAAGCTAGATTAGACAACGTCCAGGCTACCCACGGTCGTATTATGGCAGGCATGACAGAGGAGGAAGAGATAGTTACAGAATGTGATAATCGCACCCTCTATGATGAATCTGTCTTTAGAGCGAAGCACATATTACAGCGTGCTGTCGCAAGTAAGAAGGGAGGCGAGAATGAGGCCCATAGAAGGGCTGACCCAAAACACACTGTACACCTCCCAAAGCTCAATCTTCCTACATTTGGGGGCAAATTGACCGAGTGGTTAGCTTTTTGGGACGTATTTCGGTCTACAGTTCATGAATCCTCTTTGGATAATGTTCGCAAGTTTCATTACCTGAAAGGACAAATGGAAGGAGAGGTCTTACATTTGATAGAGGGTTTTGCGGTAGTGGGTGATAGCTATCTTGAGGCAGTACAATTATTACAGTCCACATACGGGGATCAAGAGCAGTTGAAGATGACCCATGTCGTTGCCTTGTTAATGCTCGCAGAATCAGAGTATAAGGTTGAGGAGTTAGCAAATTTTAGAGCAAATATGGAGCGCCATACTCGATCGCTAGACACACTAGGGCTCACCACACAGGAAATGATAGTCATTATCTTAGGTCAGAAGCTTCCTATGGCAATACTTGACAAGGTTAGATCATTTGATCTGGGGGAGTTAAAAACTCAGTTCAGTAAGGAAATTAGCAATCTACAGTTGAACAATGGGAGAATGTATGTGTCGGGAGGGAGTGAGAATGTGGAGATGAGGGGAACTGTAAGCATGACGGTAGGGACTAAAGAAAAGAAAGAGGGTACGTATAAGAAACCTGCTCAGATTCTATGGAAGCTATGTAACAACAAACATAAATGGAGTTTCTGTGTAAAATACCCAACAAATGAGACAAAAGTAGCACAGGCGAAAAGATTGAAGCTATGTGTAGGTTGTCTAAGTAAGGAACATGGTAAGCAGGGACAATGTACTGCTACATACTTAACACCTTACGAGCGGCCTAGGCGGTAATTTATATGTACCGCCCAGCGGGGTGTTTTTACCCTAAATAGGGTTGTTTACGTGATCATTTTCATGCTAAATAAGACCCAGAGCGTAAAACAAGTATCTATCCCTGAAAGGGCATAAACAGAGCTTTCCAATGACACCCCAACCATCCTTGTACGACCACTGGTTTTCTTGCAACGATCGCGCAACACGAGTGCAAAAACCATGTAATTAGGTACTTTCCCTACATAATTCCCTGTGTAGCGAGTGTGAGGGGGGATGGAAGGGTGGTTTTCACTTCAGTTGGCCCACCGCGGTGGTGCGCGATGGTCATAGCCTTACTACGCTCCTCACACCGCTTAGCTCTCTCTCTCTGCAACATTACGTGCTGAAAATGGCACACGACATAAGTTGTGAACCGCCACTTAGTCCAAATTTCTTTCACACGACATAAGTTGCGCGCCACCAATAAAGGGACCCTGTCGCCACTTCAAAGGACATCACTTTGATAAGTTGTGTCCTACGGCAGATAAAGTCAAAGACGTCAAACCAGAGGGTACTACAACTGTGACACTAGGTAGCACGCAAGACACCACTATATTGCCCACAATACAGATTCCCATGGAAGATAATGACAGTAACAAAGTTTGTCGGGTACTTCTAGATCAAGGGTCTCAACGTTCCTTTATAAAGAGGTCCGTCTTAGTGGGACTGAAGCACCGAATCGTAGGGGCTGAGACTCTTCGATTGCAGGGCTTGACAGGGGTTACTGACAAACATGACTACGAGATAGCGGAGATTTCATATTTCTACCGTAAAAAAGGTACTTTATGACATGTATCCTAGTAGACACCCTACCAGAATATGTATCTGTAGGAGTGAAGAAAGTGGAACACGCATTACATAGCAAAGGGGTTAACTTGTCAGATCCCATGGGAGATCAGAGTGAGGTGCATGTTCTACTTGGTGTGGATCATTATTATGATGTAGTATACCCTGGATTTAAAAAGATGTGTGGTGTAATTTTAATCCCCACTAAATTTGGATATTGCATGAGCGGAAAGGTGCATACTACACAGTCAAAGGTTCTGGTCGACACGGTCTCGATATATAGAGTCAATGTAACCGCGGCAGAGGAGTTGGGAAGGGAGGATTCCCAACCTAGTGACCCTAAATTGGCTGCTGAGTTCGACCTGGAACAACTGTGGAGATTGGATCACATAGGCATTAATCCTATGGAGACTGATTATGACTCGGAAGTTGCGCTACAAAGGTTTGACGAGTCTGTGAGCTACTGTGCCTCAGACAAGCAATATATAGTTAGTTTACCCTGGAAGAACAGTGAGATAAGCCTGCCTACCAACTATGGTTTGACATTAGGTCGCTTGCGCGCATTACAGCGTAAATTGTCTAACAAACCGAGCACGCGCCAGGCGTATGACGATGTATTTCGGAGTTATGAAGATAGGGGCTTTATTGAGAGAGTCGATGTCAAGGAACCGATTAAGAAGGGTAGGGTTCACTATCTGGCCCATCATGGGGTGAGAAAAGACAGCGTCACCACACCAATACGGGTGGTGTATGACTGCTCTGCCCACCAAGGTCAACTACCCAGTCTAAATGACTGCCTGCTGACAGGTCCGTCCATGGTGTCGGACCTGTCCCAACATCTATTGCGGTTTAGGCTGGGGAAGTACGCATATACCAGTGACATCAAGAAAGCATTCTTGATGGTCAAACTAAAGGAGGAAGATAGAGATGTTCCCCGCTTTCTTTGGTTCAGCGACATTAGCGACTCTGAAAGTCCTATCATAATATACCGTTTTTGGGCTGTACTCTTTGGGGCCACGTGTTCACAGTTTTTGTTAAATGCCACAATCCAAAAACATCTAGCTGATACTCATGAGGACACAAGTAAACTATCTCACGGATTATATATAGACAATTTGCAGGGTTCTAGCGATAGTTAGGATGATTTGTTATATACATACTGGCAAGCACACAGATTGTTTACAGATGCACATTTATTTCTCCGCGAGTGGGTTACTAATAGTGAAGATCTTCAGAGTTTGATACAGGTGGACGGTATGGCATCTCATAACCAGGAAAAGTCCAGAAATTTGGGGATGATCTGGCAACCTAAACAGGACATACTAACTTTTCAAACAAGGTCTTTTGCTCAGCAGACAGGAGCGCACACAAAAAGAAGTCTGTTGAGCAAAGTTGCGCAATTTTTTGATCCTTTGGGTCTAGCATTACCCGTTACCATAAGAGCTAGGAATCTAATGCAGGAAGTTTGGAGACGTAAAATAGGATGGGATGACAGTTTGCCCGAGGACCTGAATGACCAAGGGATATTGTTGTTGAATGAGTATGCCATCCTATGTACTAAACCTATACCTCCTAAAGTGACGGCGTTCGGCGACGTTACGTTACACACGTTTTGCGATGCTAGCGCCACGGCATACGGGGTAGCCATATATGTCGTTACTTCATTTGGGGCACATTTAGTTACAGCCCGGGCCAAGGTAGCCCCGGTTAAAATGGTAACTATCCCTAAAATGGAATTGACTGCCATGCTGCTATTAGCACGACTGGTGCAACATGTACGCGCAGCATACCAGAGCGAGTTAAACATTGAAATCGTTCACGTATGGTGCGATAGTCAGGTCGCACTCAACTGGATACATAGCAAGAAGTCTCTGCCAGTTTATGTGAGGAATAGGGTAGATGAGATTAGAGCCCTTATGCCAGACGTTGCTTATCATTATGTAAATACAAAAGAAAACCCTAGTGATCTCATAACTAGGGGTATAACAGCTAGCCAGTTAGTGAAGTCCGAATTGTGGTGGCATGGTCCATAGTGGCTGCTCCATGAAAGTGAATGGACGATTTGGCATGCTGTTGGTGAGGGACTTCTGCCACTGGAAACAGTGGCAGTTACAGCCCAACCAAATGAGCCACCGGGTCCAATCATAGAGTGGGCAAAATTCGGTGACTATAATAAACTATTCAGAGTTGTCGCTTGGGTATTGCGATATATATCCAATATCAAGCTTAAAGTAACGGGCCAACTCTGCAACAGGGGTCACAACATTGATGCTCGTGAATTTAAAGCAGCTGAAGTAACTTTGATGAAATGGGTTCAAGTAGAAACCTTTTCCTATGAATTAGAATCCTTGCAAAGCTCGAATAAGACATTAATGCCTAATATAGTGCGTCAATTAAGGTTGCACCTAGACAATGGCCTCATCAGGTGTGAGGGTCGCCTGAAGTGGTCGGGTGTAACAGACGGCACAAACCGCCCTATACTTATGCCAACAAGACAACACGTTATAGATCTATTGATCATACGTGCACATAGGGAAGTAAAACACTAGAAGGTATGTCATATTATATCAAATTTACGTCTCACATGGTGGATACCCAGAGTTCGACAAGTAGCTCGACGCGTAGTAAGAAAGTGTGTAATATGCCAGAGACTAAAAGGTAAACCATATGCAACTGGACCAGCTCCACCTCTAACTGAATGCTGTGTAAAGCACATAGAACCTTTCCAAGCTGTAGGGTTAGATTACACAGGGGCATTGAAGACGAGAGAGCATGAGAAGGTTTATTTATTATTGTTTACCTGTGCAACGTCTCGAGCGGTACACCTAGAACTATGTGATAATATGTCTAGCGAAGAATTTATGCTGGCGTTTAGACGGTTTTGTGCCAGTCGTTCATTCCCTCAACTCATTCTTAGCGACAATGCTCCCACTTACGTCCAGGCATCAAAATATCTAAAGGATATGAGTAGTGATCCTACTATCATCACTTTTTTTGGAGAGAAGAAGTGCGAATGGAGGTTCATTCCAGTTAAGGCACCTTGGTTTGGTGGAATGTGGGAACGGTGTGTCGGCATAGTGAAGACAGGACTCAGAGCGGTAGTAGGATGTGCTCTATTAAGGAAGAGTGAGTTGACGACAGTCCTCACAGAGATCGAGGCAGTCGTGAACGATCGTCCACTTACATATCTGTACACCGACCTGCAAGAACCAATACCATTAACGCCAGCTCACTTGCTATATGGAAAACCATTGACTGCGTTTCCATCTGATTTCCAATCCATAGAAGAGTTAGAGGATCCCTCGTTGTACTCTGAGGTAGCGGTGTCTAAGAGATACCAGTATATATCGGGGATAATAGAAGATTTTAGAAAACGGTGGATTAATGAATATCTGCTAGCATTGAGGGAAAGGAGTGTTACTCCCTCTGGTAGACCAACGGCACCTACTGTTGGTGAAGTTGTTTTAATTAAAGAAGATAGTCCTCATTTATACTGGAAATTGGGCCGCGTGTTGGAGGTATACAAGGGGGCAGACTCTGTAGAGCAGGTGGCGCTATTGAAGACGGCCACTGGAACTACTGTTCGTCCTATCGCACGTTTGTATGCTTTGGAGCTCGATTCTACTTTACAATCGGAGACTCCACCTGTTATTGCTGGGTCCGAGAATTCTCAGATTAACTACTCACCTCTTACTAATGGTGATCAATCTCGGACCGGGACGCATCCCAGACGCGCTGCTGCTGGTACCGTCGACATGTGGCGTCAGAAGATAGCCTCTGGGCAACTTTAAGTTTAACCCTTAAAAAGCGGCTCACCACTTAAGTCGAGTTAAATAAAACTGGACTATGTGGCGGCGCTCGACATAACTCGAGTGGCAATTTCAGCACGTAATGTGGCTGAGAGAGAGAGACAAGTGGTGGCAGGAGACTAGCGAGCGTATGACTGCTCCAGACCACCGCGGCGAACCTACTGACACAAATCTCAGCTCCCTCCTCCCTCTCTCACTCGCTACATACTCAATTATGTACCGAAAGTACCGAATTACCTGCTTTTTGCACTCGCGTTGCACGGTTATTGCAAGAAAACTATCCATCATACAAGGATCGTTATGGTGTCATTCGAAAGCTCTGTTTATGCCCTTTCAGGGATAGATACTTGTTTTACGTTCTGGGTCTTATTTAGGCATGAAAATGATCACGTAAACAGCCCTATTTTGGCTAAAAACACCCCGCTGGGCGGTACACATAAATAAACCGCATAGGCCGCTCGTAAGGTGTTAAGGTGGGGTTCAGGTATTTTTTTGTGGGGGGGAGTGTCTCGTAAATACGATAGGCTATGACTCTTTTGTGATCCCGTATGTCTCTGTGACGTCACGGTCGCTCCTGCAGCATGACGTAGAACGAGTAGATCGTATATTATAAGATTGTAAATAAGTTAAGTTATAAAAGGCCTAATATGCTATTAAGCAATATTGCCATGGTCTTATGTAGTATATATGAATTTATCGTATATATTAATATAATTTATCGTATAGAGCAACCTTGATGCGGTACGATAATTTGGGCTCCTGGCGTTTGCCAAGGCAGCAAGGGGTGTCTCTGAGGAAGAGAGAGCAGAGCCTTCACGAACACCAACCAGTTAACATCTAATTTCCGCCTTCAGTTGATCGCGCTATTGTGCCTCTAATCACAATACACTGACAGCAATACAAACAGCTACACCATCACGACGCTCTCATCGACGCCATGACTGACTGACAGATAAGCATAATATTTATGTCCATTCCCATGTAATCATTTATTCTTTCTTTCACTTGACTCGAGTCTCGGGACCGGTGTCTTGCCCCCATTGTCCGCCATATTGGGTAAACGTTCTCCCTTGCCTCATTGCCACGTGGAACTATTGGTGAGTTAATTCCTGGCTAATATTAACCCTTATAAACTTACCCTATATATAAATTTATTATGTGAGACCTTTGGATATAAATTAGCTTGTTTCATATTGAATTCAATTTAGATATGGAGTAGTTTTAATTTAGATTGATTTTATTTGATTCATTATAGCTTATTTAACTTCCATTGATAGTTTACCACACCAGCATTTGTCTGCAATATTTTTGTTTGCATGCATTTTGTGTTTCTTGTCCCACACTGTAGGTCTCTGGAACACACAGGCAATTAGAATATACACGCCCATCTTAATAATTATAACACACATCTTGCACTGAGCTACCTCAACTTGACGTTCACCCACGTGGAGAGGGAGGGAGAGCGTGAGACGCATGTAAGAGGAAGGTGGTGGTTTGGAGACATGCCACCTTATCATATAGTGCATCCATTTCTCCGTCACTGGTGTGTTTATTTTGTTGTTGTTTAACAGTGTAAAATACCGGAATGAATGTTACTTTTCCGCAGTAAAACATTCTGGAAGGAATCTCACATCTGCCAGGTTAGTACAGTGCAGTGAGATATTGGGCCTGGATTTATGCTGTTGACTGTATACTCAACAACATCAATCTGAGCCTAAATAACTATGAACTCTCGAACTGCATAATTATATGTACAGTACTTCCGAAATTATAATAATAGGTTAACAAATTAATTACAAAGATTCGATTCTGTTCGGGATTGCTTTGAAAACTTAGCCCCTGACATTATATCGTTGAGGGTACAGATGTGAACAGGAATTTCAGAACAACACTTGGAGGAACAAATATAAAAAGACAGTTTTTGAAAACTTGATTGAACCATGTTGTTCCAACAACTGATTTTCTGTAATTAATGCTCACCTTCTCATCTATATCATACGGTATTGTTCATAGTTCTGACCACAAATGTATACTCTCGAAATTAATTGTCGTCTTAAGGTTTTGAATCTAAACTGAATCGAATCTTCTCATTACGGCCGTACTTAATATTTACATTTCGGAGGTTTGATTGTGCTTGGACAAGGATTTGTGTCCTAGAGTGTACATAAAGAATGAAATGTAGGAAAATATTATACAGTACATTCCAGAATTGTGTATGAATGTGTAATACTTACTGGAACATATATCTAGCCTTCATAGCATATGCATTCCTATTCAGTTAGTTCGAAGCAACGAAGCAAAAGACGAAGCAGTGAACCTAATCGTTTTTGCGTGGACAGCCAGTCAATATCGTAGGTATACTGTTGGGGTTACACTTATTACGTGATTCACGCTGAAGGGTTTAATACATTAGTGTGATATAGACTTTAATGTTGTTGTTGTTGTTGTTCCCCAAGCTGCCTGGCCGAACAGCCCCAAGGCCCCGAGCAAGGTCAAGGCCATAACAGAGCACCCCCACAGAACCCTCCCAGCCGACCACAATAAAGCCTGGAGTGACCGAAGCCACTCCATGGCGGGGAGCTGAGGAGGGAGCGGAAACGCCCGGGAAACCAAAGGGCCCTGTGCCCCTCGGCAATTATGAAGAGAAAGTTGAGACTTTAATGTTATATAGACTGCTTTTGTTGTGACATAAGGACTAGGCATGTGTTTGTAATAAGATACAATCGACTGTCAATCAGCGTGCCAAAAGGACAGTAGAAAGTTTACGACACTCAAGGTAAGATCCTCCTATAATTGTTTAGGTGAAATTAATGCAATTAATCATATAGGACCCACGTCACAATACCGCTTCAATTCTGCTATTAATAATTTCACCCGAATGTCACCAGAAGGATTTAGTTCAACTTAGAATGTATCTGTCACGGATAGATGGTTGAGATGGTCTTTAATCGATTCATCCCTACACTTCCTAAACTAAACAAAATGCTCTGAATGTTACATAATATATACAATAATTATTTAACATGGGTATAAAATCTTGATTACTTTAGCCACTTTTAGAGGTGGTTATTTTTTCTTCTTCTAAGCTTTACCAAAAACACAGGTGTTTCTCTACATTTTCTACAAGAATATTTTGGTGAAACCCTATAAATCAGTAATATGCGGCCCATTACCCAGAGAATATTAAAAAAATCCCAAGTGGCTTTGATGTTCAGGAAAATGAGGGGCAAAGATGTTTAACGAGTGATAATGGATAATAAAAAAAAACATTGTCCACACCTTTAATAGTACATAAACACGGAAACTGGAGCCAAGTTTTGTACTTACCGGATGTAATACCCGTTCCTCAGCGTAAACACACGAATGCAGGCAGACCGTTAGATAAACCTAAAACTACCCAAGTATACCGTAGGCCAATTATTGATTTACCCAAAAGTAAGCAAATTGCACGAAATCGAGGCAACATTTGGCTCGGATGTTTGTATATTTCAAGGAGGCATAATAACGATGGGTTGGGGGGGGGGGGGGGCGCTGACCCACCCAGGATTTATTGTAATCATCATCTATGTTGTATTGCCAGTAGGGCGCATTACCAAAAGTGAGATATGATAATCCCGCGCGGGAGTTGGTAGGAACGGACCGATTGCAAATTGCAATTACTTGATAGATAGGCGTGTAATGGCCTCATCACGTGTGTTTTTGAGAAATTGCATGGTGGGTCGTTGTGGATAACTACTGTAGTTGAATAATGTAAGGTAGTCATCAGCATGTGAGTAGATAAGATTAGAGGTAGAACTAAAGACAGGACAAAACCCCGAGTTTGATAGGTTGAAGAAATTAATAATGGCCGTCCAGAATCGTAGCTATGGAACGGCAGGTAAAGGAATTTTGAGAGTTTGTTTTTGTCTATATTCCAACTACTCCCTCTCGGGCATAGGGTGAGAGCCTGTACACTCGGCCGCAATTCCGCGTGGGCCACCTAGTCGTAAGGTTTGGGTAAATCCGTTGTGTAGTTTGTTCGCTCTGAATATAGTAAGATCTCACACTCCCCTCCCTGAATCAATCGAAGATTTTGCCCCATAGATGGCGCAGCTTGATGGGAAGGTAGGGAGCTTGTCGTAGTGTTAAAAGGGTAGGACACAATGGGAGGAGGTGACGTTCTATAACATACTGTACAGTGACGAATGTTAAACTTATTTACTTTTACTTGTTCATACAATAATGTTCCCGAAGCTAATTCGTAATGAACAGTAGATTCCCTCTTTCAGTAACTGAAACGTCACTCTCTCTCTCTCACTTTTCTCTCTCTCTCTCTCCACCCACTTTATTGGTATGAATAAAATAATAGTACAGGTCATACTATATAATATGTAACATACACCTTTTGTTAGCAAACTACAAACTAGCGACAAATTAGATTAACAGAAGTAGTAAACTATTATTATTTAGATGAGTTACCTTTGTAGTGTCAAAATATATCGATCTGTGGATGACTTACCTCAAGCATGAGAGTCACAGTTAATACTGAGTCGGTGGGATATTGATTACATTGATCAGGATTCATTAAGATTGGTAATATAATTATCAAGATTCTAAATTACCTGTGGCCAGAAAGAAAACATTGCATATGATCACATTGATACATTAAGCCGAATGGTAGAGGTATGGCATGTCTGATTTATATATTTAACAATTAATTTACATCGAGGCAAATTTGTTGATAAAGCATTTCCCTCAGGAATATCAGTATATTTAGAGTAGCTGGCAACAGTGTTTAAACTTAGATACAAAATTCCTCTCTGTTTATGGTGATTTAAAGTCGATTTTCCTGTGCATCAGGGTAAACTACCCCTTCCCTCCCCCAAATGGATAGTTTGAGTCTCGTTTCACCTTTATTGCTCTCTGACATTAGGTTGAAATTAGTATGGATCTTCATAAAGAGGTCCTTACCAAAACTTCTGCTGAAAATACACACTTCCTACTCGACAGGCTTACCAACATTTATCAGGGTAAATTCTATGACCTTAACTATTCAGCTATAGTACAGTACCAATCTAATTTTTTCTGATTAACTTGCTCTATAGACGAATGCTAATAATTGATGTGTGCTAACCTAGAAACAATAAATAAAATAATTACTAAAGTATATGAAAAATCTGTTGGTATCACGGAAGAGCCAAGTCTGGTTTCTCAGAGAGAGAGAGAGAGAGAGAGAGAAGTTGCACTGTGTTAATCGATGTATGTAGTAAATATGGTATTGATAAATAATGTGTGCATTACCTTGGTAACAGTGAGACTATGAGTAACTACATGTAAACTCAGGTTATTAGATATCACAAATAGACCAGGGTATACACAGATAATATTATTCCACACATATAGTTATTTATACTGATATGTTATACTCTTTGCATGTGGTTTGTTACATATTGCCAAGTCTGATAATATAAGATAATGTGATACAGGGGGAAATATTTACCTAGAGTAAATTACCCTCGAGAATTGCAATCCATTTTTTCCCCAACACATTATTTCCTTGATCTATTTACTTTACTATGACTGTCTAATAAATATCAATTAAATAAATATAATTACTGAAGTTAATTGAGTATACCTGTATCAATTGTTCATATTACCGCAAACATAATGTTTATCAACAGGACAATTAATATTTGTCATTGTTACATTGCATTGCGCAATAATCTTGTATATCAAGCTACACATTTATTTTGAAATTAATTGAAAAAAAGCTAGATGATCGAATGAGTTACCTCGGCATATAAAAGCTTATGAAGGTGATACTTTCACGTCCACCTCCTCTCGGGAGATAAGGTTGTCTGGCAATAGATGGATATATAGATAGATAGATAGATAAATCAGATTAGCGAGTTCACGAAATATGATATGACATCAAGATTTGTGTGCAATGATTAACCGAAGTTGTAAGAGGAAGCATAAACAAGCGAACAGGGGATCGTCCAAAGGGATCCTAATGCATCATTCATATAAACATAACTATATTTAAGCCAATTAGTGAAATATGCTGAACATGTGTGCAAAACTAATACAAAGTAAAGAGTAAGTAAGGCCATGCCAGTATAAAAAGAGATACAATATATAGTACATAAATAAATTTAGCTTTATAATTTTCCACCCGTCCACGAACACGAAACCTCTATGCATTCGTGTCCCGATCGCCCTTTAAGCACACACACACACACACACACACACACTGAAATATCCTAAATTTAGTTATTATACATTCATCCACCAGTCTAAACAATCCCACCACAACTCCTCCACCTCCACCCACCTTGTTAGTTACCTCGCCACCCTTACGTCCCTCCATCCCTTAGTGACAACTATACTCTATTTTTTTCCAGCTCATCGTAAATTGAATCTCTTATTAGCTGATTTCTCGATACTTAATGAAAATATATGAAATTACTATGGCTGTGTGTCATATTAATGCCAAGTTTTCAGAATAAACATCATCTTTCGCTACAAAATCTACCTTATAGCCGAGTAACAAAGATAGAAACATGACAATTTACCCTCAGCTGGGGAAAAATAGACTAGAGGATAGAAAAAAGTCCGAGCTCGGAGAGGGAGAGGAAGGTGGATAATTATACATGGCCGCGTCAGTATAATGTTACTTCGTGGTGCTACTTCAAAATATGTTACTTCGTGGTGCTACTTCATATATATTCTTCTCAAGTTCTCATCATATTGCTGAATAAATGTCATAATGTGATTCATTAAAGGTGTAAATGGATATATATAATAGTGTTACTTTCAACATTCTGTATACCTCTTATAACCTAGAGAGAGAGAGAGAGAGACGTTTAAGTTACTGAAAGAGGGAATCTACTGTTCATTACGAATTAGTTTCGGTAACATTATTGTATGAACAAGTAGAAGTAAATAAGTTTAACATTCGTCACTGTATGTTATAGAACGTCACCTCCTCCCATTGTGTCCTACCCTTTTAACACCTCGACATCAAGCTGCGCCATCTATGGGGCAAAATCTTCGATTGATTCAGGGAGGGGAGTGTGAGATCTTACTATATTCAGAGCGAACAAACTACACAACGGATTTACCCAAACCCTATGACTAGGTGGCCCACGCGGAATTGCGGCCGAGTGTACATTCCACCGCTCAACACGTGAAGCCCATGAGGTCTTGTTCCAGTCTGGGGAGTGAGACATGTGAAGCATCCATCATGGCTCGAAGCAGCTCCATCTCTGAAGAGCCTGGTTGCTTCGCTCAAGTGCTTCACCATCTCACCCTCCAGACTCAGACCCTCACTCTCAGAACGCCACCTATTGAACGGCAGGTAAAGGAATTTTGAGATTAAGGCACATATAAAGGGATAAAAACCGAAGAAGTGTAGTTTATAAATTAGAGATATGTACAGTTGTGGACAGATGAAACAGATACAGCCTTGGTCTGTCCAAGACCTTAATAGAGGGCAGCACAATTAGTGCCCATACATTATCTGGTAACAGTGATGGTGTGGGGGTAGGAGGTGAAGATATGGGGTGGAGGGAGGGAGGCAAGGGAGGGGGAAGGAGGGTACAGGAGTGGGAGGGGTAACCAGCGGCAGGTGGGAACAGGTGGGTGTGGAGGGAAGTGGGTGACTAAATACTTTACTGTGAAAGAATAATTAATTTTGTGTTTTGATCATTATGTGGTATTATGATTGCGATGTATTGGAGTCGTGAGGTGTGTGTAGCATAATAAACGTGCTGCTAACCTGCTATTGCTCTCTCTCTAGTACATGCTGCTATGTCACATTTTTGGCTGTCATGGAAAATTCATATAGATTTTTGCCAATGTTTTTTTTTTGTTAGCCTAGAGTACTAGGAGCATGACAAATGTGTTTGGCATTTTTTCTGAGGTCATCTTGACATTGTTTTAGCCTGTTAAAGAAGATCGGGTGGTATCGCCAAAAACGGACATTTTTTGCCGCAAATTGCAGAAGTTTCGAACTGTTTGACTGTTTATGGGGGTGTGAAGTGTGATGTACCCTATATTTGTGCATATCAATGCAATGAGTAAAGCAGTATTTTTTTATTATTTTATCATAAGTCAAATTCTGTGAGAAGAAATGATTGTAAAATACGTTTATATAATACTTTTACTTGCCATCAGATTTAGAAATGTTTTGGTATTTTTTTATCAAATGACAGTATGACAGTTAACCTCTGTTGCAAAAATGAGACACTTTGATTGTTTAAATAAAAGAACAGTTACTATGTTATGTTCCTGAGACAAGTTCATGTCAAGTCTGATACTCATTCAGTGTCAGATTCGTCACGAGCTTCGCCCACATCAGCCAAGTTTTTACATCCATCTGGATCACACTTGCACAACTCTGTGCAGGGCATTTGGTTTTCGCGGCAGGAACATCGCCCACTACATTGACTCTTTGTGCATTTACACCGATCCAACTGTAAGATGGAATCTGGAGCCAGAGGTATTCTGCTTAACTTGGGAACGAAATGTCCCGAAGTGTCACTGATGGACCATCCCAATTCAGTTGGTGCTGGAACGGTTGGTTGTGGAATTAAGGCCTGCTTCCAGATTAAGCACTGGTAATGTGCCCGTCGAATGTGCTCATGCAATGATCCTTGTGTTGGGGGCAGCTTCTCGATTCCTTGTTTGGTGTTGAGTCCACGAAAATGAAACCATCTGAGTGCCGCAGCTTGACTAATACCTGCGTTCTTTGGACCGAGTAACTTGCAGATGAATGCTTCACAAAGACCCAGCACTTCACAGGATGATTCACTCTCCTGTCCCAGACGAGCAAGTGCACCAACAATGTCATCACCACAGTCCATAAACGCCTTCCACCATGAAGTTTTGCTCTTGCCGAATATCCTTCCAGTTGTGTCACACCCGCTTATGGCATGAAATCCCATCAAGGCTTGAGCACGTTCCTCACCAAGTGCATTTTAGATAGGCAACAAAGGCAGTACACGTCAATTGGTTCCAGTGCCCATTATCATAGCTGCATCTTCGCCTAAGACTGCCAAATTGTGTATGGCATGTACCAGCACATCTGTGTCCTGGGAGTAGATGTGAACAGTAAGTCCAAGTTTGCGTGCTTCACTGGCGTAGTATATCAGCAACGTATCCGCCTCGTCATGCATGGCAGCGTGACAACTGCCAGATGTGTTGGACTGGACACCTTGACAAGTGATAGTGGTTACGTCTGCTGTGCAGTTGACAACAATCTGTTGGGCCAAGAATATTGTCAGAAGCTCCTTCGTCTTGGTACTACTGAGGAACTTGTTGAGATCTTTAATACGCGTGTTTCTGTTGACTTTGTATTCTGTTCCCCTGGAAAGCTTGGCTCCACTGTGACGCTGTCTTGTTATCTCTTTCAATGAGGACTGGCAGTATTGGTCAAACACCACGTAGCACTTCGAGTAAGGGCGACTTTTGGAGTTGATGGCATTGACGAAATGCTCTGCCAGGTCTCCACATGATGATATTTTGTCCTTGAAAACGGCCATGAACTACTGCCATGGCATCGATGATAATAGAAGCTCTATCAAGTGGTAAGTCATCCAGTAAAGGTGCATCAGCTTGGCCATTTTCAGCTGATCCATGGTTCTCCAGATGGTGAATGAGCTGTGATTTGTCGTTGTATGGATGCAACAAGCCATCTGGTGTCATCAGCATGTGATTGATTGGGGAAAACTCGTATGTGCTGAGAGCTTCCTTCAAGTCAACATCTCTGGATGATCGGGTCAGGATCAGAAGCCTTGACATCAACGAGTTTGAAGCTTTCAAAGTAACTTGTTCAGGATCAGTAGATTCTGGTACATTTGATCTGTTGATATATCGAGCCAATAGCCAAGCAGTGTCCTGCACTGATGAGTCCGCCAAGCAGTCCTGGTGCTGTAGCGGCTCAAACTCCACGTAATGGGGGCTCAATGTTGGCTTTGGAGTCCCTGTTATGGTGCAAGGGGCCACTCCAGTCTTTGGTACATCTTTCAGTGTACTAGAGGCGCCATGAGGTTTCAGATGCAAAGGCTTTGAGATTTTGGCAGCTTCACCATTGTCAACGTGAGTTTGATAGACAGCTGAAGCAAGCGCATGAAACTAATTCTTTCCATCTGTAGTATCTACTTGTGCGTCGATGTTGTCTATTGATGCCCTGAGTGGCTGCCCAACAAAAAGGTTAGGGGGTACATAGACACCTTGGTTGTCCGCCATGTTTTCCTGGACAGCGGCTGCAAGCTGACTAACGCGTTCTGTAGCATGATGATATGATACTCCAGCTCCAGTATTTGACAATATGTCTATCGTTTTCTTGCTTCTTTTGGCATGATAGAAGTGCAGTGATAGCCCTAAAGTGAGGGGAGTCTCTTTTCTGCTTCGAAATGAGCTTGCACAAGACTTAGGTTGGTGCCTGATCTGCCTCTTGGTTTTGTGGCTCTGAATTATCATTTGAGCCAAGTTTGTGCATCTAGAATGTACTTCTTGACTTTGGACTTCTGAAACAACTGCTGTGTCACCCTGAACGATCCATTTCAACAGCCAGATCAACTCATTTGGGATGAAATTTTCTTGGTTGCTGATTGAGCCCTCAAACTCCCATGGCTTGGATTGGTCAATAGCTGTGCGGACTATTTTTGCGCATTTGAGTATTGTAGTCATCTCTTCTTTGTCATTCAAAGTTGAAGTTTGCCGTATTGCGGCGTCAGCAACACCGGAAGAATGGATCAAATCTGATTTTGCTGGATTGGCAGAACTTGTGAAGGCAACACCGTCAACTTCCTGTCGGATCTTTTCCTTCAGGCACTGACGAGAAACTGTATGTGGGAGATTATGCTGATGCATGATTTGTTGATAGTCATTCTGCGCTTCACTGACTGGAATAAATTCTCCAGAAGATGTCCTATCCTGCAACTGACTGAAAAAATGTACCTCTGCAGCAATAAACTTTCTGTCACCTTCAATATCTGGAATTTCAGCATCAAATTCCAGTGTTATTTCCTGCTTTCTGCGAGTTGTTAGCTTCTGCCATTCAATGGTCATACATGACTTATGATACAGTAAGTCTCTCGACAAAGCATCTTTCTCATTCAGCAGTTCCGAATAGTTTATTTTCCAGGTTGTGTTGTCACTTTCTTTTACCACAGCTGCTATTTGCTCCCCAATGTTTTCGGTTTGGCACATGTGAGTATTTTCGGCTGTCGCTCTTTGACAGAAGAAACACAATTCTTTTCGCACCTTTGGAATGGACGAACGTGTTACTTTCCGTTGTGATCCTGTATGTGACGTAGATGGAACACTTGGTGTACGACTGCTCGGTGGCCGACCTTTTCGTCTGATCAGTACTGTGGTATCACCCTTCTCGAGGGCTTTGCTGTGGCGGGTCTTGGCTCGCTGTATGTCTGTTTTGTTCGTGGCCTCAGCATAGCATTTCTGGTGCCACACTGCACTGTTAGTTTGAAGATCTTGCGGCTCCAGATTAACCAGACGTTACGACATAGATATGTATTTTTGTTCTCCATAGTCTGACCTTTCTCTGACACACTCCAGGAAACGAATATAGCTGTCTGGCTTTGGTGTACAGACTGTTTCATTTGTATTTTCTTGACTTACGATGCACTGTCTGTAGTTGTTTTCTATCTTGCGTCGCTTGGTTTCCATGTTCTGTGAACAAAGAAAAAACAATTAGAAAAAACAAAAAAGCAAATGAACAAATTCTCGTATAATTAGCCGCCATCTTGGATTTAGAGGTCTGTATATGTCCTGTCATTTAAAATATTGAATGCCATGACTTTATTTCATGATACAAACATCTTAGTCATCATTTGTGTTAATAATTAAACAAAATATAATGTATAAAGGGCTTAGAATTTGCACAGATGGGCAAAATATCCATATTTTATGCCGAAAATTCAAGATGGCCGCCATTATTCCAAGACAAAAAAATGCCAAACATGATTTTTGTAGATAATGGGTCATAATCATTAAAAAAAAACACATTTGCAACAATCTATATGAAATTTCCACGAAATTACATAACACCATATACTACTCTCTCTCTCTCCATATCTTCTTCTTCTGTCTGTCTATCTGTCTGTTGCCGGACGCCTTACTCCCATTACGAGGGTGGCCATAAACAGAATGCCCCCAAGCGGACCTATTCCCTGTGAGAGGGACAACCCGAGCCAGTTTAATGAAGGACTTACAGGATTGACCACTCAATTTAGGATCCGTTCTACAGTGGTGTTCGGCTAATCCATCCACTAACCTGTATTACCCTTAGGTAAGCAGTATGGATTTGTATATGGTTTACTCCCCTAGACAACCAAGTCTGACGAGTCCTATCCACCAGGATTTGTATAAGGTTGTCTCCCCTAGATGAGTTGCCGACCAAGGCTAACGAGTCCCATCCACCCACAAATATATATATATATATATATATACAGGGTGATTCAGTAACCCTTTTCATAAATTTAATGGCAAATTCGGGAGACAAAAATAAGACTAATTTACTCTATGACCCTTAGGGTGAGCCTTTGATATGATGGAGATAATACACCTTTAAAGTTATCGATAGATAGAAAATAAAAAAATCTAAGGAGTGAGAATGAAAATGTCGTTGCTAACTGGCAGGGTAGCGTAACCAAGACTTGGTATCAAAATGTATACTGTAATACTGTATTGTAAAGTATTTGTAAATAAAGTTTGTACAAACATGAGATTTTCATTAACCATACATTTATTTATGATAAAATAATAACAAAAACCAACATAATGAGAAGCTTTAACCTTAAAGCACCACATGAAAACATTACTGTACAAACCATCAACAGCACCAATCAATAATAATAACAATAAATTTCACAATACTGTTAAATAATTAATGATAACATGCTAATGACATAACTTGACCTAATAATAATAATAATAATAATAATACAACTACGAATATTACTACTACTACTACAGCTACGATGAATAGAGTATTAATTATGATGATGGTGATAAAATGCTAATGTTCTTTTGAGCATTGAGACAACTGCTACCATATGCAACCATTTACATACCACGTGTAAGCAAAGAAACAATCTTTAGATTCATGTACAGATTGATTCCAGATTCATTAAGACGAGCGGAGTATCAAAGCTCAAAGTCGGCAGGAAGGACCCTCCTCCTCCACTTACCCCTCTTCCACCACTTACTCCTCCTCCTCTTCCTCTTACTTATCCTCCGCCGCCTTCTTCTCCCCTTGCTACTACTACTACTAATACAATGATTATTAATAATAATGATGATGATAATACAAATACAGTAGTACTGTACCTTTGTAAATTGCGAAACGAACTGCATCCAGCTACCGTATGCAGCCATTTTGATACCAAGTCTTGGTTACGCTACCCTGCCAGTTAGCAACGACATTTTCATGCTCACTCCTTAGATTTTTTTCTTTTCTATCTATCGATAACTTTAAAGGTGTAATATCTCAATCATATCAAAGATTCACCCTAAGGGTCATAGAGTAAATTAGTCTTATTTTTGTCTCCCGAATTTGCCATTCAATTTATGAAAAGGGTTACTGAATCACCCTGTATATATATATATATAATTATATATATATATATAATATTTTCAATATAATATTTTCGATTGTCTGTCTGTCTGTCTGTTCTTTATTCATGGCCACATTTTTAAAGCTAGAGCGTTCATACTTGGTATGCATAGTGAGGGGATCCCTAGGCAGGTTTTAGTGAAAAAATTAGAATTCCCCAGGGTGAAAGGGACGGAGAAAATGGGCGCGAAATCGGAAAAATGGCCGTTTGGGGCAGAAGGAGGCCTCCGATCGAAAAGGTGTATGGAACGAAAGTTGTTCGCAGCCCCCCAAAATGGGGTTTTGGATGAGGTCAGATCCTAAATCGGAGGTCATTTAGCGGCCGAAATCGAGGTCGCCGTTTAATGAGGCACAGGGAGGTCGAGGCTGGTGATTATGGTAGTAGTAGTATTGTGATGATTGTGGTAGTAGTAGTGGTGGTAGTAGTGATGGTGATTAGGGTGATTACCCGGGCAACGCCGGGTACCCCTGCTAGTACAATATATATGTGACATATAGGCATTCAAATATATGATATTTTAAATCTATAACGTAATACTACTTCATTTTTGTTCTGCTTAGAGCGCCCACGAGTTTTGATATCGGGAATGTGGTATTGTTCAAACATGGGAGCGTCAGATACAACTGAACTACCTGTTGGTTAGCCTACCTAACAAGGGGAAATATAGTAATTGTTATTATTTGTCAGTTGGTGAGTCAGTCAAACTTCAAATATTATAGTTAGTGTTTCAGCATAATGGTGAGTGTATAGGTCATAGTAGTAACGAAAGTATGTAATGCATATATGGTGTATATAATACGGTATCAATGACACGCCAATTAAAGTGTTTTCCAAGTGTACTGGAGGTGTTATCAGTGTTGACATTGCCACGGGTATATAATCGCTTTTCATTATATACGTCCATAAGAATTTAGACAACATAATATTATAAATTAATAAAACATTATTCAATCTATCTATTGTGACGCACCCCAGTGCTGGGCAACGCAACCTGATTGTACTCCTTGGTACTCCACTGTACCGCCCGTGATCTGGCTACCGTCAGCCGCTATGTATATTGAGTGTGACAACTTATAACTATGTTCTTTGTATCTCTGCAAAGGTCTCGTCATGTGCTAACCAGTGGTGGGTTTTGTTTTAAGCCATGTCGAGACCTTCCATTTAATATGTAGTATCAATAGAGAAGTTGATAGATAGGATAATGGGAATTCAGAGAGAGAGAGTGAGTTGGGCTTCAGAGCAAGAGGGTAGCAACACGCCGCGCTGCCGGCCGGGTGGTTGCCAGACGTATGGACTGGTTGGCAGCCTTGCCCTTATAGCTAGGCGCGATAGGGTTGGTAGTCCATTGTTGCCTGCCTGGGCTGGGCCCATGTTGTCGTACAGCACACTGCCTGGAGGTTGGCTGTGTGTTCCTGGACTAGGTTGCCTAGAACCTTTGAGATTCTAACATCCCTTGCTCTCTCTCCCCACTTCTCACGGTTGCACTCTTTCTCTCTGACGACATTACTCTCATTTCATTCTTCTCTCTATTTAAATGCATAACCTTCCCTTGAGGTCCTAAAGGAGTTTCAGCACTCACCTCTCGTATTACTCTTAGGACAAGCATATATTTACATGTATTAGATTTAAGGGGTTAATGTGAACAGCGATCTTCTTGATGAGGATAGTTGGTGAACGTTCTACATGTTCACGAGTTATATGCCCTGCTCATCATCCCATTTGTGACTAGACTGGTGCCATGTGTAAGAGCCCGACCATGCCCAGGAGTTGTCTGTAGAGGGACGAGGACTTAGCCTTGATTTGCATACCGAGCCAGGAGCGAGTGTAGCACCCGAGACTACAGCTCGCTCGTAGTGCCGGTATAGTAGAGTAACGTAATTTATCTGTCCTTGTGTTCTCTACAGTCTTCTCCTGGGTTCTCGCTTTCGGTGCTGGGACTCGTTGTTCCTGTGACTTGGCCTGCTAGCTAGAACACATGGGGATGATGAGTGGGATATATCTTTATTTTACTATGCATTGCAGCTCTCTTTAAGTATATATCTATAACACTTTACAATACACATTACTCACACACAAGACAACACTATTAATACTTTCATGTATCAATTAACTGCACTGTCGTTTTGCTGCTGTGTCCGGAGTTCTGTTGCGTAGGGCGCATACGGACTCGGAGGGGAGACAGAGTGAGAGAAGCGAAGTAGCCTATGCGGTAGTAGGCTACCGGCGCAGTACTGTTGCCTGCAACCTTTTAGTTATTCCAAGTATAGATTCATTATTATAATAAGTGACTACTGTTTATGTTCCTCCCATGTGTATTATTAGGTATCTACTGGATCATGAACATCTTGTATGCTACATGCTAGTGCATGTTAGTAGGGGACAGTTAGTGTAGTGCACGCGCTTTCAAGTAGGCGTGTACATTTGTCATTTAGCATTTCACTGTCATACCTTTAGCCTGCTTCTATTCTACATTATTAGAGGCTTAATATTAACGTAGTTTCTTGAGTATTGCATTTCTTTAGTAATAACGTAACCTATAAATGTCTGAGGGAGTTTAGCCTCATAGCCTACCCCTGTTGTACACTTTCGCCGAGTTAAGGTACCTCGTTACCGTAGACGATAACTCTGTAGGGCGTTGGTGCTTTTGTTGTCTGGAGCATATAGTATTTGGGACTGGAATCGAGCGTGTCGTTGTCACTTAAGCCATTTCTGTCCTACGATCAAGAATCCCGAATATGTATTGCCGATCCAGCCGTAACACTATAAATATTCGATTTGATTTAATTTCACTCTAAAGCAGAAACCAGGAAACAAAGGATGACTAATATATATTTACATGGCAATACGCCTGTTCAAGAAAAGCAACCAGTTATATAATTATAATGTGTCAATACAATCCTCAAGGTTTTGGTATAGAGGCGCAAAAGACCATGTTCTAAAATATTATCCCCACATTAAAAACTAAGTTATATTTATTGGTCAAACCTCTTGGTATATATGCTCAACAATAATGACGCAAGGGTGCTGTAGAATTAACTAATATCAAATGAAAACACGATTATGCAGAACCTTTCCGGTATATCAGGTATATTTTGTTACGTTTTGACGGCATCAGTAGAAGTGTAAGCGTTAAATGAGATAGCGTTAGGGCCATTCCTTGCTACGGGTTCTAAGCTGTATACAGTTGGTTAGTGCCTCAGAGATATGAGGATACGCTTCTTCACTTATTATGGCATATAGTAAATGAGTTCATTATTTTTTGGCGGGACTTCTTGTAGTTGGAGGAGTAATTGAGTTAGCCATTACCGATTTTATAAATAAATAGCATTCCAAAACTGAGGAACATCCTATAATGATCGTGAAATTAAAGTGAAAAAGCCTACACGTATTAATAAAGAGTTAGGAATACATTAAAATGAAAATACTGAATAGGATTGTAATAATTATGGTGAGCAAAGATGCATGGTATATACAACTAGCAAAACGAAAATAATGCATTGTGCTGCTTTATGATATTTAAATGTGTTTAAGATAATTAGAGAAATTCATAATATCATGACATAGGCAAAAGTAGACTTCGAAGGTTTGAGATATACCTACTAACAATCTAGAGAAAGATGAACCAGGAGAGATACATAAAGCTTGATAAATTAACTTTAACAGATTATAGAAAACAGGAAGAGATTAAAGGCGCAAAAGATAAACGGGAGCAACGAATTATCAGTCTTCATTGATAATTTAAACCCGTTCACAAAAAACAGGGTGAATGTTCATGTATGTGAATATATGACCTGTGATTTCATAGAATATTTAACAGTAAATTGTGAATAACATAAAGCTTAACAACAAGGTCAGTATCTAAAAAATGATTGCAAAGGAGGAGTTGCAGCATTTCCGTTTATTGTTGTCAGAATTGTTGTACGAAAAAACACTTGGTATGGAATAATATACAGTATACACATATATTTCATTTACGGGGCTTTCAAACTATTGCACGTATCATAAAATTTCTTAATTCAATATTTTCTTAGGTTACCAATAATACAATCTTGACAAATATTGCTTATCAATTATATAAGGTCCATTGATTTCTTAATATATTTAGTTACAAACCGACTTTGCAATAGCATTATTGGTAACTCTAGATTTTATACATCCTTATTAACCAATACAGAGGGTAATCTTAATTTTACTAAATAATTGACTCGCACAAAACCTGTAGAGCGAGACTGAAATAAAAGCATGGTTATATTATAGTTAGTAGATAATTGTTCTATGTGAGTTAGTGAGACAAAAGGCAGAACTGTCTGTGACGAATTCCTTCGCCATAGTTGAAAGAGTGACAGGGCCAAAATCAAGGAATGTTTGAGCCAAAATGCCTGGATAAACGGAGTTTAAAGTAATTAAAGTCATAGAATGAGGGGAAACTGGATTCAGGGTAGAGCGTTCCAGAGCTCAGCTGTTGAATAGGGGAAAGATTGGGAATATCGTTTCACTCTTGGGTTGGAGAGTTGCAAAGAGTAGGGGTGGGATTGTATTGGAAGCCAGGTTTTACGTACTATTCGTAAAGGAGGTGGTATACATTGAGAGATGGTGAGGAACACTGATTATTGTAATATCAGTAGAATAGCGAGAGAGATGCAACTTTGCGGCGAAGAGAGAGAGATCGCAGAGAGTCAGGGAGTGGACATCAGTTAATGAGACGAAAAGTGTTCTTTTCTACTTTGTCAAGAAATGCTGTGTGATAGGATCTTCCCACACATGTGAACAATACTCAATACATGGACGCACTGTGCCTCTGTACAGAGCAAGAAGCTGTGCCGGGGTAAAGAACCCCCGGGAGACGATTTAGCATACCCAGCTTCTGGAAAGCTGATTTAGCAAGGGTGGTAATGTGATCTTTCCAAGTGAGATCAGGAGAAAAGGAGACACCGAAAATACTGAGAGAAGATGAAGGGTTGATTTGTGTATTGTTGAAGTATAAAGGAAAGTCCTGTGGGAGTTCTTGATGGGTAGATAAATGGAGAAATGGGTTTTGGAAGCACCAAAAGCAACAATATATTTTCTGCCCCAAATGGGAATTGTTGATAGGTCAGAAGATATGGCATCGTCACGTGACTTTTTAAGAGATTGCTTGCTGGGGTGTTCTGAAAAACTAGTTGAATAGTGTAAGCTAGAGTCATCAGCATATGAATGAATAGCTGATAGTTGATAGGTTGAGGAAGTGAAAGATGACCGTCCACAACTGCAGCCATGGAACGGCTAGGAAGGGAAATAGAGATAAAGGCACAATTTGAGGGACAAAAACTAAAGGTGGGTAGTTTAGAAGTTAGAGATTTGTGCCAGACTCTATTAAAAGACTTATAAGATATGTCTAGAACAATAGAAAAGGACCAAAATCATGAAAGGAAAGGGATGACCAAAAGTTAGTAAGATATGAATAAGATATGAAAGAAGACCACCAGTAGAGCGACCCCTAAGGAAGCCATATTGGCAATCTGAAAGTAGATTATATGGGCAGAGAGATTGATGCTTAAGAAATTTCGAAGTAAGAATAGTTTCCACAAACTATGGAGATGCAAGAAATGAGAGCAATTGGACGATAGTTGGAGGGTTGAGAGCGATCATCCCTTCTTTGGGATAGGTTGAATGAGAGCAAACTTCCAGCAAGAAGGAAAGACATTAGAGGAGAGACAGAGACGAAAGAGTTTGCCTAGGCAGGGAGTCAGCACGGAAGTAAACACATTTTTAGTACAACAGGAGGAACACCATCACGCCTTCTTAAGCCCAGAGAGGGTAGAGAGTACATATTTAAAAGAGATTAGGATATTAGGTATAAGTAAGAGAGAGGGGGTTGGATGGGGAGGAATAACACCGGAATAATCCAAGGTGGAGTTTGTAGCGAAAGTTTGGGTGAAGAGCTTTGTCAGAGGAAGAAGTGACGGTAGTGCCGTCAGAGTGGAAAAGGGGAGGGAAAGGCGAAGAAGAACAATTGGGGGAGAGGTTTTAGGCTTGATTCCAGAAAGCTTGGGAAGAACCTAGAGTTGAATAGTACAAAGAGAGGTAACCTGACCAAGATTCGAACCCACTCACTGTAGGTATATTTGGAAGAGCTGGGCACCATAACCACTCGGCCATGAGCATATAGCTGAGTGCTTATGGTGCTCAGCCCTTCCAAATATACCTGGAGTGAGTGGGGTCGAATCCTGGTCAAGATACCTCTCTCCCAGTGTGTCCGACATTATCATTATATATTGGATAGTTCAGTGCATTTAATATAGAATCGATGAAAGAGTGTTTGGTGAGTCAAAGAACAGATTTGGCTTGATTCTGGGCAGAAACATAGGAAGAATAAGATTCTTGAGTTTGAAGGTGTCGGTAACGTTTGAATGCTTCATCCTTATTGTGGACAGAAGTTGAACAAGCGTGAGTAAACCAATTTTTTTTTACATTAGTCTGAGGGAAAGAAAATGGAATGTATGCCTCCATGCCCGAGAGGATTACCTCGGTAATGAGTTCAGCACTCTCCGAGGGTCCCCGGCAACGGAAGCAAGTCATTCCATGGGAAATCAAAGAAGTACTACCGGAGAGCTACCCAGTCGGCAGTGCCAAAGTGCTACAAGTGCCACCGGCTGGCTAGTTCGGCTCAATCGGATGGCCGTACTGGAGAGATAGGACAGGTAAGAGAGATAGGTAAGAGGATCCCAAATTAGGGAAAAGATCGACAGTATAAGAAGAAGGGTTAGAAGTTAGAAACAAGTCAAGAATGTTAGGCCGATCTCCGAAGCTATCAAGGATATGCGTGGGTTGCTGAACCAACTGCTCTAGGTAATTTAGAATAGAAAAGATATAGATTGTTCACCAGGTTAGTCAGTGGAATGAGAGGAGAGCAATTGGTGGTGGTGAGCGTTAAAATCTCCTAAGATGGTGATTACTGAGAAAGGAGAGATGGCTAGGATGTGTTCCAGTTAAGAGTTTAGATACTCAAAGAATTTGGGAAAGTCAGTAGAGTTAAGGGAAAGATAGACAAAACAGAAGTATTTAGTATGAGAATGACGGGATACTTTGAGCCATAAAGTGGAGAATTCAGAGGAGTCAAAATCGGGATCATGAGAGCCTGTGAGTTTGCTGCCTTTGGCTTTGAAAGTAGGATAGAGTAAGTAGGATGATACAGAGAAGGGGCTGCTGTCAGTTGTATACAATTATGTCTAAAACAATATGGTAGTATTTATTATACAAAATCAAGGAACTGCTCTGCAAATATATATAGTGTAGTGTGTTAATATTATCACGGTCGACCCAGTTTGCTATAACAGTAAAACTGCAGACTAAAACATATAATGAATATAGCAAAGATAAATAGGTAGATAAAGCTTGCTTCATTTACTGCAATATTATATATATATATATATATATATATATATATATATATATATATACTGTATATAATTATATATATATATATATAATGTTTCAAAGTAAATTAGATATACAACTGACAAACGGTTTGTGGTTATGTTCCAAGAGAGAGAGAGCGAGAGCGAGAGATAGCGAGAGCAAGTTGCCTATAGCGCGTTTCATGCTACACACACCTCTACCTTATCTTATCAAGGTTTATGGTATTATGAGGCTCTGCGAAGATATTTTGCATAGTTGAATATTTAATGCACAAGAATTCGTTATATTACTATCACAATCGAAGGTGGGTAAGTGAGATGTTAGACAACTTATTTATTATGCCATAACCAAAGTTTAAATTAATTGATCTTCATAAAATATTTCACACTCCAGCTACAGGTTTCTTTGTAATCCACCACCACCTACTCCTATCCTGCACTACTGCTAGGTTGCCCTCTATAGTTTGTCACCCCCCACTTTGTATCTGGATCTCTTTATGCACGTTCTGTCTCATGCTCGTCGTTTACCTTTCTGTAACGTGTTTTCCCATAGCTTTGTATCTTTCTTGAATTCGCCTAGCTTACCTCTGCCGTTTAATCATGAGTTTTAGTGCCACATAGTTTTCATGGGCTTGGTGCTAGTTTTTATACTAATAATACCTTCTCCCCTCCCCCATCCATGATTCTCGAGGTAGAACCACACAGTTTCTTATTCGAGGGTGTCTGTTTCAATTTGCTACAACTTTAGCAGTATTATATGTTTCATTAATACCAGCAATCCAATATTTTGCAATCATAATACCACATAATGATAAAAACACAAAATAAATTGTTCTTTCCCAGTAAAGTATTTGGTCACCCACTTCCCTCCACCCCCACCTGCCGCTGGTCACCCTTCCCATTCCTGTACCCTCCTGCCCCCTCCCTCCACCCCATATCATCACCTCCAACCCCCACACCATCACTGTTACCAGATAATTTATGGGCACAAATTGTGCTGCCCTCTATTGAGGTCTTGGACAGACCAAGGCTGTATCTGTTTCATCTGTCCACAACTGTACCTTACTCTATCGAAGACTTTCGATATCTCTAGCGTAATAAAAAGGTCTCACCGAAGTCCCGAAAGGAGGATGACCAAGAGTTAGTAAAACAGGAAAGGGCATCGCCAGTGAAGTGGCCCCTAAAGAAGCCATATTGACGATCTAAAAGGGGACCATGGCAAAACAAATGCTTAAGTAATTTTGAATGAAAAATAAATTTAAAAACTTTAATGAAATGAGAGTAATTGGATGTTAGTTGGAGGGTTGAGAGCGGTCACCCTTCCTTAGGACACGTTGAACGTTTATAAAATGAGAATGAGAGGGAAACCCAGACATAGTTTAACATACGGACCTATGCAGCAACGGAAGCATAGACATAATATACATATGCAAATATACCTAGACAGACAGACATGAACTGGCACGCACACATACACGTTAAATCAGGCGATTTGGAACACCTCGAGAGAGAGAGAGAGAGAGGGGGGGGGGGGATCTAGGACACACACACACTCAACAATCATCACTACCCACCATTGGAACCAGAAGCACCAGAAGAGCCACTACTATGTCGCTATAATTAAAAATCTGAGGGACCCGCCGGTAAAGGACTGTGACAATGAAGGGTCACGGCATAACAGGGGCACTCTGGCTGTCTGCCAGAGGTTCCCAGGAGGCTGTTTTCCACTGTTTTGCCTTTATTGGGCCTTTAATATGCTCTTTTATTATGCCTACCTGTAGCTGAATGATGAGGGCTTATGACAAATCAACTTTATTGTTGTTTGGGGATCAACATTTTTTAATTTCTTGTCAATTTTGTTTTCAATATTGAACTGTAATTTGGTGCACAAATACATGTTGCCTCCCGAAAATCCTGTAACACGAAGGGCAAAACTGATCACCCGACAATTAATACAATATAATAACAACCCCACGCTGACACAGGTTTAGAACATAAGAACATAAGAAAACATAAGAAAGTGGGATTCTACAGAAAGCCGATTGGCCTAAGCAAGGCAGATCCCTGTCCCACACAACCCCAATTACAAAGCCCAATTATAGGCTCAACACTCTAATACCCTGAGGATCATCTTACCAAAACGGTTAGAGATTAACGCAGGATTACGGGGTCTGCAGAGCGCTGATTGGCCCAACCCTGCTGATCCCCCTTCACACCCAACCCTTCTCGTCCATATGCTTATCCAATTTTATCTTAAAGCTCCCTATCGTTTTTAATCCCACTATAGCACTTGGTATTCCATTCCACCCATCTACAACTCTGTTACCAAACCAATATTTGCCTATATCTTTTCTGAAACGAAATTTATCTAATTTGAAACCATTGGTACGAGTTCTTTCGCTATCACTGAGCTTTAGTACATTTGTCATGTCCCCTTTGTTAATCCCACTAACCCACTTGAACACCTCTATCATATCCCCTCTAACTCTGCGTCTCTCTAACGAATGTAAGCCTAATTTCTTCAACTTTTCTTTATACGGAAGATTTCTAATATTATGGATAATTTTAGTCATTCTACGTTGTACTCTCTCCAATGAATCTATGTCCATTCTTTAATAAGGACACCAAAATTGAACAGCATAATCCATATGGGGTCTCACTAATGACAAGTAAAGTTTTATGATAACATCAGCAGTTCTGTTACTCACACTCCTAGAGATGAACCCGAGAATCCTGTTTGCCTTGTTTCGAACGCTTATACACTGTTGTCTAGGCTTCAAATCATTGGTAACAAACACACCTAGATCTTTCTCACAATTCGAGTTTTCTAATTCCATAGTAGCTAGTTTATATTTAACATTATTTTGTATGCATCTTCCCTATCTTTAATACCTTGCATTTGCCAATGTTAAACTTCATCTGCCAATTTACTGACCATTCGTGTAAGGTATCTAGATCCCTTTGGAGGCACTCTATATCTCTATCTGAATCAATTGTTCTCCCCATTTTGGTATCGTCTGCAAATTTACTTATCCTACTAGTTATACCTAAATCAAGGTCATATATGTATATAACAAACAACAGAGGACCTAATACAGATCCCTGGGGGACACCACTTTTGACTGCTCCCCTTTCTGACTTCGTACCATTTATACTGACTCTCTGCTTCCTACCAATTAGCCATGACCTAATCCATCCCAACAACGCCCCACCTATTCCATGCGCCTCAATCTCTCATGGGGGACTCTGTCGAAAGCTTTACTGAAATCTAAATATATTATATCATATGACTTGTCATTATCTACTGCTTCATATACCTCTGAGAAAAAAACTAAGCAAATTAGTAAGGCAAGAACGTCCCTGAGTGAATCCATGCTGAGAAGAATTTATTAAATTAAATGTATCTAAGTGGTTTCTAATTTTACTAGCAATAATTGACTCTAGTAACTTTCCTTTGATTGATGTAAGACTAATGGGACGGTAATTGGATGCTATTGATTTGTCACCTTTTTTGAAGATCGGAACTACGTTTGCAAGCTTCCAAGCTTCTGGAACTATACCTGTCTCCAATGACTTGTTAAATAAAAATGTTAATGGGTAACTTAACTCATCCCTACATTATTTTAATACTCTAGCATATACCTCATCAGGACCAGGCGATTTATGAGGTTTCAGTCTGTCAATTTCCTTAAGCACATCATTTCTACTTATAGTAATCGTACTTAACCTATTTTCTATACTATCGCTATATACCTTACGGACTTCTGGAAACTGTGCCAAATTTTCATTAGTGAAAACGGAAAGAAATTTACTATTTAATGTACTGCACATTTCTAAATCATTTTCTGTCATTTCTCCTATCAAAGTTTTAAGGGGACCAATTACATCTCTAACCTTGGATTTATATAGTTGGTAAAAAACTTAAGGATTATTTTTTGAGTCATTGGCAACCTTAATTTCATAATTTCTTTTTTCTTTCCTAATATCCTTTTTTACCTGTCTTGATAGATTCTGATAGTAATCAAGTAGGTGAATTTCGCCTTTCCTAATTTTTCTATATATTCCTCTCTTTTGTCCTAGAAGATGTAATAGTCTATTATTCATCCATTTGGGTTGGTTCTGTGTTGATATAAATTTTCTTTTGGGGATATATTTATTTTGTGCATTGAATACTGACTCGATAAAATTATCGTATGTATCTACCAAGGTTGACGTCTCTTCCTGACTTAAGATGACAGGTGCCTGAGAAGGGGTACACTCATTTGGACACCTGGATCGACTTAATTGTTTTACCATAGGGTCAGCTAATAGGGCTCTTCTTAACCCACCATAATTGGCTTTTCTGAAGTCAGGTATTAATGTTGTAATCTCTCTGGTATTACCTTTCCATTGTATATTAAAATACACAGAATTGTGGTCACTATTTCCTAGGTGGTCCCCTATCTCTACATTATTTACCATATGTTCATTGTTACTGAAAACTAAATCGAGAATATTATTACCTCTAGTCGGCGTATCAATGAATTGAAATAAAAACTATCTTGTACTACCTCTATAAACTCCTCAGAATCAGAGTCTCCTATTTGATGCTGCCAATCTATATCCGGAAAATTAAAATCCCCCATAATGCACACATTGCTAAATCTTGATGCCATTTTAATTTCCTCCCATAATGACATAAGAACATAAGAACATAAGAAAATGGGAGTCTGCAGAAAGCCGATTGGCCTAAGCAAGGCAGATCCCTGTCCCACACAACCCCAATTACAAAGCCCAATTATAGGCTCAACACTCTAATACCCTGAGGATCATCTTACCAAAACGGTTAGAGATTAACGCAGGATTACCGGGGTCTGCAGAGCGCTGATTGGCCCAACCCTGCTGATCCCCCTTCACACCCAACCCTTCTCGTCCATATGCTTATCCAATTTTATCTTAAAGCTCCCTATCGTTTTTAATCCCACTATAGCACCTGGTAGTCCATTCCACCCATCTACAACTCTGTTACCAAACCAATATTTGCCTATATCTTTTCTGAAACGAAATTTATCTAATTTGAAACCATTGGTACGAGTTCTTTCGCTATCACTGAGCTTTAGTACATTTGTCATGTCCCCTTTGTTAATGCCACTAGAACACCTCTATCATATCCCCTCTAACTCTGCGTCTCTCTAACGAATGTAAGCCTAATTTCTTCAACCTTTCTTTATACGGAAGATTTCTAATATTATGGATCATTTTTGTCATTCTACGTTGTACTCTCTCCAATGAATCTATGTCCATTCTGTAATAAGGACACCAAAATTGAACAGCATAATCCATATGGGGTCTCACTAATGACAAGTAAAGTTTTAAGATAACATCAGCAGTTCTGTTACTCACACTCCTAGAGATGAACCCGAGAATCCTGTTTGCCTTGTTTCGAACGCTTATACACTGTTGTCTAGGCTTCAAATCATTGCTAACAAACACACCTAGATCTTTCTCACAATTCGAGTTTTCTAATTCCACATTAGCTAGTTTATATTTAACATTTGTATGCATCTTCCCTATCTTTAATACCTTGCATTTGTCAATGTTAAACTTCATCTGCCAATTTACTGACCATTCGTGTAAGGTATCTAGATCCCTTTGGAGGCACTCTATATCTCTATCTGAATCAATTGTTCTCCCCATTTTGGTATCGTCTGCAAATTTACTTATCCTACTAGTTATACCTAAATCAAGGTCATTTATGTATATAACAAACAACAGAGGACCTAATACAGATCCCTGGGGGACACCACTTTTGACTGCTCCCCATTCTGATTTCGTACCATTTATGCTGACTCTCTGCTTCCTACCAATTAGCCATGACCTAATCCATCCCAACAACGCCCCACCTATTCCATGCGCCTCAACCTTTCTCATCAATCTCTCATGGGGGACTCTGTCGAAAGCTTTACTGAAATCTAAATATATTATATCATATGACTTGTCATTATCTACTGCTTCATATACCTCTGAGAAAAAACTAAGCAAATTAGTAAGGCAAGAACGTCCCTGAGTGAATCCATGCTGAGAAGAATTTATTAAATTAAATGTATCTAAGTGGTTTCTAATTTTACTAGCAATAATTGACTCTAGTAGCTTTCCTATGATTGATGTAAGACTAATGGGACGGTAATTGGATGCTATTGATTTGTCACCTTTTTTGAAGATCGGAACTACGTTTGCAAGCTTCCAAGCTTCTGGAACTATACCTGTCTCCAATGACTTGTTAAATAAAAATGTTAATGGGTAACTTAACTCATCCCTACATTCTTTTAATACTCTAGCATATACCTCATCAGGACCAGGCGATTTATGAGGTTTCAGTCTGTCAATTTCCTTAAGCACATCATTTCTACTTATAGTAACCGTACTTAACCTATTTTCTATACTATCGCTATATACCTTACGGACTTCTGGAAACTGTGCCAAATTTTCATTAGTGAAAACGGAAAGAAATTGACTATTTAATGTACTGCACATTTCTAAATCATTTTCTGTCATTTCTCCTATCAAAGTTTTAAGGGGACCAATTACATCTCTAACCTTGGATTTATATAGTTGGTAAAACACTTTAGGATTATTTTTTGAGTCATTGGCAACCTTAATTTCATAATTTCTTTTTTCTTTCCTAATATCCTTTTTTACCTGTCTTGATAGATTCTGATAGTAATCAAGTAGGTGAATTTCGCCTTTCCTAATTTTTCTATATATTCCTCTCTTTTGTCCTAGAAGATCTAATAGTCTATTATTCATCCATTTGGGTTGGTTCTGTGTTGATCTAAATTTTCTTTTGGGGATATATTTATTTTGTGCATTGAATACTGACTCGATAAAATTATCGTATGTTTCTACCAAGGTTGACGTCTCTTCCTGACTTAAGATGACAGGTGCCTGAGAAGGGGTACACTCATTTGGACACCTGGATCGACTTAATTGTTTTACCATAGGGTCAGCTAATAGGGCTCTTCTTAACCCACCATAATTGGCTTTTCTGAAGTCAGGTATTAATGTTGTATTCTCTCTGGTATTACCTTTCCATTGTATATTAAAATACACAGAATTGTGGTCACTATTTCCTAGGTGGTCCCCTATCTCTACATTATTTACCATATGTTCATTGTTACTGAAAACTAAATCGAGAATATTATTACCTCTAGTCGGCGTATCAATGAATTGAAATAAAAACTATCTTGTACTACCTCTATAAACTCCTCAGAATCAGAGTCTCCTATTTGATGCTGCCAATCTATATTCGGAAAATTAAAATCCCCTATAATGCACACATTGCTAAATCTTGATGCCATTTTAATTTCCTCCCATAATGACATAAGAACATAAGAACATAAGAAAATGGGAGTCTGCAGAAAGCCGATTGGCCTAAGCAAGGCAGATCCCTGTCCCACACAACCCCAATTACAAAGCCCAATTATAGACTCAACACTCTAATACCCTGAGGATCATCTTACCAAAACGGTTAGAGATTAACGCAGGATTACGGGGGTCTGCAGAGCGCTGATTGGCCCAACCCTGCTGATCCCCCCTCACACCCAACCCTTCTCGTCCATATGCTTATCCAATTTTATCTTAAAGCTCCCTATCGTTTTTAATCCCACTATAGCACCTGGTAGTCCATTCCACCCATCTACAACTCTGTTACCAAACCAATATTTGCCTATATCTTTTCTGAAACGAAATTTATCTAATTTGAAACCATTGGTACGAGTTCTTTCGCTATCACTGAGCTTTAGTACATTTGTCATGTCCCCTTTGTTAATCCCACTAGAACACCTCTATCATATCCCCTCTAACTCTGCGTCTCTCTAACGAATGTAAGCCTAATTTCTTCAACCTTTCTTTATACGGAAGATTTCTAATATTATGGATCATTTTTGTCATTCTACGTTGTACTCTCTCCAATGAATCTATGTCCATTCTGTAATAAGGACACCAAAATTGAACAGCATAATCCATATGGGGTCTCACTAATGACAAGTAAAGTTTTAAGATAACATCAGCAGTTCTGTTACTCACACTCCTAGAGATGAACCCGAGAATCCTGTTTGCCTTGTTTCGAACGCTTATACACTGTTGTCTAGGCTTCAAATCATTGCTAACAAACACACCTAGATCTTTCTCACAATTCGAGTTTTCTAATTCCACATTAGCTAGTTTATATTTAACATTTGTATGCATCTTCCCTATCTTTAATACCTTGCATTTGTCAATGTTAAACTTCATCTGCCAATTTACTGACCATTCGTGTAAGGTATCTAGATCCCTTTGGAGGCACTCTATATCTCTATCTGAATCAATTGTTCTCCCCATTTTGGTATCGTCTGCAAATTTACTTATCCTACTAGTTATACCTAAATCAAGGTCATTTATGTATATAACAAACAACAGAGGACCTAATACAGATCCCTGGGGGACACCACTTTTGACTGCTCCCCATTCTGACTTTGTACCATTTATGCTGACTCTCTGCTTCCTACCAATTAGCCATGACCTAATCCATCCCAACAACGCCCCACCTATTCCATGCGCCTCAACCTTTCTCATCAATCTCTCATGGGGGACTCTGTCGAAAGCTTTACTGAAATCTAAATATATTATATCATATGACTTGTCATTATCTACTGCTTCATATACCTCTGAGAAAAAACTAAGCAAATTAGTAAGGCAAGAACGTCCCTGAGTGAATCCATGCTGAGAAGAATTTATTAAATTAAATGTATCTAAGTGGTTTCTAATTTTACTAGCAATAATTGACTCTAGTAGCTTTCCTATGATTGATGTAAGACTAATGGGACGGTAATTGGATGCTATTGATTTGTCACCTTTTTTGAAGATCGGAACTACGTTTGCAAGCTTCCAAGCTTCTGGAACTATGCCTGTCTCCAATGACTTGTTAAATAAAAATGTTAATGGGTAACTTAACTCATCCCTACATTCTTTTAATACTCTAGCATATACCTCATCAGGACCAGGCGATTTATGAGGTTTCAGTCTGTCAATTTCCTTAAGCACATCATTTCTACTTATAGTAACCGTACTTAACCTATTTTCTATACTATCGCTATATACCTTACGGACTTCTGGAAACTGTGCCAAATTTTCATTAGTGAAAACGGAAAGAAATTGACTATTTAATGTACTGCACATTTCTAAATCATTTTCTGTCATTTCTCCTATCGAAGTTTTAAGGGGACCAATTACATCTCTAACCTTGGATTTATATAGTTGGTAAAAAGCTTTAGGATTATTTGTTGAGTCATTGGCAACCTTGATTTCATAATTTCTTTTTTCTTTCCTAATATCCTTTTTTACCTGTCTTGATAGATTCTGATAGTAAGCAAGTAGGTGAATTTCGCCTTTCCTAATTTTTCTATATATTCCTCTCTTTTGTCCTAGAAGATCTAATAGTCTATGACGTTCCGTCATTTGTACCCATATTTGGCGGTCTATACATAACTCCAATAACTATGGTCTCACTACCTTCGTTAACCTCTACCCAAACATGTGGTGATGGGCTGGTCTATCAGAGTGAGAACTGAGTGATCTCTGCCAGACCCATAGCTTAGTCTGACTGTTCCTTTTACTTATATATTTTCTAGATCTCAAGTGACGGCGTCTCTTCCGTGGATTGACCTCCCAATCTACCAAGATTGGAAGCCAAAGCGTCACATTTTTCCTTTGCCCCTCAACTTTCTCTTCATAATTGCTGAGGGGCACAGGGCCCTGGGTGGGTCTTTGGTTTCCCGGGCGTTTCCGCATCCTCCTCAGCTCCCCGCCATGGAGTGGCTTCGGTCACCCAGGCTTTATTGTGGTCGGCAGGGAGGGTTCTGTGGGGGAGCTCGGTTATGGCCTTGGCCTTGCTCGGGGCCTTGGGGCTGTTCGGCCAGGCAGCTTGGGGAACAACAACAACAACAACAACCTCTACCCAAACACTTTCATTATCGTTATTTAGTCTAATACCTGATTTAATACAGCTTTTTAATGTACTCCTGACAAACACTGCTATACCGCCACCCCTCTTACTTGTTCGGTCATATTTAAACAAACTATATCCTGGTATATCAAATTCTGCTAAAAAATGCCTGGTTTCTGTATTAATCCACGTTTCAGTTAGCGCTATTATGTCTATATTTTCTTTGCTAACAAGGGCTCTAAGTTCGTTCATTTTGTTACATAGACTCCTACAGTTTGTGTAATATACTCTCAATTTACTTCTTTTCTTTATACCTAATTTACCTTTATTTCTAACGACATTTCCATCTTCCGTTGCACCATCACTACTATCATTTGCAATATAGTCATCATTTTTAGCATGAGACTGAATATCCTTATCGCTTTCGCCTGACGTTAAAATTGTTCCATTTAACCTCTTATTTACACTCAATATTTCTGTTCAAAACCCCACAACCACCCTATCTAAATAACTAGCTAATGTAGAAACCCCTAACCGTGAAAGATGAACCCCATCCCTTGCGTACATTCCATCTCTCCCATAGAAACTATCCCAGTTATCAATGAATGGTATTGCTTTTTCTTTGCAATATTTCTCCAAACGGCAATTGACACCAATCGCCCTGGATGTCCATTCCTTGGGAACTCCTCTTCTGGGTAGGATACAATGTACTACAGGGATCCCTCCCTTCATCCTAACCTTATCTAACACATCCCGATACTGCTGCAGCAGTTCCTCACTTCTACCCTTACCAACATCGTTACTCCCGGCACTGAGACAGATAATGGGGTTATCTCCACTATCTTCCAAGATGTGGTCCATCTTCTCTAAAACCCTCCCAACTCCATGGCCAGGCAGACACACAACCTTCCTAAGTTTAGTGCGGGTAGCCCTAACTAAATGTCTTACCATGCAGTCGCCCACAATCGACACAGACTTACCTTCTCGGGACACAGACTTACCTTTCCCTCGGGAGGATCCAGCAGCTGCAGTTGGAGAACCCCCGGTGGTGGCAGAAGCTCCCTTGGTGGTGGTGGTAGGTAGCACAGCGTCAGCGGTTGGAGCTGAGTCGGCGGCAGGCACTTCGTCTAACCCTCCCTTTTCCTGACTATCTTGTCCCTCACATTCGTCTCGCAAAGGAGAGAATGTATTTGTCACACTCATACCTATTCTACTATCCTGCTTCTTGAGTGTGACTTTCCCACCCGTATTTTTAACAACCTGCCATGAATACAATTTTTCATCAACTTCCTCCCTTTTCCCCTTACTCGACTTAATTTCCTCTTGGCTAAGCTTGAAAGCTAGATTTTCGTCTTTAATCAAATCCACTTCCCTCTGAAGTTTAACATTAACCTCCCTTAGAGCCAAGACCTCTTCCTTCACCACAACCATCTCTTCCCTTACCTGGAGAATAAGATGATGCAGTTCAGTAAAGGACTCGCACTCCATACCTGACATGATCCCAAAAAGCTTAGCGAGGAGCAAACAACTAAGTACAGAAAACAAAACAAAATAAGTCAACTAACAGCTAAAAACTGAGCTAAAACACTTTTATATAATTATACACGAGTGCACTGCCTCCAAACACAGGTAGATGCGTATGGTCACTGGGTCACGAGCAGGTGGTCCGGGCAGGAACTCAAATTAACACAACCTCCTCCTGTCACTGACTGAACTGAACTTGAATTTAGTGCATATTATTCTTGATTTTCATAATTTCTGTCAGGTCTTCCTTTACTCGCTACACCGACTCGTTTAGCATAGCGATAGATAATACATTTTTCGACACATTCGTAGTCTTCTTTCCAACATTGCGCTATAATTCAGCGATAACATAATTATCTGCAAAACGTTTCTTGTTGGTGGCACTCCTGGTGATGAAACGTAAATACACCGAAATGGACCAAAAAGGTAAATCCCAGGTGTGTGCTCCAAAGATAAACAGAGGGGAGGGTTTTATAGGGCCTTAACGGACATTATAGGCCCACCTATCATTCTTCCCGCCAGACCCAGTAATTTTATAAGTCGCCATTTCACCCTGGGCGTTTTGAAATAAACCGTTCATAATACATTACCATTTTGAATTTCGTTCTCGAATTTCAGATTTACCATCACAGTATAATTCGTCTTTATAAAATAGTTCACTGGTTGGAGTAGGCTAATGCTTACTTATCTACTAAATTCAATTTTCCCTCGGCCTCTTGATTTATTGTTCACTCGGATACCATAGTCTCTAGCCCACTCATAAGAATTCGTGAACCCCCGATGTTTTATTTTATGCGATTATAACTATTTGGATTGCTAATTGGATGGAACTTGCTTTTCAATAAATAGTACAGTATATATGCCGGTTGTAATGCAATTTATGCATAGAGAAATATATTCATAAATTCGTTTCCAGAGATATACTTCCATAACTAGAAATTGGTGAAGTCCGTGAATATTTATTAGTGGGCTAGATACTATGGTATCAGAGTGTACCTAATTATTCACGTGATTGACCACCTCTTTCCTAATGTAAACAATACTCTCCTGAACTTCTTCATTATACCACAAACCATTCCTTTGTTATACTCTGCTTAAGAAGACTATGTGGGAATTATAAAGCGATTGCTATAATTTATACCTCTTCATTATTCAATGGCAATCTTAAATTGAATAAAATCGCTTAATCATAGCCATAAAAACATGTAAACTAATTCCACAATTACGGAATTATTCAAATAAATCCTTCAATTAAAAGCACATTAACAGCACCTCACAATGCCTCAGTATCTATTGTTCAGAATTTCTTGTCATTAATTATTTTAAGTCTCGGTAGCTTTTCATAATTGTTTGCTTAAAATTGTCGTTCTACTTTTGTGGTGGGGTGTTGTAGGTTGCTTGGTAGTATAGGTGGTTTGGTAGCATAAGTGGCTTGGTAGTATAGATGGCTTGGTAGTATAGGTGGTTTGGTAGTATACAGTAGGTGGTTTGGTAGTATAGGTGGTTTGGTAGCATAGGTGGCTTGGTAGTATAGATGGCTTGGTAGTATAGGTGGTTTGGTAGTATACAGTAGGTGGTTTGGTAGTATAGGTGGTTTGGTAGCATAGGTGGCTTGGTAGTATAGATGGCTTGGTAGTATAGGTGGTTTGGTAGTATACAGTAGGTGGTTTGGTAGTATAGGTGGTTTGGTAGTATGGGAGGGTTGGTAGTAAAGGTGGTTTGGTAGTATAGGTGGTTTGGTAGTATAGGTGGGTTGGTAGTAAAGGTGGTTTGGTAGTATAGGTGGTTTGGTAGTATAAATGGCATGGTAGTAAAGGTGGTTTGGTAGTACAGGTGGTTTGGTAGTATAGGTAGTTTGGTAGTGTAGGTGGCTAGGTAGTATAGGGGGTTTGGTAGTGTTGGTTGCTGGGAGAATATGTGGTATGATATAATAAGAGCCTTGCTAATATGATACCGTACACGCTAGAATGTGCTGTAAATAATGAATCTACATTTTAGAATCTTTGAATAGTTGTTGTAGGTAAGGCTAGCTTTATTGAATTCGTTGATGTAGAGGACGTAGTGTTTTGACAATAGAACATTACAGCTTATATTGTTTTCCATAATCATCCCTTCCAGTACCGGTGACATCCTCATTATTGTTTTAGCTACATTTATGCAATTGTATGAAGGTTTCAAAGGACATATGGTAGCTGTATAAAAGTCCAATACGCCTACCACGAGACAAATCTCTAACTCTCCCTCCAATGCCAGGGAATTTGTAACCCTTTGTATTCTTGTGTACTGAAATCATTAACATATTATAACTACTTAATTCGTCTCTAACTGTAGAGACCCTTCTTGCCTCCTAGTATTTTTTTCCCTCTGGGAAGACAAAACCCACACTTAATGTCCTTGTATTTTCTCTAGTTAATTATCTGTCCAATATGAACGGACATTTTAGTTCGACATAAAATAGAAGACTAGGATATATGGTAGCTGTAAGGATTGAGATAGTCTGTAGATGTTTCATTGTCACATGTCCGTCCCAAGCTGAATGAAACAGTCTAGTATTTGTCAAAATATAATGATAATGACGTCACTGGTACTGAAGAGATTAATTATGGCCAGTTCGTTAATGTGCAGTACATCACAATGCCACGTAAATTTCAAATTGGCCCACAGTATACTTGAATACCTGGATAACGCTATAGTCTATTCGCTGTAAGTAGACGATAAATCATGACCTAGCCTCTGTAACTAAAAAACGACTAGAGTAATCGAGCTAATATTTCTACCATTTGGGAAGAATCAGTCAAGGAATAGATGTGGAAATTTTTGAGTTGCAGAGGATAGAGTTAATGATTTCTCGCCTACTTACAGCGAATATACTATAGTCACCATTGTTTTCATTAAAGAGAAATATGAAAGGTTGATTGACAAGGTTTGTACTATTTTGATCAAATAATAATGATACAAACACATATTTTAACATGTAAAGCCTAGTTCTGAAGCGTCTGAACTATAATAAAGAAGAAAAAAACACACAGTATTGCCTCGTTTGGGTTTATTGCTGATTACAATGGGTGTGTAGTAACATTATACATCACTGTACAAGTTGGGTTAATGAAAGGCGAGTAAGAGGCAAACCACGAATTAATTAGAAGAAGAACATGGTGCAGTGTATGATTAAGTATTGCGTGGCTTGGGAGGATTTGTAACTGATTATAGACCAGGGTACTTAAAGCGGTCATAAGTTACGACGTGGAGTGTTTCATTATAGGCTTATAATGTAACAAATTATTACTTGCTTACGATTTGCATATACTCAGATATCCTGCAGTCTATTTAATACCACCTGTATAGAAACCCCAACCCCAAACCTTTCATAGCTCCCCGTCATTGAAACCCCAACCCCAAACCTTTCATAGCTCCCCGTCATTGAAACGATTGGTATTATATGTTAAGTAACTAATATTCCCAGTCAAAAGGTAAGGATAATTCGTCCTTTAAATATAATCAGAGTATTGTCAGTTTGCTATACACATTGATAATACTATTACTAACTGATTACAAACCACTTCATTGAACCTAGAATTAATTTTGCTTACCGAATATCCAACCGACTTCAAATAAATGTTGAACCCAAGCATCGAAGGTGATAATGGACGGAGGGAGTATGAGGTGGGATGAAACAGGAGGCCCAAGACTGATTCCGGGTGCACATTTCCACACACAGGAGTGTAGCTGTTAAAGTGGTACTTGTAATTATGCTAGTTTAACTACGTATTTGGATGTAAATCGACTATTAAAAATAAATTTGAACAATCAAGAGATTATATTAATATTACATATATAATTTGTTATTATATATTATGCATAAGGTGAAAATATAACCATGATTATTTCTAACAGTTGGACACGTTTGCTATTGTACATAACATCTAATATTGTCTTATTCTACTAACTCTATTCCAATATTATATTTACATGTGTCATGTTATTGTCTTATACAGTATATATTAAGATTTGCATGTACACAGCTACTCATATAATACTTTATCCTGTAATTTTAATTAATTTACACATGATCCGTGAAATTATTATTCAGGAATAGTTACATATTGAATCTGGCAACAGCTGTCAATAAAACACCCGAACAATTATCCTAATAAGCCAGAACCTCAGCAGGGATCCACAAATCGCTCCAAATGCCTTCCTGTGAGGTATATACAGGGATCATTACTCGTGAGTATAATAAAAAAAAGGAATATCAAACTAAAAAGATTCCTAAAGATAATACAAGTAGTTAATAAGAGGAAGATAAATAAACAAAAACTGAAAACGAAAAACATCTAAGGAAAGTATAAGAGGCAGATAATAGATTTATATATAATATATACGATAACCTAGAAGAAGAGAAGCGAACACAGAACATAAATATGAACTTGAAAGATACAAAAGAAAGCTATATAGAAGGATAGCTATAAATATATTAGACGGTCGCTCTCTGCCTGTGTGTCTATTTTGTGTTCGTTATTGTCACCCAGGTCAATTCTCTAGAGTGGGGGTATTATGGTACCGGGTAATTCAACTTGTCTTGGTAGGTAACATAAGCCAAGATTCGTCAGCCTATGAGTATTAGTAGAGCTGCCCAGAGAGTAGTGGCTATATATTATGTGTTGTTAAGCATTCAGAACATATACTAATTTTAAGAAGTCTAGGTTTGCGTATCTGTTTTGTATTGAGGTAACTTAATCTGGGTTGCATCATAGGCCAAGTTCCGTCGGCCTCAGCAGCTGTTTAGAGGTGGCTCAGACCGCTACATAGTCAGTATAGTGGAGCAGATAACTGCAAATTTCAGGAGAATCGTTCATTTCCGGAAACAAGCACCAAATTTGGCACACATACTCCTTGGGGATGGCTCTTTTGATAAAACCCATTAGCCACCTAAAAAATTCAAGATGGCGGCCATTTTTCAAGATGGCCGCCATTGAATATACAGAAATATTACATTTCGCAATAAAATCGCAAAGACTTGTCCTATTTGAATGATCTTGTTGTCAAATCATAAATTTTTCACTATGTAGAATCCGAATTTGGAACCATGGACTTACTCACTAGCTTCCTTGTACCATAATATCAGTCCCGGAATCCTAATATTCTGCTAAATTAGAGGTTCATGTTACGTATGACTCGGCTAAAATGCATGGTAGTGTATATCGTAGTAGTGTTAGAGGTTTAGTATGTGTAGCATCTTCCTGTACAAGGCTTCCAAACTGGACATGACACGATGCGGTGGGGGGGGGGGGGGCGTTGAGAGACTTGCAGCGGAAGGTGTAGAGTAGTAGAACATAAGAACATAAGAACATAAGAACATAAGAAAATGGGAGTCTGCAGAAAGCCGATTGGCCTAAGCAAGGCAGATCCCTGTCCCACACAACCCCAAATCAATTACAAAGCCCAATTATAGGCTCAACACTCTAATACCCTGAGGATCATCTTACCAAAACGGTTAGAGATTAACGCAGGATTATGGGGGTCTGCAGAGCGCTGATTGGCCCAACCCGGCTGATCCCCCTTCACACCCAACCCTTCTCGTCCATATGCTTATCCAATTTTATCTTAAAGCTCCCTACAGTTTTAGATCCCACTATAGCACTTGGTAGTCCATTCCACCCATCTACAACTCTGTTACCAAACCAATATTTGCTATATCTTTTCTGAAACTAAATTTATCTAATTTGAAACCATTGGTACGAGTTCTTTCGCTATCACTGAGCTTTAGTACATTTGTCATGTCCCCTTTGTTAATCCCACTAACCCACTTGAACACCTCTATCATATCCCCTCTAACTCTGCGTCTCTCTAACGAATGTAAACCTAATTTCTTCAACCTTTCTTCATACGGAAGATTTCTAATATTATGGATCATTTTTGTCATTCTATGCTGTACTCTCTCCAATGAATCTATGTCCATTCTGTAATAAGGACACCAAAATTGGACAGCATAATCCATATGGGGTCTCACTAATGACAAGTAAAGTTTTAAGATAACATCAGCAGCCTAGAGATGAACCCGAGAATCCTGTTTGCCTTATTACGAACGCCTATACACTGTTTTCTAGGCTTCAAATCATTGCTAACAAACACACCTAGATCTTTCTCGCAGTCTGAATTTTCTAATTCAAAATTAGCTAGTTTATATTTAACATTTGTTTGCATCTTCCCTATCTTTAATACCTTGCATTTGTCAATGTTAAACTTCATCTGCCAATTTACTGACCATTCATGTAAGGTATCTAGATCCCTTTGGAGGCACTCTATATCGCTATCTGAATCAATTGTTCTCCCCATTTTAGTATCGTCTGCGAATTTACTTATCCTACTAGTTATACCTAAATCTAGGTCATTTATGTATATAAGAAACAACAGGGGACCTAATACCGATCCCTGGGGGACACCACTTTTGACTGCTCCCCACTCTGACTTGGTACCATTTATGCTGACTCTCTGTTTCCTACCAATTAGCCATGACCTAATCCATCCCAACAACGCCCCACCTATTCCATGTGCCTCAACCTTTTTCATCAATCTCTCATGAGGGACTCTGTCGAAAGCTTTACTGAAATCTAAATATATAATATCGTATGCCTTGTCACTATCTACTGCTTCATATACCTCTGAGAAAAAACTAAGCAAATTAGTAAGGCAAGAACGTCCCTGAGTGAATCCATGCTGAGAAGAATTGATTAAGTTAAATGTTTCTAAGTGGTTTCTCATTTTTCTAGCAATAATTGACTCTAGTAGCTTTCCTATGATTGAAGTGAGACTAATGGGACGGTATTTGGATGCTATTGATTTATCACCTTTTTTGAAAATCGGAACTACATTTGCAAGTTTCCAAGCTTCTGGAACTATACCTGTTTCTAATGAATTGTTAAAAAGAAATGTTAATGGGTAACTTAACTCATCTCTGCATTCCGCTCAACAGAGCGGATGTCAACGCACAGCCAGGGCACACTGGTGGCACCGCTGCTGTGAAACTCAGCATGGGGTTCAGTATCAGCTGAATAATTAGTTTAGTGTAGCAAAAAAATTAGTTTAGTGTCCCAAATGCTGTCTAATAAGCCCCGCATCAGTTAGCTACTGTAGATTACATGTAGTTCAACATAGATGTTTAGTTAGATATCCGCGCCTGAATTGACAGGGTGTGCCAGCGCGGGAGAGCCGAGCCAAGGGTAAAGGGGCTTTACATTGCTTTGCATGTAGTTACCTGGATGGTGTACAGATCGCACAGGATTTAAATGATACTGGATGAACGATCGGGCTAGGTGTAGGTCATATATTGTTATTCCCGAACCTAGTCGTATCCCATACCTTATTGTGCATGATTGAGATCAAGGTGGTAAAAGGATAACCCCTCGGCCTTGATTCACTGAATACAGATAATTATCATACTGTGATTATCTGTTATATCTGTTATCATATAACATACTGTGTTATATCATACTGTGATTATCTGTTATATACTGTGATTATCTGTTATCTATTATATCTGTGTTACAGATAATTATCATACTGTATTCACCAAGATGGCAAATACAGATCCAGGATCGTCTAAATTCTGGACTGACTGGAGCAAGTGTTGTCTTTGCCAGAAGAAGAAGAGTGAAGAGCTCAAGTCACCACGGGCACAACAACCACAAGAACATGATGGCTACACTATGATTGCGACTACTATTCCCCTCTTTCACGTAATTAATGAGATGGCTATTGTTCTGGATCCAGCCAGACTTGATGATGGTGGTGGCATTGAAGAAACTCTGAGGAGGAACAAGGCGCAGTATCACCAAAGTTGTCGCCTTATGTTCAACAACACGAAACTGGAGAGAGCCAGAAAAAGAAGAGCAGAGAGTGCTCAGCCAGTAGAATGCCAGACCAAGCTGCGTAGAACCAGCCTTGAAGGCCAAACGCGTTTCATATGTGACAAAGAAGCCCCATCCTCTGAACTCAGACAAGTTATGATGATGAACCTCAATAACAGACTTAATGAATGTGCCCAAACTTTAAATGACGGAAAACTTCTTGCAAGACTCAGCGGTGGAGATGCTATTGCACAGGAGCTCAAATACCATTTTGCATGCTTGACAGACCTGTACAATAGAGAGCGGACGTACCTCAGAGCCACCAAGAGACTGGAACAGGAACGTGCATCCGAAGAGGATGCCCACCCACAGGCATTCTCAGAGCTAGTCACATATCTAGTGGAGACCACCAGATCTGGCGAGGGTCCTGCAGTCTTCCGACTTGCAGACATAGTTCACCTGTATGCCCAGCGCCTGGAACAGCTGGGTGTTGATGCACCTGCTGTCAACTCCACAAGACTGAAGGAAAAACTGCTGTCAGAAATACCTGAGTGGGAAGTGCACAAGCAGGGAAGGGATGTTCTTCTGGCTTTCCAGAAAGATGTGGGCTTTGTCTTGTCAGAAGCCTCTGACTATTATAGTGAAGTTATTATCCTTGGCAGAGCAGCTAACATCTTGCGAAGACATATGCTGGACCACAAGTCCACATTTGATGGAACTTTCCATGAGGGGTACATCGAGCAGGCCATTCTACTCACTCTTCTTCAGTTTGTGGCCATGCTTGAACACGGAGCGGACATCAAATCTCAACTGAGGTTTGGCGCATCAAAGACAAATCTAGCAATTGCTCAGCTGCTTCAGTACAACTGCTACGCAAGGTACAAAGAAGGAGCAGCAACTCACAGACACTCCAAAGACAGAGAGACCCCATTCCCTGTTTACATGGGGATGTCCGTCTACACAATGACCAGAAAGAGAAAGTTGGTGGAAATGCTTAACGAGCATGGCATCAGCATTTCATACGACAGGGTGCTACAGATATCTGCACAGCTGGGAGATGCAACAGTCAGCAAGTACGTGGAGGATGGGGTGGTCTGTCCACCAGTTCTGCGAAAAGGGCTGTTCACCACATCAGCCATGGACAACATAGACCACAATCCCACTGCAACAACAGCGACCACTTCTTTCCATGGAACCAGTGTCTCTGTTTTCCAGCACCCAACCAAAGGACACAAAGGTGAAGAGCGTGGACAGCTGAAGTTCGGAGAGGAGAAAGTGAAGACAGTTCCAGAACTTCCAGACTCCTTCACCAATGTCCGGCCCGCCTTCTTCACCAAGAAGAAACCCTCTCCTCCCCAGAGTGGTGTGACACACCCAGACACCAGTCTGCTGAGGCCACAACTGGCATGGAGTATGAGTGGCTGGAGAAGGTCACTGTGACAGATGGGCCAGTGGATGTGACTTGGTCAGGCCACAATGCTTCACAGAAGAGAGGAAAGCCATTTGAGGTCAGTATTACATCACTTTTGCCTCTGCTGCGAGATCAGGCCTACTCGGTTGCTACAGTCAAGCATGTGATGGACAAGATCAAGGAGATAGTGGCATTTCTGAACCCCGGTCAGGTGCCAGTCATTGCTGCTGCCCAGCCAATATATGCAGTAGCCAAGCAGGTCCAGTGGCACTGGCCTGAAATCTACGGTGAGGACAAGTTCGTCATAATGTTCGGAGGCTTGCATATTGAGATGACGGGCACTGAAGTCCATTGGAAGTCTACTCCAGGACAGTGGTTGGACAGGAGCCCTCTTGGAGGCAGGGATAGCATCTCCTGGGACATCAGATTCATTTCTGACAGCTTCGAGCATCACTAGGACACGACAGATGCACCAGATAACAGCATGCAGTCTATACAAGCTACTGAAGGCAGCCCACACGGACTACTCGAAAGAGACAGATGAACAACCCGAAGAGGTGCCTAACTGCAAAGTCCCCAGTTTCATTTCTAGTATATGGTGCTGTCAATGGAGCTGGTGATCCTCTTGTTGATCCGATTATTCAGGGAAGCCAACTTCTTCCTGTACTGTCAGTCACTGGCTGAGCTGATACCGTACTTCTTTGCCAACAACAATGTAAACTATGCACGGTGGCTTCCGATCCACTACAGAGACATGGTGACCCTGGAATAGAAGCATCCTCAGCTGGCTCAGGAGTTCCAGAGTGGAAACTTTGTTGTACACAAATCGAGCCGACAGTTCTCAGCAATGGCTATTGACCAAGCTCACGAGCAGGCTAATGCTGTCATCAAGGCAGACGGGGGTGTGATCGGCGTGACTGAAGACCCATCAGCACTGAGAAGATGGATGATAGCTGGTCCTCAAGTCAGCCACTTGGTTGCACAGTATGAGGCAGCATGTGGGACCAAAGAGGGTACTGAACACACCAGCCACCATGAGGAGACAGAACGAGCACAAAGAGTGTTCCTTGAGAAAGTAGAAAAGCTCTCACAAGCCATGACAGATATGTGCAATCCTTTCCAGGAGGAGAGTCGGGACCTGCTTTCGCTTGATACAAAGGATATTGCTCACCACACTGCCGCCGAGCTGATTGGCACACACCTTGAGAAAGGCAAGGTCCGTTTCCAGTAGTTTATGAAGGGACTGGAAGGGGAAGAAGAATCCACCTTCTATGAACCAATCAAGAAGAACAGGGTTGACTTTTTCCGACAGGTACCAGCCTCTGTTGACTCTTCAAAGCAAAAAGTGCTGAAGGAAGACTGTCAACTGTTCTCCAAGCTGTTCATATCATGCCAGAGCAGAGCAGAGAGTGTGACTTGAAGGAGTTCTTCCATCATGAGAACCAGTCACATCCTGCTGCCCTCAGTGATGGTGGAAAGCTCCACACCTGTCAGAAATCCCACCTCACTACCATTCTTTAGAGCCAAGTTACAACCCCTGAGGCAGAGCCAGACGCCGACACCATCATCATTGATGGTGCAGCGTTGGTGAACAGTGTGCCCCCACGGAGTTCAAAGACGTTCGAAGAGTACGCAATGCTCGATGTCCTTCCTAGAATACAAGCATACTCTACCAAGTACAAGAGAACAGACATTGTGTTTGATGTCTACCGGCCATCTAGTCTGAGAGCTGAAACTAGATCAAAGCGAGGATGCGGGTTGAGACGCAGGGTGACAGGGAAGGGCAAAAGTCCCTCAAACTGGTGAAACTTCCTGAGAGAAAATGACAACAAAGCCGAGCTGTTCAACTTTCTGGCTGATAAGATTGCACGTGTGGCCACACCAAATGTGGTCATTGTGACCAAGGAAGAAGATGCTGTCAGCAACCGCACTATCAATCTGGCTGGGGTGGCACCGTGCAGTCATGAAGAAGCTGACACGCAGATCTTTGTGCATGCCAGGCATGCAACAGAAGCAGGCAGCAAAGTCATCATGGTCAAAGCCAGCGACACAGATGTTGTCGTCATCGCAGTCAGTGTTTTGCAGGCACTTCAGGAGCTAGGTCTGCAGCAGTTGTGGGTTGCCTTTGGTCAAGGACAGAACCTGAGGTGGGTTCCTGTACATGACTTGTGTTGCACTCTTGCAGAAAAGAGCAAAGGGATGCTCTTCTTCCATGCCTTCACTGGCTGCGATGTCGTTTCAGCATTCCGTGGCAAAGGGAAGAAGTCTGCTTGGCAAACCTGGGATGTTTGTGATGAGGCTTCCGGTGTCTTCAGCAAACTCAGCCAGTACCCACCGGTAGTTGATGATGAAGACCTGGAGACCTTGGAGAAGTTCGTGGTCATGATGTACGACAGATCCCGCACAGCTGAAGGTGTCGATGATGCGAGGTTCGACATGTTTGCTCAGAAGCAGAGGCCGTACGAAGCCATTCCTCCAACCAGAGCAGCACTGAAGCAGCATGTGAAGCGTGCTGCCTACCAGGCAGGCTGCATCTGGAGTCAGTCAACAGTACGTCAACCAGAAACGCAGACTCCTGCCAACTGGGGCTGGACCAAGAAAGGAGATCTGTGGCAGATCGTTTGGACAGAGCTCCCACCCATTGCAGAGAGTTGCCAGCAGCTGACCAAGTGTGGATGCAAGTCGGAATGCTGCGGTCGATGCAAATGCTACTGCTTTGGTCTGACCTGCACGGCACTGTGCAGCTGCAGATGCGAGGTTTAGAAGCGTTGTAGTATACTCATCCAGGCAGCAAGACAATAACTGACAAACAAGTATAGGCCTACTGCCTACATGTACATCCAATAATATATCGGACTGATGGTGCCTATGATATGGGCACTTTTTACCGTAATTATGATTCCGGGACTGATATTATGGTACAAGGAAGCTAGTGAGTAAGTCCATGGTTCCAAATTCGGATTCTACAGAGTGAAAAATTTATGATTTGACACCAAGATCCTTCAAATAGGACATGTCTTTGCGATTTGATTGCGAAATGCAATGTTTCTGTATATTCAATGGCGGCCATCTTAAAAAATGGCCGCCATCTTGAATTTTTAGGTGGCTAACGGGTTTTATCAAAAGAGCAATCCCCAAGGAGTATGTGTGCCAATTTTGGTGCTTGTTTCCATAAATGAACGATTATTCCAGTTATCTGCCCCACTAGTAGCCGTGTGTTTATATGCCAGATCCAGTTAGTCTTTTGGGGCGGTGAGCAAGAGGCAAGTTAACACGCTGGACTACTGTATGTGCTTACTCGTTCAGTTTGCTATGCTGGCGATCACCACACGATGAACTCTGTTTCTTGTTGGTGTCGGAAACCGTTTTGATAGGAGCAATTGGAGCCTTTGCTGATTTGACCCGAAAAGTGATGCTAGTATATATTGTTACGACTGAGGTTTAAATATATCAGGGCTCTTATTCATTGGACTAGTAATGGCATAAATGCTACAACGGAAAGCGCTAGATCCAACCTCTGATGTATATTCCCAGTGAACAAAGAACACAAATACTCTCCAGAGTTCTATATGCAATAATAGGTTATCAAACTATCAATAAATGTGCGTCTACTCTAGGCTTAATGTTATGTGAAAACAGCCTATTACTACCTATAACCGAAGGTGCTTGGTTATGGTATGAGAAGTTAAAGCTTACGTTACTTTAATAAATAAATGTCAGGCACTCCTGCATGAAAGAAAGTGCACTAAAGTCCTTCAACACCAACAAGGAATCTTCTTTAAATGTTAGATGCTATCAAGATGCTCGAATCGGAAATGGAACCCAAAAAGGCAGGCAGCGGAACAATGCTCGTGCAGGCTATGCACACAAAAAGGCAGGAGATATAATGCAGTCGGAGCCAAGAATATCCTAAACGCCACAACAATAATAATAATCGCCACGACAATGCAGTATTCCTATCAACAAAAAGAGCCTAAGTCGTTTGTGTCTCAATACATCAAACTAGGCTGCGAAATGCTTGTGTAATCATAAACGGGTATGCATAAAAGAGTAATTGGTTTAATATACTTAATGTCTACTGTGACTGATAAAGTCTAGCTAGAGTCAATGATGCGAGATACTGGTGCGCATGGCATGCCGCATAGCCTAGTGCAAATCTCAAGTCTGTGCGTCGAATATTACGTTATAATGATGGGTAGCTCTCTTTAGAAACCTTAATACCGAAGTATTAAGCGTTCTCCTGGCGTACCTCAAAGACAAACAACGAGCTTAGAACAGTGCAGAATGGTATAGGCAAAAAGCCCTCATTCGTGCATGCTCTACTCTCAATGGCACACAGACTAGAATTTACCCAATCAATTCCAGTTTTCAGGTATGTCGTGCAGCTTTTAACTAAAGCCAGCACCCATCGGAAACAATACCTTATAGTATCAGACTCCTAGTCTAGCATTATCTAATCCAGCAGAACACTAATAATTATAGGAAGCGGTACTGAACAATATGAATGCCAACCAATGCTTCGTGATCAACTTATCTTAACAACTAACATACATTTGGGAGCCAAAGCGTCACATTTTTCCCTTGCCCCTCAACTTTCCCTTCATAATTGCTGAGGGGCACAGGGCTTTGGGTGAAGCTTTGGTTTCCCGGGCGTTTCCGCGCCCTCCTCGACTCCCTGCCTTAGAGTGGCTTCGGTCACCCAGGCTTTATTAGTGGTAAGCAGGGAGGGTTTTGTGGGGGCTCTCGTTTATGGCCTTGGCCTTGCTCAGGACCTTGGGGCTGTTCGGCCAGGCAGCCTGGGGAACAACAACAACAACAACAACTAACATACATGGGTTATATAAGACCTTAACGCACAATACAACTGGCCAGCATGAAGCTGATTATGCAGAGTTAACCAGAGGGGGTATAATATTAATAAAAGGTGGTGAAAGATATGGAAAATGAGAGAGATAGGCAGAGGAAAAGGTTCTCAGGTGCGGTAAGGGGGACAGATATCAAAGGGATAAGAGGGATGCGTTCTAGAAACCAGATCTGAGGGAGAGAGTGGCAAGAGAGCTGTATATATACTAGCACTAGCTCGCACCGCGTAGGCAAAGCGGTAACAATTCCTTCAGCCAATGCCAAAGAAGCCAGCCAAACATGACATCACCAAGCATGGTAAAAAACGCCTCCAACCAATCCCCAAGAGGCCAGCCAGCCGTGACATCATCGAGCATGGCAAAAAACACTGTGCGCCTCCTCTCACTCTGTTCTACTCTCTCTCTCTCTCTCTCTCAAATCCTATCATTACTACTTAATGATAAAACATATACTTTGCAATTAAATATATAAAGCCTTGACATGGGCGCAAACAAAGAGCCTTTCTGGACTGCCCATGACACAAGCTTTCATATGAAATAAAGCACACAATAATACATCAACTGTAACCACATCCACTGCCCTGGCGATCCTAGCGAGTCACCGTAGGACAAGCCATGCGGTTCTAAGGGAGTGGTTAACGTCACACCCCCCCCCAAGATTTTTCTCAGAGGCCCACTCAAAAAAATCTGATGGTTAGAACCCATGCTACATCTCTACTTCCCATCACCCAGCGGCAGTAAAATATCTGGCACAGTTCTCAACAAAACATTTTACAAAATTATAACCCTCCCCAACACAATAGGTTAAATCATATGTAGTTATGCTCCTCAAGAGCGAGCTTCTCTAGCCCAGCATTCTGAGAGGAGTGCAACTCAGAATTACTGCTATAACATACTGAAAAAATTCAACTATCAAAGAAAGAGTTTTTATTTGATTTTTATGTTTTTAATTTGTTTATTTCGGCTGCACTATAGGGGCAAGCCTAGTTTTTTCTTCTATACCAAACGCTCAACTCCTGCTTTACGACCCAATACGATGGGCTACAACCGCGAGCCAACAAGCACCAAGCGCAAAATACTATTCAAACTAAAGCAGGAGGCTACCCGTGTGTCAATCTACCCAGGATCATCTACCCTTGAAAGACAATCTGCAACCACGTTGTCACAACCGGCAATATGGCGTATGTCCAGGTTATATTCCTGTAACATTAGCGACCACCTGGTCAGCCTCATATTCCGATTGTGAAACTGGTCCAAGAACTTGAGAGGTTGATGATCTGTGTAAATTACAACGACTGGACCATAGGCTGGAACATAGACCTCGAAATACCTCAGTGCAAGTACAATTGCCAGCAGCTCCTTCTCGACAACAGAGTAGTTCTTTTGGGCTGAATTGAACTTCTCCGAGCAGAAACTAACAGGATGCTCCAGCCCATCATCGTCCTCTTGCATAAGGACGGCACCAGCCCCCACACCACTAGGTTCCGTTGCTAGTTGGAAAGGTAGGCTAAAGTCAGGGGCCCTGAGGATCGGGTGAGTGCACAACAGGTGTTTTACTACTCTAAACGCCTTCTCACACTCAGGCGCCCATTTGAATTTCTTATCCTTCCAGTTATCCTCCACCTGAGCTTGACTGTCCCGTTCTCCTTCTCCACCTTGACTGCTAAACGTCGTCACAGGCACAGTGAGAGGCTCAGGGGGGTGCCTCACATACTCCTTCATGAGATTAACGTGACATAACTGATTGCGCTTACGTCTGTCTGGAGTGGCAACCAAGTAATCCAGGTCCGACAGCTTCTCAACCACCCTATAAGGACCAGTGTACTTCGCGGAGACCTACAAGGGGCAGTAGAACCAACACCTCCTGACCCACGTGAACCTCCCTGAGTTTAACCTTGAGGTCGTACCTGTCCTTCATGAGGGCCTGAGAGCTAGTCAAATTACGGCCAGCCAACTCCAGACTGCGCAACATCCGTTCTCGACTGTCGGGGACATACTTGAGCATAGAACAAGGTTTATCTGCACCCTCCCATATTTCTTTAACCATATGGAGAGGCCCTCTGACACGGTGTCCAAAGACGAGCTCATTAGGGCTGAATCCCAAACTTTCCCCAGGTACCTCCCGTGCAGCAAATAAAACATATGGCAGGCCAAGATCCCAACCTTTCCCACCCTCAAAGCAACAACAACGAAGCACAGATTTTAAAGCTGAGTGCCATCGCTCTAACACACCCTGGCTCTCCGGATGATACGCAGATGATCCAACCGTAACAATCCCATGCTGCGGCACTGCTTGAACAAAGAGGTCAGAAGTGAAGTTGGATCCTTGGTCTGACTGAATCTCCCGCGGGTAACCATACTGGGAAAAATACACTAGCAAGTTTCGGACCACCGTCTTCGCTGACCCATTTCTCATAGGGTACGCGTCAGGGTACCTTGTTGCTACATATCCCGACTGTGCATCACTGTCCTCCTCCAACTCGACAGCACCGGTACCACACTCGAGAACCTCCGGGTCTTCTAATTGCAATTTACGAATGTCCGAAGGAGCAAGCTTATCTAAGTGTTTGCGAAACAACGCATGCCCCCCTCCTACATTGAATTTAGCCTCCCGTTGCTCTCTCTCTGTGTATCGTTGCTGTCTCTTCGTCTTTTTAAGCCCATACTCTGCCTTCTTAGTAACAGTTAATGGGTCTTCTCCAGACTCGAAAATCGGTCCTAATAATGAGTCTCCGAGAATGTCCGTTGATACTAAACTCTCAACCGCATAAACTTTCAACCCCTTCTCGGTACCTTTCCTCCGCTTGTCTAAAGACTGTTGACCAGAATGTGACTCCCTGGATGCAAGAGATCTGGTGACAACACACGCCATAGGTTGCACCGGACACTTCTCAACCCACTCCTGATCCTCCCTACTCACGTCGGCCGGCTTCTCGGCAACGACCAAGGGTGGAGCCTCAGAAGTAGGCCCCGCAAAGTCGTTGCCGAGAAGGAGGTCGACGCCCCTAACAGGTAATTTTTCCACAATTCCTACATCCAGGTCACGAGTCACACCATCAACTTCCATCTTCATTCTTACAAGCGGGTATGACCTTGTTGCATTAACCCCCTGAACCACAACTACCAGCGCCGTATTTACAGGTTTACCAGTGAAATTGCTCAACAATGTTTGCGATGCCCCAGTGTCACGCAAAATTCTCACCTCATGTCTTCTACCCCCCCACTCCACACAACCGAGTCCCCTGTGGTCACTAAAGGCATCACGGACAGGGAATAAGCCTTCCGGATCCTTCTGCACTGGCAGTGTATTTACCTCGGAAGAATTGCCTCTAACAAACTCCGATGCCCTCTTGAACACTCCAATGCCGTTAGCAAAAGACACGGCTGCCGGAGGAGGTCGACTAGGGCACTCATTTGCCTTATGACCCTCATGGTGGCACTTAAAACACATAAATTTCGGTTTCGGCTCATACTGTGATATAAAAAGCCCCTGACTTTTCTCATACGGCGTGGTGTTAGGTTTGGATTCAGTTTTAGTGTCATTGCTCTTTTGTTTAAATGTGTCATTGCTACGGGGAGGGGGAGGATAACGGTCCCTAGCACTTGCATCGTACTTCTGTGAGGACCCGCAACCCCGAATCAACGACAGCCGTCGATCAGCCATTTCTGCTGCTTCGACTAGAGTTCTTGGGTTTTTCTCCTTTAAGTTCAAAGTTAGATCACCGCCCGTGCTCTTAAAGAACTGCTCCAACATCATTAACTGCTTAATTCCATCAAATGTTGTTACCTTCTCAGATCGGAGCCAGTTCCCCATAGCATCGGACAAGTCCCGGGCGTGTTCCAAAAAGGTGCTATCTCTTCCCTTGGTTACACCCCGGAACTTCAAACGGTACGTTTCTGGGTGCAGTTCGTAAACCCTCAGGACAGCCTCCTTGAGATCCTCATACACAATACATGACTCCAAAGGTAATGCATCGTAGGCTTTAAGACCCTTGCCTATTAATCTAGAGGATACAAGTGCTGTCCATTTATTCTCTGGGCACTGGTGTTCCTGGCACTTCTTCTCAAAGCGTGCAAAAAATTATGTTACACCACTCTCATCAAACACCGGAACCAGTTTCAATAAGTGCGAGAGAGATTGATCATGAATACGGTTACCAGCCCCAAGTCGCTGTCCCGTTGTCTCTACTCGCGACTTCTCTACGTCCATGTCGGCACAGTACCTAGTCGACTCTAAATCAGCTTGGATTTTTGCTAGCTTGGCTCTCTCTTCTATCTTGGCTAATTCTAATTAAAGCTCACCTGCTCTTTGTTGCTGTTGAATCTTAGCTAATTCGAGCTGAAACAATAATTCTGGAGTTAACCCTTGAGGAGGTGAAGGTGCCACAATGTTTGAAATTACCGGTGGTCCCCCCAGGGGCAACCCACCCTGCCAGTCACCACCCAACTGTGGACGCGTACTCGGGGTCGGCAAACTACTGGGATGGCTGGGAGTCGAGTGTAGGGGAGCATGGCGGAAGGGCTCTGAGCACTCAACCCATCTCGCTCACCAGTCACCCTGCCCAGTACACACGTTATCAAGTTGTTGTTGTTGTTGTTCCCCAAGCTGCCTGGCCGAACAGCCCCAGGGCCCCGAGTAAGGCCAAGGCCATAAACGAGTGCCCCCACAGAACCCTCCCTGCCGACCACAATAAAGCCTGGGTGACCGAAGCCACTCCAAGGCGGGGAGCTGAGAGGGTGCGTAAACGCTCGGGAAACCAAAGCCCCACCCAGGGCCCTGTGCCCCTCAGCAATTATGAAGAGAAAGTTGAGGGGCAAAGGAATAATGTGACGCTTTAGCTTCCAATCTTGGTAGATTGGGAGGTCAATCCACGGAAGAGACGCCGTCACATGAGATCTAGAAAATATATAAGTAAAAGGAACAGTCAGAGTAAGCTATGGGTATGGCAGAGATCGCTCAGGTCTCACTCTGATAGACCAGCCCATCACCATCGTTATCAAGTTATCCCTGGTTATGCTGCTAGTACCCGCATGACCGATAGCTGTGGCCAGGCATTGAAGACCGTACCGATCCATACCCTCCAACCGCTCGGCAGTAACAGGCCATTGCAAAAATATCCTAGCATCCTCCTCACAGTTCTCCTGATTAACCCTTTCATCATGCTGCTGTTCCTCAGTTTCGACATTACGTACTGTGTCTCCATTCTCCTCTGATCCGGTATAAGACATGATGCTCACAAAAATTTCCCACCTCAATATTCAGAAAAGAAGCACCCCAAACTCTTATACCTCAATATACACACAAACATTCTCGGAAATACTCAAGGGCTATACTATGTTGCAAAAAAAAAATATTCTTGCTGATCCCCGCAAAATATTCCCCAAAACAACAAATGTTCCCTGCTAATAAATGTAGGTTCACCAAATCCTAGGTAAGGTCGCTATTTGTTACGACTGAGGTTTAAATATATCAGGGCTCTTATTAATTGGACTAGTAATGGCATAAATGCTACAACGGAAAGCGCTAGATCCAACCTCTGATGTATATTCCCAGTGAACAAAGAACACAAATACTCTCCAGAGTTCTATATGCAATAATAGGTTATCAAACTCTCAATAAATGTGCGTCTACTCTAGGCTTAATGTTATGTGAAAACAGCCTATTACTACCTATAACCGAAGGTGCTTGGTTATGGTATGCAAAGTAAGGTGGTAAGAGAAGTTACAGCTTACGTTACTTTAATCAATAAATGTCAGGCACTCCTGCATGAAAGAAAGTGCACTAAAGTCCTTCAACACCAACAAGGAATCTTCTTTAACCCGGCAAGCGCGATAGGCCTCACGGAAGGCTTCCTATAGGGAACGCGATAGGCCTCACGGAAGCAGGACCATAAAAAAGCCTTCCAAAAAAAAAAGGGCCTATCAAAACAAAGGATTTTGTCTCTAGGTGAGATAATTCCCCTCTAGTACTCATCCATGTGTTTCTCACCCCTCCCCCTCCCCTCCTTCCCCACCTTATTCCCCCCTCCCCCCCCTCCTCAATTATCACCTATTTATCCACTTATTATCATCATTTATCGGTTATTTTTCTCTCCCGCGATAATGTAGCACAAGTGGGTTGCATAAAAGATCGTTATGCAACACCCAGACACCGGCACACACCGCCCCGCTCGTCTCAGTTGACTCCCAGACAGCGAGAGGGGAGGGCTGCCTGTGTCTCTCTCTCGCCTGAGATTATGACCGGGTGGCCAATATCTTCGTTTTTCACCACCCAAATGCTTTTCCCACTTATTTTAGCACTCTTGAAGGTTCATATATACATCATATATGTAAAATAAAAGCATACCGAAAACAAATAATGGTTTATATTGTAAATATAACGAATTCTGTCAGAATCCAGGGCTAGAAATGCACAAATAACTACCATAGCACCTAGGTCTATATCGCGCTTGTCACGTTAAATGTTAGATGCTATCAAGATGCTCGAATCGGAAATGGAACCCAAAAAGGCAGGCAGCGGAACAATGCTCGTGCAGGCTATGCACACAAAAAGGCAGGAGATATAATGCAGTCGGAGCCAAGAATATCCTAAACGCCACAACAATAATAATAATCGCCACGACAATGCAGTATTCCTATCAACAAAAAGAGCCTAAGTCATTTGTTGCTCAATACATCAAACTAGGCTGCGAAATGCTTGTGTAATCATAAACGGGTATGCATAAAAAGAGAAATTGGTTTAATATACTTAATGTCTACTGGGACTGATAAAGTCTAGCTAGAGTCAATGATACGAGATACTGGTGCGCATGGCATGCCGCATTTTTAATAAACCGTTTATTATTATTATTATTATTATAGCCTAGTGCAAATCTCAAGTCTGTGCGTCAAATATTACGTTATAATGAAGGGTAGCTCTCTTGAGAAACCTTAATACCGAAGTATTAAGCGTTCTCCTGGCGTACCTCAAAGACAAACAACGAGCTTAGAACAGTGCAGAATGGTATAGGCAAAAAGCCCTCATTCGTGCATGCTCTACTCTCAATGGCACACAGACTAGAATTTACCCAATCAACTCCAGTTCTTAGGTATGTCGTGCAGCTTTTAACTAAAGCCAGCACCCATCGGAAACAATACCTTATAGTATCAGACTCCTAGTCTAGCATTATCTAATCCAGCAGAACACTAATAATTATAGGAAGCGGTACTGAACAATATGAATGCCAACCAATGCTTCGTGATCAACTTATCTTAACAACTAACATACATGGGTTATATAAGACCTTAACGCACAATACAACTGGCCAGCATGAAGCTGATTATGCAGAGTTAACCGGAGGGGGTATACTATTAATAAAAGGTGGTGAAAGATATGGAAAATGAGAGAGATAGGCAGAGGAAAAGGTTCTCAGGTGCAGTGAGGGGGACAGATATCAAAGGGATAAGAGGGATGCGTTCTAGAAACCAGATCTGAGGGAGAGAGTGGCAAGAGAGCTGTATATATACTAGCACTAGCTCGCACCGCATAGGCAAAGCGGTAACAATTCCTTCAGCCAATGCCAAAGAAGCCAGCCAAACATGACGTCACCAAGCATGGTAAAAAACTCCTCCAACCAATCCCCAAGAGGCCAGCCAGCCGTGACGTCATCGAGCATGGCAAAAACACCGCGCGCCTCCTCTCACTCTGTTCTACTCTCTCTCTCTCTCTCTCAAATCCTATCATTACTACTTAATGATAAAACATATACTTTGCAATTAAATATATAAAGCCTTGACATGGGTGAAAACAAAGAGCCTTTCTGGACTGCCCATGACACGAGCTTTCATATGAAATAAAGCACACAATAATACATCAACTGTAGCCACATCCACTGCCCTGGCGATCCTAGCGAGTCACTGTAGGACAAGCCATGCGGTTCTGACGGAGTGGTTAACGTCACAATATATATATATATATATATATATATATATATATATAGTAAGAACAACGATGATACAAAATAATGATAAACAAAGGATTCAAACTGAAACAGATCGAACCTTTGCTCGTCTGGCCCACAAAATTCAGCTAGTATATGGAAAACAATGAAGATGAAAACAGGACGGTAAAAAAAGAAGGACCTACAGAGAAACTAACCGATGCTGGAGGGGACGCATATGTAAAAGAGGGCCACCAGATCATAGAATCCCTTTGATCCCTACCTCATCATTAACTATCAATTTACGGCACTCTGGTGGTGGTAATTAGCGGTAGGGAGACGCTGAGGGATGGAAAGGCTCATGTTTGAACAAATATCAGGCCTCTTTCTCTCTATCTACCCCCCCCCCCCTCTCTCTCTCTCTCTCTCTCTCTATCTATCTATCTATCTATCCATCCTTCTTCTTCATTTGTGAAGGTCTAACTCCCAATAGTCTCTCTTTCCCTTTCTTGCTCCTCACTCTCCCTCCTTCCTATATTCCAACCCCTTATCTTCCTATTCTCCTTGGACTGACTTTCAATCTGTCTCCGTCCCTCCCTTTGTTAGTCACTCCCTCCCTCCATACTTAATTCCTTTCTTCTTCTCCTTCGTTCTTCATTCCTAACCTCCATCATCTTTGAATCCCTCGTTTTCTTCCTTCTGTCACTTCTTCCATCCCTCCTTTCAAATACCATCCCTCTGGATCCATCCCTGCCTCACTGTCTTATGCATTTATTATTAAAATTAGACTTTATAGGCTACCAACCCTTCAGGATTATTAAGCCAGCACAAGTCATGAAAAAAGTCAAGACTAGAGCCTCTTATCGATAATCCCATTCCCTTGCCTTCTGTCTGTTTAGGTGTAGCTTACGTGGTAATAGGTGGCAATGTACAGTTGTGGACAGATGAAACAGGTACAGTTTTGGTTTGCTCAAGTCGCTCAATAGAGGGCAGCACAATTAGTGTCCATAAATTATCTGGTAACAGTGATGTTGTAGGGGTAGGGGTGAAGGTATGGGGTGGAGGGAGGGGGAGGAGTGGAAGAGGGAAACCAGCGCAGCGGCGAGGTGGGAGCAGGTGGGGGTGGAGGCAATTGGGTAACCAAATACGTTACTGTGAAAACATAATTTATGTGTTTTGAACATTATATGGGATTATTATTGCAAACTATTGGTTTGCTGTTATTAATGTAACATATAATACTGACAAAGTGAAACAGAGACACCCCTCAATAAAAAAAACAGTGTGTTTCTAACTCTAGAATCATAAGTGGGGAGGGGGGGAGGGTATTATTATTATTATTATTATTATAATAAAAAGGACTAGCACCAAGCCCATAAAGACTATGTGGCACTAAAACTCATGATTACAACAGCAGAGGTAAGCTAGGCGATTTCAAGAAAGTTAAGAGGCTTTAGGAAAAACGTTAAATGAGAGATAGCAAACAAGCTCGAGACAGAAATTGCATAGGACGGTCAAGAGACAAAGTGGGGGGTGACAAACGATAGAGCGCAACCTAGCAGCAGTATAGGATAGCGGTAGGTGGTGGTGGATTACAAAGAAACTGGTGATTGGATTGTAAATTAATATATGAAAAACAATGCATTTATTTATACTTTGTAAAGGCATAACAAATATATAATTTGTGTAGCATCTAACCTGCGATTGTGATAGTAATATAAGGTGTTCGTATGCATTAACATAATATTCAGCTATGAAAAACAAAATACTTTAGAGCCTCGTAATACCATAAGCCTTGATAAGATTACGTAGTGCTGTGTGTAGCTTGATAACCGCGCTATAGGGTGGCAACTTACTCTTACTCTCTCTCTCTCTCTCTCGGAACATAAGCATAATAGGTTTGTCGGTTGTATATATAATTTACTTTGAAAATATATACCTGTATACTGTATATTACAGTATAGGAAGCAAGCTTTATCTCAATATTTATCTTTGTTATATTAAGTGTATGTTTTAGTCTGCAGTTTTACCTTCTAACAAACTGAGTCGACCGTGATTATATTTTACACCCTACACTTTTTGTATTGCTGTGTAGTTCTATGATTTAGTAAAACAACATATGCTACCACATTCTTTTTATACATAATTGTATTATCTAATAACTAAAACATGACCATGCTTTCATTTCAGTTTCGCTCTACAGGTTTTGTGTGAGTCAAGTATTTAGTCAGATTAATTAAGATTACCCTCTTTATTGGTAAAAGTCTTTACTATGCAATTGTAAAGACGGTTCGTTACTAAACATATTAAGAAATCAAGGGACCTTATATTATTGAATGGCAATATTTGTCAAGATTTATTACTGTGTAGCTTAAAGTCATATTTAATTAAGAAATGCTATGTTATGTCCTATATATTACAAGCCCCATACATGAAATATATTTATATTTATTCCATACCATGTGTGTATTTTCGTACAACAATTCTGATAACAATAATAACGGAAATGCAGCAACTCCTCCGTTTCAATCATCTTTGAGATACTTACCTAGTTATTAAGCTTTATGTTATTAACAATCTAGTGTTAAAAATGATCCAAAATCACAGAAGCATTCATAACCACATAATTATATGAACATGAACCCTGTTTTTAAAAACGAGGTTAAATGTTTAAGGAGGACGGATAATATGTTGCTCCCGTTTCTCTTTCGCGCCTTTCCTCTCCCACTGGTGTGTATGTTAAATTTAATATATCAAGCTGTAAGTATCAGTCTAGATATACTTATGTGTGTATACAAATACTTATTACTTTCAGTATTCTACTGTACTTTTCACTTCTCAACTTGTTCTTCCTCTGTCCAATTGTCTTTCTTTCCTACTTTACTCCAGCCATCTGGTCGGGTATTATTTTTGGCTTATACATGCACCATATCTCTCCTTGTGCATCGGTTCATCTTTTTCTAGATTGTTAGTAGCTATATCTCAAACCTCTGAAGTCTACTTTTACCTATATTATGTCATCATATAATATATTTTCCATATTATCTTAAATACACCTTTAAATCATTAAGCAGTACATTGCATTATTGTCGTTTTACTAGTTTTATATACCATGCATCTTTGCTCATCATAATTATTTCCAATCCTATTGGGTATTTCATTTCCAATCCTATTGGGTATTTCATTTCCAATCCTATTGGGTATTTCATTTACAATCCTATTGGGTATTTCATTTTATTCCCAACCTTTTCTTAATACGAGTATGGTTGTTCACTCAAATTTCACGATCATTATAGGAGATTCCTCAGCTTTGGAATGGTCTTTAACTATTAAATCGGAAATTACTATACATTTTTCCTCCAACTACAAATCGTACCGCCTAAAATTAATGCACTCATTTACTATATGCCACAATAAGTGAAGAAGCGTATCCTTATATCTCTGAAGCACTAAACAACTGTATACAGCTTGGAACCGACAGCAAGGAATGGCCCCTAATCTCAATTAACGCTTTGTTTAACATCTCACCTAACCACCTTCTATTGTGATGTTTCCTCTCTCTCTCTCTCTCTCTTTCTCTCTCTCTCTCTTTCTCTCTCTCTCTTCATATCCAATATTTAAATGACGTATATAGGCATTTACAAAATGATACCTTTACATTTGTATGTAGTACTACTTCATTTTTTTTCTGTTTAGATCGCCTACTGAGTTGTGATATCGGGAACGTGCTATTCTTCAAACAAGTTAGGAATCCCGATCGTCAGAAACATCTGAACTACCTGTTAGTTACCCATCAAGGGAAGATATAGTACTTGTTATTATTTGTCAGTTCGAGAGTTCGTCAAATTTCAAATATTATAGTTGGTGTTGCAGCATAATGGTGAGTGTATAGGTCATAGTAGTAACGACAATATGCATATATGGTATATATATAATACGATATCAAAGACAAGCCAATTTAAGTGTTTTCCAAGTGTACCGGAGGTGTTAACAGCGTTGCCATCGTCACGGGTGGCACACTTTGTCTACATCCACCATGGAGAGAAGAAGGATTGACCAGGTAGCTAGGCGAGCTAGGATTGTGGGCATGTGGGAAACCGGGGTGTCAATTCGCTACATAGCTAACCACTTAGGCACATCTACTGGGACTGTATCGAGGTGGACAGAGGCTTTTGCCTCTGCCACCCAACACTGTGCTAACTCGTTTTGCTTTGACTTGAAGAGGGTCGCCAGGAGAGAACCAGATACTAGCGATCTGGATCTCTCAAAAGAGCACCCCGTCATTTAACGTAATTTGGCCGTACAGTCTTAAGGACCTCGCTAGGCTATGAGCCGCTTGCTCAGCCATTGTTTCCTAGCCTACGACATCCCAGCTAGACTTTATTCGCCTAGCAGACACCCGATTAGGATTATAAACTCTTTATGTTATGTATGCAGCATTTTTATTCACGTTGATTGCAAGCCTTGGTTGTTGTTGAGTTGCACAACTCGAGCAGGCTTTTGTGTTGCCTGAGGAAGTACTTCTTTTGTTGTTGGAGATAATACTATTGTGCATTTATCGTTATTCCCGTGCCAGTTAACACTGTATGGCCATACACTTGTCATATCTTGTTCCTACTTTATATAACAGTTCAAAATCCGATTCGATCATCTTAAGCAGCATCAGACTTTCTTCAGAAGATTCCTGTTCGGTGCTTTAGGACTTTCATTCACTTTCTTTAATATAGGAGTGACAGTTTATTATTGTTTAGAGTAACTTTAATTATACCTTCTTCTTGTTTGCATTAAATCATTCCAGTGGTTTAATTAAGCTCTCTATCTTTTTCCTTGTATACATTATTAACGTAATTGTATGTTGTTGTGATCAGGCTGTACCAGAGATCATCAGCCTGTAGTAGTAGTGCATTTATACCGAGTTAGAGGATACCCCGCTATCACAGATTTAACTCTGGAGGGTATAGGTGTTTTTGTGCGCCGGCATTATAAGTTGAGGGTTGGATCTAGTGTTACCGTTGTGTCTGTGTGCCTTTCTAGTCCTATGATTAAGAGCCCTTGTTTTATACGAGTCCCGGTCGTAACAGTCAGAAGTTTGAAGTTGGCCTGGTGCGTCCTTTAGAGGTCCAGTGCTACTTTTGAATGGCTTCCTGCTGTTCACATAGCTGAAGAATTCTTTAGGAATCTCTTTGCAGAGGGCTGCAACCCTTAGTTCTTCATACATCTTTGCTTCCTTTATATGAGATTTCACTCTTCTACAACTATTTTTGAAGGAATCTTTATCTTCTTAGTCTTGACTTCTTTTGGCCTTTCTGTATGCAACCATTCTCTTTCTAATTGCTGAAGCTATGTCACTTGTGAACCATTTTGGTTGGTTTGAGCCTGATTTGGTAAGTTTAGTAGGAACAAATGCAGCTTGTCGATCCATAAACTGCTGTTTGAATGAGCACCAAATCACCAAATCGCATTAACATTCTCACCCTCAAGTCTGATCCCAAGAGAGATAGATAGAGAGAAAGAGAGAGAGAGAGAGAGAGAATCCGTGGACGAACATGCACCTGATGATGCTTTTAACCTTCCTGTTAGACTCTTCCAATAGCTCGGTGGTGTGAATTATCTCTCACTTACACTTCTACAACTATTTTTGAAGGAATCTTTATCTTCTTAGTCTTGACTTCTTTTGGCCTTTCTGTATGCAACCATTCTCTTTCTAATTGCTGAAGCTATGTCACTTGTGAACCATTTTGGTTGGTTTGAGCCTGATTTGGTAAGTTTAGTAGGAACAAATGCAGCTTGTCGATCCATAAACTTCATCATCTATACCTCCTTCCATTACCTCCAACACTTCATTTCACACTTCTTATACCCTCGACCATTTTTTCATCGGTACACTCTAAGACACTTTGGTTACTATTACCTAACCCTAGCTGTCTCAGAGGTAATTGGATCTCCTATTTATTTTGTCTGTGTATGTCATATAAATTTCAGACATTGATTATAGCAGTTTGAAGAGGTAGAGAAGGCCAAACAATGTATCCTGGAGTGCATATTTCCTGTATGTGATTGCAAAAGCTCATGTTCGTACTATAGGTAGCGCCAACGAACTTGACAATAATCTTTACCCCTTAACTTCTCATAACTCAAAATGGCCTAGAGCAAACTGACTGTAAATGTCCACACCTATTTCCTGGCGGGCTCTTCCCAAATGATAGAAATGTCAGCTCGATTGCTTTCATTCATTTTGAGTTATGAGAAGTTAAGGAGTCAAGATTATTGTCAAGTCGTGGGCGCTACCTATAGTAGCTATTTTTGTATTTTGCTAAGTTTAACAGCAGTAGAGATGCTGCTGCTACATTCGCAGTTTTTCAGAGTAATGCTATATTTTAAGTTAAATATATATATTTTATCTTCGCCAGTTTATGAATAGTAAGAGTTAGTCTAATCATTACTCATAAAGCTTCTCAAGTAGTGATAATTGTTAATTAATATGTAACCGACATGCAATTAACATTCATTTAAGCCAAGTACTGAAATTTGTTTCAAAGACCCTTACTCGAAATTAAGTAACGGAAAAAAGTAACTCCATTTTCTTTTGAGGTAATTTGAGGCATATGCAGACGATGACAGACAAAAATAGGCCCACCCTCTCCATAATTATCCTTTGGGCAAACTGTGGTAAAAATAGCCGTTGCCGAGACAGCTTAACAAAATCACTATCAATTACTGGAGGACAAAGCAGCATCCTCACCACCCCGAATAACACCCACTTAAGATGCAAAGGGTGTATAACGTAGCAGAATTCCAGGTTAATGCAGGAGGGCGGGGTGATGGTAATTATAGACTGGTGGACGAGTTATACCCAGATCTACTGAAAGAGTACCCAGTTATCACCTTTTTTCTTTCTTATCTTTTTCTTCTTTTTCTTGTGGCTAGATGAGGTACTTGAACTTCATCTGGCTTCACCGCGCCTCGTTTAGGTTAACTTCTTGTTTTTTGTTCACAATGCCGAAAAGTTCATGTGTATATTTATATATCTCGAAGTGGATATCATATATATTTGAAAGCCCGCATAGTATCGTAGGTTGCGCTAGCTCAGGTCACGTTAGATTATTGAAGTTATAAAAAGTAACTTGTCTGCTTATAATCCCTATTTCAAACTATGCCAATACATTTTTTCATTATATTATAGAACTATATTTATTTATTATAGGATAGACTAAAGTAGGCTGATTACTTTATGCCAGGTTAGGTTTGAAGCATTATAAAACTAAATACGTCTAAGCATGATTCTAAGCTGTAAATGCTAGGCTAGAATTGTAGGAATAATCAAATTATTGCTCACATTTCCCGCACACCATGCTATAATCAAGGCAAACCTGACTGTCGGTGTTGCTTCAAGTGCAAAATAACCAGGCATTTTGGGTCTGAATAATACAAATTAAACAACACGACCACGTATACACCTCCTTCACGGTGCATGTAGAAGCAAGTGTTGCCATTAGTGGAAGATTAGGACATAGGCTGATGGAGGGGCTCTCCATTTTATATTCTCGATACCCGTGTTTGAAATGGGATGTGTAGCTGAAGTTACCTGGGATTAAAGTGATATAGGAGAGACGTCAAAATTAACTATGGGTATTTGTTATGCCATTTGTTAATGTTTTGTGGGGATATTGAATGTTTTGTTCTGTATAAGTGTAAACTGTGAAGCTTATTAGGTTATTGAAGTGGATTCTGTCCATAGTATATTATTTGCTATGATATTGAACACGTGGAATGTAAATACAATTGTGTTTAGGGTAAGGGGAGTAGCTTTGGTATTAATTTGAGATGTTTAGCTAAAATACCTGTTCATAAAGCGATTTGAGAGATGTGACAAAATGGCCGCCATTTTTTTTTTTTTTTTCAATTGTGGTGTTTTATTTTAATAATTTGTTCTTATTGTAAAATGCTTGTAGTATGCTAGGGGTGTATACAGTACACATATGTTTCCTGAAAGAGCTGCGATTAAAGTGATATGAGAGTTATGTCAACATGATTGCTGTGTAGTTTTGTACATTGTGCGATATGTATTTGGTATTTTGTATATGAAACGGTGTTGCTTAGGGTTATAGGAGTTATAAAACTCTGTGTTACGATGTTCATGCATTGCCTGATGTTTATTGGAATATTGAAATTGATGAACTTGCTATAATAGAACAATACATTACTTACTTGTGGGTTATGTGGGGGATATTGCAATCGAATTTGGCTGTGTGGCTCAAATAACATGCAATAAGTGAGACATTTGTCAAAATGAACGCTAAATGTTATTTGCAATGTCTTATGTTTAGTTAGGGTAATGCAAAAGGTATTTGTCGATTTGTCTTGCTATTTGTTTGCATTGTCTGGTGATATTAGGGTATTGAAATGACATGTGTGTCAAGATTGCTTGTAACTTAATGTATTGTTTTGTTGTTTAATGGGGATGAAGAGGGGAAGGTTTTTGAGCTTACAATAAAAGTCGTTTGAAGGTTGCGTGGAAATGGTCGCAGTATGTTTTAGGACACATGCTGAAGTTTGTCTGAATTAATTGGAATATAGAATTGGATTGATGGTTTGAGTTGCCTGCGCTATATTTTGTAATGTGATAGGATTTTTTGATTAATTGTTGGTGAACTGAAATGGGATATGTGTCGAAATGATCTATTAAAAGTATGAATGAATAATGTTTCAAAATACCTTGTGTTACTTTAACCATGTGGTCTGCCCTATTGTAGGTCATACTATTCATCTGGGTGTGGTGTTTTGAAGGTTATTAACATTGAAAAACGACACACATACAGACACACACACACACACACACACATATATATATATATATATATATATATATATTGGGTGTTGGCTAGCATATGATTGGCTAGTTGGCGACCAATGAGGCACGCGCTTTTCCTGCCTCCTGGTTGGCTGGGCGGGTTCGTAGATGCTTGATGTTGTCGTAGGGGGTCTGCTGGGCGAGGGGGTGGCGGGGCCCTTGTGAGGGGCGGCGGGCCAGTTGTATCTCGGGTTTCTGGTCCAGTTTGAAGCGTAGGGTTGAGGGGCGGCGCGCGTTGGTTAAATGAAGTAGTGCGGGGGAAGGGGAGCGGAGAAGGTGGTGCATAAGTAAGGGCAGAGTCGGGGTGGTAAGGGGAGTAATGTTAGGGGGTGTTTGAGAGTAACGTTTAGCTGATGGGAGTATTTGGAGGTCGAGAGTTTGATTATTTATGGAAGGATTATGAGTTTGAATATATAGGGCTTCAAGTATAGCAAGTCTTCTGGGTTTTTTCTCTTTATCAATTACGGAGGTGTTTTTATCTAGGTCAGAGCGAGTAAGGGCTTGGTGGTGGGGGGCTTTATAGTGGTCTTTGATAGCTCCAGATTGGAGATGGAGGGTGAGACGGCGTGATAAACGATTTTGTGTCATACCAACGTAGGTTTGAGGTCCACAGTCCACATTATTGCAATTGTGTTGGTATATCACATGGTCGTCTATTTTCGGAGTCTTGGGAGAGATAGGTCTGTTACGGAGGATGAGGTTGGAGGTTTTGGAGGATTTGTAGTAGATGATAAGTTTTATTTTGTGGTAGGGGTTGGTGGGGAGGACGTTTTTGGTAATGATTTATTTCATGATAGATTCGTCGGTATTGTGATCAGATGACATGTAGTTGCGGTAGAAGATAGTGATGTCGTTGGTTGGGTTGGTAGTAGGGGGGGCTTGGTTGTACCATTTATCAAGGTGTTTTCTTATGGTGTTGGTTACATCTGTGTTAGAGTATCCGTTGTTAACGAGTACCTGGGTAAGGCGTTCTAGTTCCTTATGGGTGTCGCTCCACGTGGTGCAATGGGTGAGGGCTCTCCTGATGTAGGCTGCGATGGTGGACAGCAGGTATCGTTGGGGGCATTCACTTTCCCCGTTGAGGCATTGGCCATTGTTCGTGGGTTTGGTGTAGACGGTAGTTTTGAATTCTTGATTATTAAACGAAACAAGGAGGTCGAGGAAGGAAAGCTGCCCATTGGTGGCCTCTTCATAGGTGAAGTTGAGTCCTGAGGCGGCCATAAAGCGATGCTAGAGGTCCCTGAGTTCGTTGAGGTCCTTTACTAGTACGAATATGTCGTCCACATATCTGCAGTAGACCGAGGGGCGGTGGGCATCAAGGAGCTCCTCTTCTATAGTTCCCATGAACAAATTAGCGAACAGGACCCCCAGGGGGCTACCCATCGCTATCCCGTCTATTTGCTGGTACATGTTTGCACGGGGGCAGAGGAAAGGTGCCTCTTTGGTGCAGAGCTCTAACAGCGTCTTCAGTGCCTTCTCCGGTATGTCAAGATTGGGTGTGTCAGGGCAATGGTAAACTTTTTGCAGGATTAAGTTGATGGTCCTGTCCACAGGTACGCTGGTGAATAGGCTCTCCACGTCGAGAGAGGCGGTGATGTGGTCGTTAGTTCGGGGGGCGTCTCGTAAAATGTCTAGGAAATCATTAGCGGAGTTGAGGTTATATTGACGAGGTATGTAGGGGGTGAGGAGGTTGTTGAGGGTCTTGGCGATCTGGTAGGTGGCCGTAGGTATCTGGGAGATGATGGGGCGGAGGGGGTTTCCTGGTTTGTGTGTTTTTACAGTACCATAGGCGTAACCAGGGGAAAACTCCCCGATAAGTTTTTTCATGTGTACCCCTTCAGTTTTAGCGTTGATGGCGGTGATGGTGGTGTTGGCTTTCCTTTTTATTTCATCTGTGGGGTTGCAAGTGATTCTTTTGAATTTATTTTTATCACTTAAGATGGTGTCCATTTTCTGCAGGTACTCCTTCTTTCCATGGATCACCAGGCAGGAGGCTTTGTCAGCTCGTCGTATGATGATGTTAGGGTTCTCCCTGAGTTGTTTGGCTGCTTGGAAGTGATGTTTTTTGAGGATTTTATTTTGATGATATCCTCTGGTCTTGGCCGCTTCTGCTAGTAGGGTGGGTTGTAAGGCTCTGGGATGGTGGTGACTTTGCCAACTTTCTGGAGCCGTAGGACGTCGTCAAGAAGGACTTCGATTTCTAGACGTTTTCTGTGGGGTCCAGGTTTAGAGGTGTAGTGGCAATTTAGGCCTTTGTTGAGGAGGTCTTCTTGATCAGGGGTCAGGGTAGTGTCGGTGAGGTTTATATACCCTTTCGTCGGCTTGGGGAGTTTTATATTTCCACCATACAGTAGTGATAATTTATTGATGGTCGTGCTCTCTGTTTTTCTCTTATGTTGTTCATAGGGTTGTTGGAGTTTCTGGTCAATTTTGTTTTTGAGGTCGTCTGGGGTAGGTCCATCTTCCCATTTCTGTAGGAGGGCATCCCTATATATATATATATATATATATATACGGCATATATATATATATATATATATATATATATATATATATATTTATGATATCATAATAAAAACAAATAACAATGATAATAATACAAAAGTTTAACAATTCTCGAGAAAAAAAAATATCCAAGTGTTAATTATTTGTCAGGTTTCTTGGGGATATTTTCATTTAGAATCTATTGCAGGCTTAGCTTGTATCTTGCTGAGTAAGCTGGGCTATAACTATGAGGCCAAGACTTGAGAACATCTTCGCCATAATATTCCTCTGAATTTGTTAATACCCGACAAAAACACCTCATACGAGATCCGTCGGATAAATGAATAAATTACCTGAATTTAATGTTGTATCAGATAAACGTAGGTATCACACATGACACGGCTCTAAGTTTTTATCTAATCCCTCAACGCTCAAGAAAATTATATCGTCTGCCTACAAGAGTTCTTATCCGTTCAAGTTAGAGCAGTTTATCGTCTTCAGCATACTGTAAGATTGCCATTTCTTCCTTCACTTTATTCACTAATGATTGCTTGTGTACTGTAGAATATTCCAGAATGGCGTTTTGAGATGTTTTCTGTTATCATCAGCCGGCCACATGGCACGAACTTGCGTCATAATGTTTTATTCGTTTGGCATACCGAAATCGTAAAAAAAAAATATTGGAAGTGAACAACTGTTGGCAAATGGACTTAATGTAGGACACCGGTTCTTATATAATTGAATCCCACTATGCCTACATTGAAGTTCATTATTCTGTATATGGAATGTTTCGCGCATGTACGGGTATATATATATTGTGACATACGGAGCCCTGTATGTTAATTTAAGAGTTAGAATTAGAGTTCAAGGAGCCAAACTACCCAAGTGGTGAAGCAGACTAGCGAGCGAACGAGCGAGTGGGCAAACCATCTCGCCCCATACCAGCTCGCCCCATACCTCGATGATCGATGCTATGACGTATGATCGACGCCAGGAGCTGTGAGTGGACGACACACCTGTTATGTGATTCGAGGAGCTATGATTGGAGCGCGCACCACCCGCCGCCTCCTGATTCGTTCCTACACCATCATTGTTTGGTATATAAGACCCGAGTTGTGGGCATTCAAATCAGTCTCATTTGGAGTTGGGGAAGGTGAACTTGCAGCTGGAGGAAGACGGGGTGAAGTATTATAATGGGATTGTGACTGTCAGTCAGATTATATAAATGTGTGTTAAGTGTGTTCGGTGTAAACACTTACGTTATGTTGGTTAGTGAGATATGTGATTGGGAATTAACGTGATGTGTTTAATGTGTGTAATGTGTTTAACTATTTAATTGGGAATTAACGTGAACACTACTATTATGTGTTTAACGATTTAATTGGGAATTAACGTGAACACTACTATTATGTGTTTAACGATTTAATTGGGAATTAACGTGAACGCTACTATTATGTGTTTAACTATTTGATTGCGAATTAACGTTAACGCTACTATTTATGTACTTAACTATTTGATTGGGAATTAACGTTAACGCTATTATTATGCACTTAACTATTTTAGTTGACTAACTTGTGGACTAAAGCAACTCTTTAAGTAATTGGGTTATGATGAAAGTAATACTATTGTTTTATATTAATACTTACGAGTTCTTTCATTTTCTTTGAATTAAGCTTACATTGCTTAATGGTGCTTAGTACGGTGATGCTATTGTCTCGTATTAGTAATATCGCCTTAGACTAACATGGCTGTGATAATATTACTTCTAGTGATTTCCTAAGCTGAAGAAAATTCTTTTGCTTCAAAATATTATATTTTGCTTTTCATATTATTTGAGTGAGACCTGAATCGAATCTATGAAACGATCCTGTAACTTTATTTACTCATAATCAAACCTCAATGTTACGTGGTTAAGAAATACATTTAACTAATTATTAAATATATATCTAACTTTTTATGTGACTTTGATATTACTCCTGATGATAATAATAATATAATACTATTAACGTAAGACAAGAACCAAGAATAATTACATTAAAAAATAAATAAAAGGACATAGAAGAAAACTATCTATTCATTTCAAAAAGGGTAAGAGACAGAAATATTCTTACTTTAATATTTATCTTCCAAGACTTTTTATAAAATTAATAGTCCTTCTTTAGCTATAACTTATTCGGTTCATAACCATAGCCTACTAAGCTTCGGTTAAATAATAATTCTTTATAAATACTACATGACTTTAATTAGTTTCAGTATTTTTCATAATTAAAGAGTATCAGTCAATAAAGGATACTAAGTCCTAAGATCCAAAAGGAAAGGAAGCAACAACAGGAAATTATTTTATTAGATTTTACTTTTGTTTTGCCTTCAGCTGACTGATACCTTAATATATATCTCTGTGCTATCTAGATTCATCAAGTTAACCACTTGAGGATCAAGATACGTAACAATATATATACTGTATATGAACATTTCGAAGTATTTGGAGTATTTTAGGTTATGTTAGATTGATATTAACGAGTGTTGAATTATTTACAAGCTATCACATTGTAGTTCGGCAAGGAACTCCTCGGTCATCTGATACACCCACCGACCATGGAAGCCTATAATTATAATACACCTCCTGGACCAACTACTCTGGCTGGTATAATTACTGTTCAGCCATCATGCAATCATTAATATCCAGGAGAGCAGTGTCACTCTAGTCATATATTGGGTATGTGTAAGACTTCGTTGCTTTGCCTTCGTCGGGAACCGATGATGGTTTAGTGTCACTCGTCTCATTTTTGTTTTCTTCTTCTGCTTGTTGGACTGGATCTGCCAACAGAGTTGCGAGGGGGAGAGAGACTAGGTTTGAGAAGGGTTTGGAGCGGATGGGTAATTGTCAGTGTTCGACACAGGCCTTCTGTGCTTTGCAATGTTTGTTTGAGTACTACCTATTTTGTATGTCTTTCCTTTGAAACTGTTGTAATTAAAGCCACAAAGATATACTTTTCGGTATATAGCATGACTATTATTTAAGTAAATTCAGCGTCTTTACTGTAATCCTAGCGCATCCTTTTTGTACAATAAAGTTAGGAAGCTTACGCTAGGTTGTGCTTTTCGAAGGCGCTAATCTGCATATCAGTGCTCTTTTGAGCCTGGCTCCGTGCAGTTTTTGTTCAGTGGTTAGAACATTAGTGAGAAGGAGAAACAAAAAGAAAGGAAAACAAGTGTAGAACATGGCGCCCTTGATAATCAAAACAAATATCTCGTTATCAGCACCTCTTGCCTGGTAACTCCTTTTTTAATCCTCTTATCACCATCCTTTACACAAAAGCTTCACGGAGTCTGAGATGTTGTGGCCCCCTGGCCTGTGATCAGTGGTTACCTGGACCAAGATATAATTTCCTGCCTGGAGAATAATATATTAGAGTGCTTCCTCAGACCCGGAGTTTGGACTTCTTTTGCCAACCTTCCATATAAATCTGTTAACATTCAAGCCTTTTCCATTTAGCTTTTTCATCCAGTCAATTGGCCAGTGGTCACATAAACAAACTTAATCTAACAAAACCCAACCTAATCAACCCTAACTAATTACTAATGTAATCGAATAATTTCGACAGCACACTAACCGACTTTAAATGTTAATATGTTGCCAACACATTTGATATGTGTGTGAAACGATTAGTGCTTATGAGCATGGTTATGGCGAGTCCATTGGGTTTTTGAAACGTCAGGGTTTTAGATAATAACAATAATTAAGGTAAAAAGAATGCCAGTCAATCAGCACGCTCCCTTTAACCTTCCCTTTAAACCAGCTGAGTTTGACATTCTGGACTCTAGCTGTAAACATGCCACACCTTCCCGACCGACCAATCAGCAGCCTCCAGTTTCGGAGCTGACAGCTACGTGTACAGCTTCACCTTTAAACTCGCTCTCGCTCTCTCCACAGGCCGTTTCCTCTGGTTGCAATAGGTCTAATGCATCAGTGCCAGCCCTATACTCCCGTAAGCCATTAGAAGACATTCGCAACCAGCTTTCAGGAACTTATTATGGAGAGAAAAGAGCCGAAGCAAATGAAGGAAATATTCGAGCAGCGCGGCCAAAGCAACGACTGGTCGAGCGGGCGGCTCAGCCAATCACAGTGCCGGAAAGCGGGAGGCGGGGCTATATCAAGGGGGGGGGGGGGGGAAAGCTGCAGAGTTCATTCACCTCTCGGACTCCACTGGGCTAACTTCTTGCAACCCACATTCTCTCCCTCGCTTGGGCACCCATGGTAACTTGGATCCACTTGTTCCAGCCTTCCAACCCACTCCTCCAGATCCAGTAAAGTCCATCTGGGGCCTGGCATCACTCTCCTCTACTAGGCCGATACACCTTCAGTATCCGGCCGCCTGTCGTCACATTACTGGCTTGCACACCTACAGCCAAGCGATTCAAGAGGGACGACAAATAGTAGATGGGACCGAAGATTTCCAGTTGAGCTATTGGCCGGCTCTGAGGTGATGAAGTTGTTCCAGTAGATACCTAAGACTGTCATACATTTTTAACACCTTACGAGCGGCCTATGCGGTTTATTTATGTGTACCGCACAGCGGGGTGTTTTTAGCCAAAATAGGGCTGTTTACGTGATCATTTTCATGCCTAAATAAGACCCAGAACGTAAAACAAGTACCTATCCCTGAAAGGGCATAAACAGAGCTTTCGAATGACACCATAACGATCCTTGTATGATGGATAGTTTTCTTGCAATAACCGTGCAACGCGAGTGCAAAAAGCAGGTAATTCGGTACTTTCGGTACATAATTGAGTATGTAGCGAGTGAGAGAGGGAGGAGGGAGCTGAGATTTGTGTCAGTAGGTTCGCCGCGGTGGTCTGGAGCAGTCATACGCTCGCTAGTCTCCTGCCACCACTTGTCTCTCTCTCTCAGCCACATTACGTGCTGAAATTGCCACTCGAGTTATGTCGAGCGCCGCCACATAGTCCAGCTTTATTTAACTCGACTTATGTTGCTCGCCGCTAATTAAGGGTTAAAGAACCCATATTGGGCCCGAACCAGATTTCGAGAAGGAGAGAAAATGCTTGACAAACCCAGTGGTTCCAACCAATAATAATTGATGTGTTCTTATAGGACAAAATAAAGAGAAAGATATTAGATTTATGAAAATAAATAAAACGATGATGTGTTCAGAGAATATTAGTTATTCTTGACAGAGAAGGCCCCATGCCATTTAGCTATCAATAGTATAGTATCTTGTAGGGCAGCAAATAGACATTAACATTAAAGAAAGAGGGGATGATTCATAAATAGATAAACAACTATAGGGCTCAGGGGATTAAAGAATAGTTGCAGTTAGATCAGCTCTAGTTTGAGAAATAGATAAGGAGGACACTAGTTCGTATGATAAACTATATATTTTTGTTATAAAAGAAACATTGTCAATCATATTGTTAAAAGAATGTTCCGTCGGTTCCGTGGTAAGCGTTACGAGTATTAAGTCAAGGATAATATTGTAATCATAAAATATATGTAGAGGATTAAACGGTGAATATTGTTCATGTAGGTGTTTTGAGATACTGATCATATCAAGCCATTTGTTGAGATATATTATTGGAATAGGTGGTATACGTGGTATACGGATTTATTGGTAATAGGGTTGAGAGAATATATAATATAAGAGTGTTCTAGATAGGGAGATAGAGGTCATAATGTAGTAACGCCCTGGTCTCTTGAGTAGATATATTATATAGGGTTAAGAGAATATATGATATAAGAGTGTTCTAGATAGGGAGATAGAGGTCATATGTAGTAACGCCCTGGTCTCTTGAGTAGACATATTAAGGCTCGATAAAGTTATATTATATTGGAGTTTAGTTAAGAATATATCTAGTGTTCTAGATAGGGAAATAAAGGTCAGATTTATTAATGCCCTGGTCTCTTGAGTAGACCCAGTAGGGCCCGGTAAAACTATATTATTTTGGAGAATAGTAACGTGCCTTTGGATCGAAGTCGAAGTTATTCTATACCTGAATAGCAGGAATCCAAATAGGTGGTAACGGGAGCTCTCGAGTTCAAACGTACAATCTATTGTGGGTCGACGAAATATTCAATCTGTGTATTGAAATAATTTCGGCCCGAACAGAGAAATAGTTACTAGGTTAGCACAAAGCTATTAGTAAGTTTGTTAAATAAAGTATACAAACTTCTAAATAACTGTCGAATTATTCCCCACCTTAGTAGTATATTTAGAAGAAGAAAATGAGTACTACATTTTGGTGGCAAGCGGTGGGATTCGACAAATTGTTTAGATTGAGTATATTAATCTAACAGATCAGACATAATGACAGCAGTATTACCGTTCAGATTATGGGAAGAGGGGAAAGAAGAAATCGAGTTATGGATTGAACAATTAGAATGTCAATTCACGCTACTTGATGTAGGAGAAGATGGAAAGAAGATCGCCTATGGAAAGGCACATTTACGCAAGGCCCTGAAGGATGTAAGAGTACGTCTAGAGGGACTAGTGTCATGGGCAGAAGTTAGGAGTGCTCTAATTGAAGAATTTGGCCGAGAAACCTCCACAAGGAAGGCCAGAGACAAACTAAAGAGTATGACACTAGACGGCCAAAATGTGAGAATCCTGAGGGGGGAGATCCCCAAAAATGTCAAACTTGCATACCTCCACATGGACCCAGAGAGCCAGGAAACAGAAATCAAAGAGATTATGATTCACGCATTTCCTGTGGAAGTTAGAAGGCACTGCATTATCCATGAAGTGACTACCACGAAGGAGCTCATGAAGGTGATTAAGAAAATAATGGAAGCTAGACAGTTAAGAGAGGAGAAAAAGAAAGGGGAGGAGGAAAACCCAAACAAAGGGTGTCGGAGAACAATGATCCGATGATTTATATGCAGACAAACCGGACACCTAGCTAGGAACTGTTCCAACCGTCCCCAAACCCCAACTCCTAGATTTAACTCAAGGCCCACACCTCCAAATGATCGATCCCTACCAAGGGTGGCAGATCCAAACCAGGGAGGAATGCTTCCACTAGAGTACAGAGAGACAGAAACCCAACCAAAAATCACAATGCCAGAAGGGGGAGAACATTTTCTCTTAAACCTCCCATAGAAGGGCGATATAGTGAGGTCAATATATTAGAGAGACAAATGCCTTGTGAAACCATAGTAATAAATTGGAAAGCCGCGAACATGTTAATTGTTACAGGGGCAAACAGATTTTGTATTTTGGATAATTTTGTGAGGAATAGTCAGAAAGAAATAAGGCCATTAAATCAAACTAGTATTCAGTTGTCAGGAGCCGGGGGTCAACCATTGACGATTCTAGGGAGAACTAATACGGTGGTGGTACAATGGAAGGGAATTAAATTCGCCACAAATGTTTTTGTTCTATCAGAAAAATCTAATAGCGGAGTCGATGGATATTTGGGAATAGATCTCATGAGTCAGTTGGGGGTAACTATACAGTGCGGGCAAAAGACACGACGACCACCCTACGACTTCAAATAGTAGCTTCCACGGGGAATCTTTCTATTCCCCCTAGATCTTGGAGAATGATAGAAATTCCTAAATCCCAGGGAAAGACTGCCAGGATTTTTTAACCCGATGCACAGAATAAAGTGAGAATACCTCCCACCTTTATTACTACCGACCAGAGGAAATTAGTTCTGGCTAACTTTGGCGATGACATGATCAATTATCATAAGGGAAAACTGTTAGGACAAGTGACACCCGCGCAACCCACCACTGTTGGAACTAACGGACCAGTTAACTTACCTGAGATCCCGAAACAATTAACGTCAGATCAAGCCACTACCTTACATGAATTGCTCTGGACTTACAGAGATGTGTTTGCTCAAGATGAAGGGGACCACGGATCGGCCCGAATCCTACACACCCACGAGATACATACTCAAGGGCCCCCTATTAGACAACCTTATAGGCGACAAAATCCCATTATGAGACAAAATGAAAAGGAACAAGTAGAGGAGATGCTTAAGCAGGGGATAGTATTGGAATCCTACAGTCCGTGGTCATCTCCAGTAGTCCTGGTAACAAAAAAAAGATGGGTCCACTCGGTTCTGTGTAGACTATAGAAAATTGAATGATGTCACCATCAAAGATGCGCAACCCCTACCTCGTATTGATGACTCGCTAGAATCACTAAATGGGTCAACATGGTTTTCTACCCTAGACCTACAAAGTGGGTACTGGCAAGTACCAGTTAGGTCAGAGGACCAGGAGAAAAACGCATTTGCCACGAGCGAAGGCAAACTCTATCAGTTCACGGTCTTGCCCTTCGGAGTTTGTAATGGACCAGCCAGTTTTACTAGAGTCATGGACGAAGTACTGAGGGGATTAACATGGAGAACTTGCTTAGCTTACCTGAATGATATTATAATTTTGTCAAACAGTTGGGAGGAACATATCAACCGACTACAAGAAGTATTAGAGAGAATCAGGAGGGCGGGACTTAAATTGAAGCCTTCAAAATGTCAATTAGGGGCACGCGAGGTGGCATACCTAGGGCATGTAGTTCCAAGAAAGGGTATCCAACCTGACCCCCTTAAAGTGAAAGCTATTGCAGCGATCTCACCCCCTACCACTGTCAAAGGGATCCGAACGTTTCTGGGAATGGCTTCTTCTTATCAGAGGTTCATACCAAACTTCTCAAAAATTGCTCGACCCATGACTAAGAGACTGGAAAAAGGGAGGATGTTTGACTGGGATCAGAGTTGCCAGATAGCTTTTGATAAACTGAAACAAAAATTAACCTCTAACCCCATAGTCTGTCATCCTGATTATACCAAGCCGTTCCAACTATACACCGATGCTTCCGATGAAAGGCTAGGGGGCCGTATTGGCCCAGAGAGTGGATGGGAAAGAAGGCATAGTGGTGTGCGCCAGCCGGGCGCTGAATAAGGGCGAAACGAATTACAGTGTTACTAAAAAGGAATGTCTGGCTCTAGTTTGGGCTGTGCAATATTTCCGTCCATATTTAGCCGGAGTACATTTTGAAGTTATCACGGGCCACCTTTAGTTTGAAATGGCTCAGAAAGATAAAGACTGAAGACAGGTTGTTTGTTAGGTGGAAGGGGATCCTGGAGGAATACTCCTTTGAAATTAGACATAGACCGGGTAAATTACACACCAATGCCGATGGTCTATCTAGATTACCGGTAGCACCAGTCCAACACACTCAACCTAACAAGGTACAGAATGATCCTATGTATGGAGACAAAGTAAAATTTTCTGAGGGAACCTGGAGGGATTCTAAGGACCGGGTGGTATTAGATTATCTGGAGGCTAAACACATGATCCAAATCCTCCACGGACAAGAGGGAAGGGGGGCTCATTGGGGTCAGTCTAGAGTGTTGAAGCAATTTAACGAAAGGTACTGGACCTCGCGAGCCAATCAAATTGTTAAGGAAGTTATCCAAAGTTGTTTGGGATGTCAAAGGGGGAAAGATGGACGGGAACCTAAACAGTCGCCTGAACACATTATGGCAGGTAAACCGTGGGAAAAGTTATCTGTGGACATTATGGGACCTCTACCCAGACAGACGAACAAAAGGTACATTTTAACCTGTGTTGATGTCTTTTCAAAATATATGGTTGCTTGTGCCATTCCGGACAAGAAAGCTGAAACCGTGGCTAGGGTTATTTTGGAGCAGGTAATTTTTGTATATGGCACCCCTGGATGTATTGAGTGATAGAGGAAAATAATTTAATAATGAAATCTGGCAACACTTGGGAGATACCTTGGGCTACCAGATTCAACACAACTCCCCGTATTATCCCCAGGGGAACGCTGTATGTGAAAGGAACCATAGGGTGCTAGCGAATTGTGTAAGGGCTAGTCTGGGCTCACAAGGGGAAGAAATATCCCGAGGCTGGCCGGAACTGCCAGAAATTGTCTGGGGGATAAATACCACTGTTTGTAGAACTACTGGGTATTCTCCCTATGAGATTATTTTTGGAATCACATCGAAACTGCCTCAGGAACGACTATTACCCTATCCCATTCATTCCGCCAAATACTCCCAACCAGAACATTATCTGAGAGAGAAGGGGAGCGACGGCAATAAGTTCATAACCATGTTACGCAGCAACAGTCCAAGACACTTACCCTAAATACATTACCGGGGGGAATATATTCTGGTAAGAGACATGATCCCACCTGAGCTGGTAAGCTGGAAGAGAAATATGAGGGTCCCTTCCGGGTTATGGAGATAAACGGGCCATACCAAGTGTTGTATTTGCATCATGGAGGTATTGTGTCGGCTACACATATCCGCCATACCAAACGATATGAGGGTATTTTACCCCCAGACCTGAGCGAGTGGAGTAGCGAGGAAGAAAGTGAGGAGGAGATAGAATTCGGGGCCGATAACCCTAATATATCCTCAGCTCGACGCAACACTGAAGGTCCCAATCTGAGAAGGAATTATACTGAGGTCTTTCCGTTCTGGTGGTCTTGCAGTAGCAAGCCAAACAAGAGTCTTTCTGAGTCCGTTCAAGAGGAGGATGGGGGAGCCGAGGAACCTACGACGAGTGGGGAGAGAGAATACTGTGAACGTACAAATGATGATAAGTCTACGGTCCCCGAAAGCGAAGTTTCAGATCTCCCGAGAGATTTTAATAAGACCTTAGTGACTAGCAGAACTGAGGGAACAAGAAGTATTTCCTGAGGATAAAAACCTGCTTGGCTCTCCTTCAACTAAATCAAATAAGTCACAGGAGAACCGAACGACCAACTTTCCGGGTAAGAGTCCGGCAAATTCTTCTAAGCCGATGGGCCCCTCAGAAACAATTACATGCAGTGGTAGAATTAGCCGTCCACCAATCAGGTATCCGGACGAGGTTATAAATATGACCCCCGAGGCGCGTACCTGTCAGTTGAAAGGCACCATGCCTCTCCCAACTGACCCTCAGTACCGGCTCCGTCGCCTAATAGCCATTGTCGACGGAAAGGGACAGAGAGTGCAAACTACCCGAACATTTAAGCAACTCCTCAGTCAACCAGGGCAAGTCCTATTGGCTATGACTATGGTCACTACAGTTGCACAAATATTTTTGTGAACATAGTGGACTGGTGGATTGGTAAAGTGATAGCAGGGATTTCAAAGGAACGGTATTACGGAGATCGGGAGCTCGCCTTAATTTAGTAGGGAGTGATAAGGTATAAAGACTGCCAGCCAATCAACGCGCTCCCTTTAACCTTCCCTTTAAACCAGCTGAGTTTGACATTGTGGACTCTTGCTGTAAACATGCCACACCTTCCCTGCCGACCAATCAGAAGCCTCCGTTTTCAGAGCTGACAGCTACGTTTACAGCTTCACCTTTAAACTCTCTCTCGCTCTCTCCACAGCCTGTTTTCTCTGGTTGCAATAGGTCTAATGCATCAGTGCCAGCCTTATACCCCCGTAAGCCACTAAAAGACATTCGCAACCAGCTTCCAGGAACTTATTATGGAGAGAAAAGAGCCGAAGCGAATGAAGGAAATATTCGAGCCGCGCGGCCAAAGCAACGACTGGCCGAGCGGGCGGCTCAGCCAATCACAGCGCTGGAAAGCGGGAGGTGGGGCTATATCAAGGGGGGGGGGGGGAGCTGCAGACACTTCACTTCGAGGTGATACTTGGTGACGCTCTGGTCTCTCACACAGGCCTGTAGCCCCGCCCCCCCATCTTCAAGCGGCAGAAGTAAGAAGAAAGAAGAAAGAAGAAAGAAGAAAGAAGAATCTTCAAGCAGCAGAAGATGGACGTCTTGAGGACCAGCAAAACCTAGCCCCCTAGCTTCCTCCATCTGTTCTCTCCTCCAATCAACACCTCGATCTGCACTCGCCCGGCCAATCAGCTCCCTGCATCTCACCTCATACCTCATCATCATCCTCCTCCAGTGTCATTACTTTCCTATATTCTCTTCTTTCCCCAATTTCTTTCCAGCTTTTTTGTTCCAAATTTTTAAATGTGTGTACCCGCTCCCGCCCAGTAGAAACCCACTTGTAGTACGACGCTGAACCCCGAGGGCATTGCCACGAGGGGGGGGGGGGGGGGACTCGCCCCTGGTTATAGGAGGCAAGTGGGTAGTGTTTAAGCTCCAAGTAGGTTTAGGGCCCTGTGACAGACTTAGTCCAAGGGCATAGGTAGGAATTAGTTTTTTTTCTGGGGACACTCCATAGGGGTGCCCCCTGGGTACAGTTTAGCTTTATAATTTTAATTATATCTCCCCCCATCTCCCCATTTTCAAAATGTATTCCTTTAAAAATTAGCTCTCTTAATGTTTCAGTATGGCACTGTATGTGAAATTTAAATGTAACTCTCCTCCCCCTGATGATCCTGGCTCACACATATTCAGCATCACCCAGACCCAAATTGTTAAAGTCTTCAAAAATCCAAATAATACCCTAAAAGTTCGCCTTGCCTCTCAAAAAGATCTCAATGCATACCTAGCCCCTGATAACGTAAATAAACTCAAAGATGCAGGGTATGAATTAGTGGTCTCTCCTGAGTTGAAAGCTGCTTGCACTGTCAAGATTGCTCACCCTGATAACAACCAACATCTTCAACAGGGATGAGAATGGCATAACTACAGAAATTTCACAAAAAACAACTGTGATGTTACAAAGACTAAAAAAAAAAGCCATCAAAATTCGCTGTGCCTCCCCTCAGGAAGCCAGCAGACTCCTCAAGTCAGGTCTCAAAGTCTTCCATGTGATCATACCACCTGAGTTCCTCTCTCCTGAATCATGGGTTAACCTCCAACAGTGTTTTAAGTGCTACCAGTATGGGCACGTAACATCTACCTGTAAAAATGAGCAAGTATGCTCACGCTGTGGTGACGACCACTCATTCACAACTTGCTCCTCAACCTCCCTGAAGTGCAATAATTGTAATGGCCCCCACATTGCCATAAGTTCAGAATGCCCCTTCCGCCTCAATTTTCTCAAACAAACCCGAAAAAACTCAAAGACCTCTCCAACATCTTCCAACAACCCCCGCCCTCTCTTCTCGTCCCATCCAGTCACCAACATATCATATGCCTCAGCTGCCACCCCATCACTCCCCCCTCAATCACTACCCTTGACCTCCTCCCCCTCCACCAGCTCCCACCCACCAAACCCTTTCTTCAACCAAGAAATTCTTGCCAAAACTTCGGTGCTGGTAAATATAGCTCTCCATTTAACAGACCAACAAGTTACCCCAAAGTTCAACAAACTTCTCAATGACGGCCTCACTGCCCATAATCTCCCTGCCATCTCTATTCCTGAATCCTGGTACCAATTCAACAAAACAAAATCCTCCCAAACCCCCACAACCACCCCCAACCCTACAACCATCTCCTCCCCCAATACCTCCTCATCCTCTATCTCCTCCCCCACCTCAGCCACACCCTCTGCCAGCACCTCCACCCTCTCCACATCCACCCTCAACTCCAAAACTCCTACTCCCAACTCTCGAGAAGTCACAACCCAAATTACTCCTGCCGAAAACCCTTCCCCCCCCCCCAATGTAGACATGCCCATCCACACTCCTGACCTCACCCTTACCTCACCAACATCCATGCCTCCCCCGTCTACCTCTACCTCTATCCCCAAAATCCCATCCATCCCACCTCAATCCCCCCTAAAACGCAAACCTAGCAGCCCTGCTGATGCAACCTCTCCCAACTCCTGCCGCTCTCGATCCAAATCCCGCAAGACAGAAAGCCCCATAAGAAACGCCTCACATGACCTCCCATCCGTGTAATTTGGACAAGGCTCCTCCCACACCTCACCCTCCCCATCCCGCCCACCAACCTTACCCAACCACCCCATTATCACCAACTCACCCAACTCACCCGACAATCATCCATCATGCTCAAAGTAATTCAATTCAACATTAGACATTACTACCCAAACAGACACTTACTCACACAATTAAAACTAGATAATGACCCAGACATTATATTACTCAACAGCACTTGTATACACAACACACACAAAATAAAATTCTTTGGCTACACAACACGACAATCTGACGACGATGCACACACCGGAGTTGCCATCATGATTAAAAGCACAATAAAACATGAATTCATGACAGACTGGACATATAAACACTTCTTAGCAGTAAAAACACACACAACACTTGGTCCCCTCATAGTCGCCACTACATATGTCAGACCCAACACACACATTCCTTACACTGATATGAACACATTATTTAACAACAATGTACCCACACTCATCCTTGCAGACTTTAATGCTAGACATCATGCTTTTCAACACACTACCAACAACCCACACGGAACACAACTTCTAGCACTACACGACATAAAAAGACTAAATTTCCTTGGCACAGATTTTGACACAGTTTTCATACACAATGGGTCTGGCAAACCTGATCTCATCTTCTCTAACCGAGCATTTAACCTTTTTCACCATCAAATTTCCCCTGGGCCTTTATCAGGATCCGATCACATCCCCATTTTCATGCAAATATCTTCAAATCCCATTTTAGTTCCTTCTACATCACATTACAATTACTCCCAGGCTAACTGGGATGAATTTCAACACATCCTATCACAACAAGATTACACAACTGACTATGAGGGACTCCACTACACAAATCTAGATCAACAAATAGAACACTTACACAACACAATCATCAACGCTGCAAACACTACCATACCTAAAACATCCTACAAAGTCAGACACACATTCAGACCTTCTATACGTTCACAAAGACTCCTTGTGTGCTATCGTCGTCGATTTGAACAAAATAAACAAAACCACACCTTAGGCCGAGTACGACATGACCTCTCACACCTCGGAAATCATATCCTAGACAGCCTGCAATCTGACCATGACAGCCACTGGACACACCTCATACGCACTGCTGAACAACACAGGAAAACTAAACCCTGCGAATTTTGGAGAAACATAAACCGTTTAAAAGGCCACAATAAACCTACAACATCTTCACTCATTGTAAACGGTAACACCATCACCGATCCCAGGGAAATCACAGACATCTTCAAAGACACATGGGCCCAAGTATACCACCCACACCCTCCTGAAAGACCCGCCCAACAACACATTCGAAACATCGAACAACATGTTAATAATATTGCAGACAACATCTCTCACGACACACACATCAACACAGACTCACTTAACCCCGACAACTACCTCACTGCTCCCATTGTGCCTGACGAAGTTAAGCTCATTCTCTCTAAAAACACGGAGGAAGGCGCCTGGTGCCACAGGAATAAACCATCACATTGTAAAGCACCTCCCAAACACATTTATTAATGCACTCACTTGCTTATACAACGCCATCCTGGCATCAGGCTACTTCCCCGTCTGCTTTAAGACCGCAACAATCATCCTTATTCCCAAGAAAAATCAAAATAGCAAAGACCCACTGAACTACAGACCCATTAGTCTACTTGAGACTCTTGGGAAGACTTTTGAAACAATCATAAATCGCCGACTCAGACTGTACCTCGAAGACGAAGGACTTCTCACTGACAAACAGTTTGGTTTTAGACCCCGCAGATCCTCTCAGGAAGCACTTAACATAATCACCAACTACATTCACATTAACAAACACTCCAGACGAGGACACAAAACAGCACTCATCACAAAAGACATCAAAAAAACATTTGACACTGTATGGCACGTAGGCCTGAAGTACAAAATCTGCGAAAACTTCAATTTCACCTTACCAATTAAAAAACTTCTCTGCAACTTCTTAGATAACAGATCAGCCAAAATTAAATTTTCAAATTTCTATTCAGACTCATTTCCACTCCATGCAGGCGTACCTCAGGGCTCCGTGCTCGCACCTACACTGTACATTCTCTACACTAATGACATGCCAGATCCAATCAATAATGACTCTCTCACAAATTCCTACGCTGACGACGTGACGCAACTTGTTAGGGCAACTACCATAGACGGATTAACGAACAAAGCCAAGAGAGAGCTTGACCGAATAGCACAATGGGAACAGAAATGGCGGATTCAGGCTCATCCTCGAAAATCCTTTATCACCTACATATCCACTGGTTACCTACGTCCTAGACCACTATTCCTTAACTCCCGCGCACCTCCTCCCGATCGCATCCCAGTAACTGTCTCACCCACTAACAAAGTACTCGGCCTAACTTTTTGACAAAAAACTTCTCTTTCATCGTCATGCAAATCAGATTATCCCCATTGCTTCAAAATCACTTCAATCACTTTTCCGTTTTCGAAATGCCTCCATCAAAACTAAAACCCATTTGTACAAAGCCCTAATTAGACCGCTACTTTCATATGCCCCACTGACCAGCACTCTTTTGGCAAACTCCCACAAAATTAAACTCCAAAGAATTCAGAACAGAGCACTGAGGTGGATCCATGGAACTCGGTGGTATGAGTTCCAAACATCGGAACACTTGCATGAACTCTCCCGCATCCCTCCACTTAATGTCTACAACAACTTTCTGGCTAATAAACAACTTGAAAAACTTGAGACCTTTAATAACTTTGTCCAAATTTTTAATAATATCACTCAACCCCTCCGTCCCTGGTCGAACCTCTTGCATCCAATCAACAGAGAGGCTCCCAATCCCCTATTCACATAATAACTTTGTGACACCACAAACTCACACTCAATTTTCACCATTCCTTTTACTCACCTACCAGCCAAAATTTCTAATTCTTTCACAAATACACAATAAAAACTAAAGTAAATTAAACTCTTCATAAGACAGTGCAATCTTCTCTAGACTCGGCAGTTGACAACCATGCCTTGCTGCCCCACTTTAGACCCTTACCATCCAAAATTGCCAGACCATCATTAAAATATTCTCCATTACCAAATTTTATATTCAAATTCTCACCAAAATTAACTTTTACCACCCAAAATTAATTATCTTTTTACCTTACCACCCATTTTTATCTCCAACCCTTCTTGACGTGCCATACTGAAGCTCTCGAAAAATATGTCTCAATAATACCAACAGTGCCTCCCCTAATCCCCCAAACTAAAATCAACAGCTCACGCAAGTTGGGTCAAGCCCCGACACTCTTTATCCTCCTACTTTGACACTTTCTCTCTTACTACACCAATAAAAACTTCCCTTCTTTCACCCTCACCCATCTTTTCTATTTTCATTTGATTGATTTGAGCTGCAGAGTTCATTCACCTCTCGGACTCCACTGGGCTAATTTCTTACAACCCACATTCTCTCCCTCGCTTGGGCACCCATGGAAACTTGGATCCACTTGTTCCAGCCTTCCAGCCCACTCCTCCAGTTCCAGTAAAGTCCACCTCGGGCCTGGCATCACTCTCCCCTACTAGGCGGATACACCTTCAGTATCCGGCCGCCTGTTGTCACATCGCTGGCTTGCACACCTACAGCCAAGCGATTCAAGAGGGACGACAAATAGTAGATGGGAGCGAATATTTCCAGTTGAGCTATTGTCCAGCTCTGAGGTGGTGAAGTTGTTCCAGTAGATACCTAAGACTGTCATACATTTTTAAAGGACCCATATTGGGCCCGAACCAGATTTCGAGAAAGAGAGAAAATGCTTGACAAACCCAGTGGTTTCAACCAATTATAATTTAAATTGATGTGTTCTTATAGGACAAAATAAAGAGAAAGATATTTGATTTATGAAGATAAATTAAAGGATGCTGTGTTAAGAGAATATTAGTTATTCTTGACAGAGAAGGCTCCATGCCATTTAGCTATCAATAGTATAGGATCTTATAGGGCAGCAAATAGACATTAACATTAAAGAAAGAGGGGATGATTCATAAATAGATAAACAACTATAGGGCTCAGGGGATTAAATAATAGTTGCAGTTAGATCAGCTCTAGTTTGAGAAATAGATAAGGAGGACACTAATTCGTATGATAAACTATATATTTTTGTAATAAAGGAAACATTGTCAATCATATTGTTTAAAAGAATGTTCCGTCGGTTCCGTGGTAAGCGTTACGAGAATTAAGTCAAGGATAATATTGTAATCATAAAATATATGTAGAGGATTAAACGGTGAATATTGTTCATGTAGGTGTTTTGAGATACTGATCATATCAGGCCATTTGTTGAGATATATTATTGGAATAGGTGGTATACTGTACGTGGTATACGGATTTATTGGTAATAAGGTTAAGAGAATATATAATATAAGAGTGTTCTAGATAGGGAGATAGAGGTCATATGTAGTAATGCCCTGGTCTCTTGAGTAGATATATTATATAGGTTAAGAGAATATATGATCTAAGAGTGTTCTAGATAGGGAGATAGAGGTCATATGTAGTAACGCCCCGGTCTCTTGAGTAAACATATTAGGGCCCGATAAAGTTGTTGTTGTTGTTGTTGTTCCCTAAGCTGCCTGGCCGAACAGCCCCAAGGCCCCAAGCAATTCCAAGGCCATAACCGTGTGCCCCCACAGAACCCTCCCCGCCGACCACAATAAAGCCTGGGTGACCGAAGCCACTCCATGGCGGGGGGTTGAGGAGGATGCGGAAACGCCCGGGAAACCAGAGCCCCACCCAGGGCCCTGTGCTCCTCAGCAATTATGAAGAGAAAGTTGAGGGGCAAGGGCAAAATGTGACGCTATGGCTTCCAATCTTGGTAGATTGGGAGGTCAATCCACGGCAGAGACGCCGTCACTTGAGATCTAGAAAATATATAAGTTAAAGGAAAAGTCAGAGTAAGCTATGGGCATGGCAGAGATTGCTCAGCTCTCACTCTGATAGACCAGCCCATCACCACATGACTAGAACCCAATCCTCGCAGCATCAGCTAGGAAAGGCCCTAGAAAGCCGCCTTTGGCGGGGGGATAGCTCCCCTATTTCAACCCCTTTCGGGGTTGGGCACCCGCCCGATAAAGTTATGTTATTTTGGAGTTTAGTTAAGAATATATCTAGTGTTCTAGATAGGGAAATAAAGGTCAAATTTATTAATGCCCTGGTCTCTTGAGTAGACATATTAGGGCCCGGTAAAGTTATATTATTTTGGAGTTTAGTTTAGAATATATCTAGTGTTCTAGATAGGGAAATAAAGGTCAGATTTATTAATGCCCTGGTCTCTTGAGTAGACACAGTAGTGTTACGCTGGCCAGCTTGCCAGAATGTGCTCGTACTCGCTAGCGCTCGCCAGGGCAGTGAAATGGGCTATAATAATCATAGAACGATGTTCTTTCTCTCTTAGTATTCATGTTGTCACAGACAGATCAGTGGTGGTCTTTATTCTTGTCTGTGACACTTGGAAGTATTTTATATCAGTGATAGAGTATAAGATGTGTAGTGTGAAGTTAAGGAGAGAGAGAACGAAGGAGGCAGCGAGGTGGTAATATGTGCGTGTGTATGTACGTGTGCCTCCCTCGCTCGGGCGGAGGTTCCCACGCTCTTGATTGGTCGGCTGGCCTGGCGTGTCATATGACGCTTGCTCTTCATGACGTAGTCGTCTGTGATTGGAGGCCGCTGTCCTAGGAGGGTATTGCGGGCATCCTTCTCGCGTGTCTCTTTAGAGCTTGGCATGGTGTGCTTGGTCCTAGACGTCCCTTGCAATCTGTCCCCAATCTAACCCCCTGTACAACTGTTTCTCTCTCTGAACTTCTTCTTTTCCAATACTTCTTATCTTTATTCAATTACTTATCCCTTCTGGTTCTGCATACGACTTCCATAGTCGGCCAGTCGTATTACCAGCACCAGTTCTCACATAAATGTTTTGCACTAGCTTTAGGGATTATTAGTCATAGTCACATGAGTCATAAATTATTATCATTTGGTGCTTCTAATTATTGAGTTGTTCTTTGTTACTATTTAATGCTAGACAGTGGAGGGTATCCTTGGTCGTTGTCTGAATTATGTATGTGGCAAGTCAGAGCCTGTACGACTTCGACGGAGCTTAGGTTAGCCTGTAACCCTTGTGCATATTCTTCCTTTGCGAGTGTAGCAGCATACAAGCGAAGGGCTTTTGCCTACTCTTGCTCGTATGCTTGCTGCCTCATTTTGTTGACCTTTGTGGAGCGCCAGGGCAAGACCAGATACTTGAGATCCGGACTTACCAAGAGAGCCTCCTAGTCACTTAACGTAACATAAGGGAAATCTGTTCAAGGGGAGACAGTAGGCTACGAGCATGCTTGCGCTCTGCCTAGCCTCCTGGTATCTTTTATGCCGCTGCTAGACTTTTTTAGTAATAAAGACGGCATTGTGTTTATTAACTTTAACTGTGTATGCTTTAGGAATTATTCACATATTATTTTAGCCTAGGTTGATGCATAGTGCACAACCCAGTTTGGCTGTTACTTTGGCTAAGGAAGTACTGTTTTGAGTGGCTATTATTAGTGCTGTCACAGAGTTGTTGCACTCCCTTGTTATATATATGTATCCTACTTATTGGTGTATTTAAGATACACGCTTTGGTGTCCTGCCCCAGCATTATTTCTGTTCTATATCAACGAGCATCTTAGAGCATCAGACGTTTTCAGAAGATTCCATATCTGTTTGCTGTAGGACTAGACTTTCAGTGTTTTCATAGAGCATTGAAGAGCTTAGTGTTGAGTACCGACTCACACTAAAGTTAACATAAGCATATCCTCCTTTATTAAATCTTGTTATAGTTTATTCAAGCATTGTTATTACTTAAGAGCATTTTATGAACGTAAAGTACTCCTGTGGTGAGTAGGCTTTGCCGTCACCGGAAAGCCTTTGTAGAAGTGCACTAAAACCCAGTTAATTGATACCCCGTTATCCAGTAGATTAACTCTGGAGGGTTTAAGTGTTTTGTTCACCGGCGTAATAGTTCGCGGGTTTGGAATTAGCGTACTGTTGTTGCAGATATAGCCTATCATCTAGTCCATTATTAAGTGCCCTTGTTTATTTCGTAGTGCCGGTCATAACAAATGGCGACCTTAGACCAGTATATAGTGAACTGAATATTGCAGGTTTTTTGGAGAAATCTTTTTGCCATTTGGGGTTGAATTTATTTCTCGCATTGTTGGCAGTGGACATTGTTTTGAGGATATATAGAACTTGTTGGAGTTTATTGGTGACCTAGTATTGCACTCAAGAACATCTTCGAATATATTTTGGTGAATAAAGCTACGCGAGACTTTGGCTACGTTTGTATTGACTTGAGAATTTTGTTGTTGACTCCATCATGTCACTGGACGGGTCTGAGCATAGTGAGGGCACAGTGCGAGAGACAGGCGAGGAGGTGGAGAAGGTGGAGTTGTTAAACGGCGTTCGGGTGGTGAACAATGAGGAGGATGCTCGGATTTTTTTGGAGGAGCCTGTGTCGACGGACCGGGTGTCGGGGCTGGACCGGTACGGACTTCAGTGTGTAGCCACGGTCTTAGGGTTTCCCGGTACTAGCGGTTTGTCGAGAGGTGAGCTGGTTACCTGTGTGCTCGGTGGGTTGCATGGGGCTTCGGGTGGAGCGGGAGCTGGGGCACCTTCGGCCCAGCCCCCATTCCACTCGACTCCTATCATGGCGCCCCCTCGAGCTCCGGAGCCAGGTACGTTCCCGCAGGCCGATGCCCGCTGGCAGTTGGGTATGCCTCTAGGTGATTCACAGGGTGGGTCCCCAATAGTAGCACCCCCTCCTCAGGGTTTGTCTTCTGAGATGTTGTTTCAGCTCGAGCTCGCCAAACTTCAGCAGCAGGAACGACAGGCTAAGCATGAGGCTGAGCTTGAGCAGCGAAGGGCTGAGCTTGAGCAGCGAAAGCATGAGGCTGAGCTTGAGCAGCGAAGGGCTGAGCTCGAGCAGCGAAAGCATGAGTCTGAGCTCAAGCAGCGAGAGGTTGAGCTTAAGTTTGAGTCTGAAAGGTATTGTGCCGATGTTGATCTAGAGAAAACTCGTGTAGAGGTGACAAGGAACCGTGTCGTCCAGGGGTGTCGACCTCATGACCAGTCCCTGTCGCATCTACTAAAGTTGGTCCCAGTGTTTGATGAGTTAGGAGTTACCAAATTTTTTCTCCGGTTCGAGAAAAAGTGCCAGGAGCACCAATGGCCCGAGGAGAAGTGGGCAGCCCTTGTTTCGTCACGTTTGACGGGGAAAGCACTCGAGGCGTAAGATGCTTTGCCCCTAGACTCCTGCGTGAATTATGAGGCGTTGAAAGAGGCTGTCCTGAGGGCGTATGAGCTACAGCCAGAGACCTATAGGCTGAAGTTTAGGGCTGTTCCTAAAAGAAAGAAGAGTACTTTCCAGGAACACGCTAGAGAGCTGTCATATGCATTTGAAAATTGGTTGAGGTCGGAGAAGGCAACTACTTTTGATGCAGTAAAGCAATTAGTGTTGTTAGAGCAATTTTTTAAATGTACTGGCAATGACTTGACTCTTAACCTGAAAGAAAAGCAACCAAAAACTCTGCAGGAGGTGGCTGAGCTGGCTGACCTCAGGTTGTCATTGATTCGTGGGTGTGGGTCTGCACAGAGAGCTGAGGCAGGTAACAAGGGGCGTACCACTCCACCCCCCCGAATTAATGACACAACTAATTATCCATTTAAGAGTACTGTTGCCAATTATGATCCCAAGTCGAAACCCTTCCCGTTAAAGAAAGGACAGGGCCCTTACCCACCTCAGGGGAAGTCCAAGAGTGATGTGGAATGTTTCAAGTGTCATAAGAAGGGGCATATTGCGCGCTCATGTCCGAGCGCACCGCCTACAGCAGTGGTGTCACTAGTGAGCAACATCGGCATGTCTTTGAGGTCTTCCGCGTTTACCCGGGGTAAACAGTCGGTTGCGAAGTCATCGCCGGTGCAGAAGCAGCAGAAGGGCTCGTCACCCATCCGAGATGTTTTTTGTTGTCATAGGGGGCACGGCACTGTGAGGTGGGCTGGTGTGGAGCATAGGCTTGAGTTGCTGCGTGATACGGGCGCTTCCCAGACACTTGTTAAGAATTTCACTGGCAAGCCTATTAACGCGGCTCGGGTTGTGGTGGTTCAAGGCATCAATGCTACGCGGTCTTACCCGCTGGTCAGAGTAGAGCTTGAGGTGGACGGTGTGACATGAGAGTTGGATGTGGGGATTGTGGAGAAGTTGCCAGTTGAGGGGGTCGACCTCCTTCTCGGTAACGACTTTGCGGTGCTCACTTCCGAGGTTCCACCCTTAGTCGTTGCCGAGAGGGCGGCCGACACGAGTAGGGAGGGGCAAGAGTGGCTAGAGAGGTGCCAGGTGACGCAGATGGCGTGTGCTGTCACCAGGTCTCAGTCTGCTCAGGTGTCACAGCCTAATACCCAAGTTTTAGACCAGCGGAGGAAGGGTCGGAAGGAGAAAGTTACGGCTGGTCGGGTTGAGAGTTTGGACCCAGGGACACTCCTTATTGACTCGGTACTTGCACCCATTATGAGGTCCGGAGTGGCCCCAGACCCTGTCCCCCCTAGTGACATGGTAGGGCGTGATGGCACTCCGTGACAGAGTAGTTCCCAGGCGAAGCAGGCAAGGCTTGAGCAGCCCAGTATCGGGGGTGGCCACAAGTTGCTTCAGGAGCATTTAGATAGGTTGGCACCCTCGGATATATGTCGGTTGCAAGTAGAAGATCCTGGGCTTGAGAGTTGTGGGAACGGGGCTATTGAACTCTATGAGGATGTGGAAGCATGTCATGTGAACCTGTTAAAGGAGTTTGTGAGGCAACCAACTGAGCAGCCTACTGTCCCTGTGTTGGTCTGCAGCGGCCAAGGCCTCACAACTCATGCGGTGCACGATGTTCCGCTGGCAGGTCACTTGAGTGTTAGTAAACCGTTGGCCTCGTTGTTTCAGTGGTTCAAGGTGGGCGACGAGGCTTTGGCATGGTTGTCAGGTCAGGGTCGACCCATGGCTGCTAAGAGTGGTGGTCAGAATCAGGACATTGAGCAGATTGGTGAGGTTGGCTGTGGAGTGGATGCGCCCGGTCGTCGCATAGCCTCCCAATGCTGCTCTAGTCGAATGCAACATCCTTACTATAGACCGACTGTATCTGGTCGTGGCGCTGAAGGCGGTGATGCTGCGCCGGCAGGTGTAGTCGCAAGGAATGCGGGGGTGCGCATGTACGGTATCGGCGGGGAAGCCTTAGCATTTATGAACTATGGGAGTGACTGCACAGGTGGTACAGATTGTCCCTCTCATGACCTGGCTGTTCTAGGGACAAAGGTGGAGAAGGAGGGAGACTATAGTGTAGAAACTATGGTCCCGGCTTGGTTGTGGGAGGGCACAAGGCATGTTGTTCTTCGAGATAAGTTGCAACCTCTTGTTCCTGAGCGCCAAGAGAAGTTGTTTACTAGGCTGTGGCAGTACGTCCGCATTAGTAGAGGACCCTCCGATTGACCCCGTGACCATTGTTTCCTGAGCAAGGTTTGAAGGTGGTTTTTAGATGATTGGGGGATACTAAAGAAAATAAGCCCCCGTGCACCTCCCAAAAGTGTGGGCAAACTCCACCAGAGGGCGAAATCCAAGATGGCCACCACGAGAGTGATATTTCGCATAGTTTCTGCTACATAATAGCTATTAGTGTGATCTTGGTGTCTAAATGTAGGTATTTTGGCTCAAGGAATTCATTTAAGACAACAAATTATGGATTTAACCAATAATTTTCATGATAGGAGACTTTTTGTGGACAATATAACCAAATTTCAAGATGGCGGCCACGGAAATATAGATTTGTCATATCTTCACTTACAGAATAGTCAGAACATCCGAGTCACGTCAGGTGTGATCGCAGATGGTTCTGTCAACCAGGCTTTACGAGGAAAACACTACAAAAGAGGCATACGATGTCTCCGTCTGTCGTATGAAACATTCCTCAGAAGACTCATACACCATAGTCTGAACCATGGTGCATCCATACCAGAAGATGTCACACAACGACTACAGATTCTACAGGACCAATCATCAACTCCACAGGAACGTCAAGAAAGCTACTGTCAACTCGAAGCCCACCCAAGCATCCTCAATGTCTTATCCAAAGAATTTGAAAGAATACAAATTTCAGGCACCCCAATGGCAAAGTACTGGATGTCATTTCTAGAAATGGTCGAGGTCCTGATGATGAACCTGCATTCAGTGAGAACACAGAACTGGAAGGAGTTCACGGGATCCCTCCGCCTGATGTTGCCATGGATGCAAATCTATGACAATGACAAATATGGGAGATGGATGGTAGAGTATTGGCTGGAGGTGAGCAATCTTCCAGAAGAAAGAGCAGTGTACATGAGAGAGGGGTTGTTTGCCCAGTCAATCACCGGCAACCCATACTCATGTTTACCGCTGGACCTATGGATCGAGATGACCATGAACAAAGGATCAAAGATGAAGGCTGGCTGGCTGAAAATCTTGAAAAATGAGAAAATGTTGCTCACTGACTCCAAGAATGTTAACTCTGTCAACTTAGTCAGATCATATCTTCACACAATGACGCAGAGTAACTGATCTAAACAGCAACACAGCGAGAACACCAAAACGCATCTGAAGTTGGATGAGCAGGCTGTGCAGAATATGGACAGCTGCATCACCGAGTTTGGGTGTGATCCATTCGACCCAGAGAATCCCAATCTTCGAACATTACAAGCTGGAGTTTTGGCATCCACTGCTCTGGTAGAAGATTTTGAATCTGCTCATCAGGCTGGAGAAGATCTCTTCAAGGTGTTCTGTAACGACCGTATGCTCAGTAACAATGTACCATTCTATTCTACTGTGCACAGGAACTCCAGACATAACTTCAGCAACCCTCCACCTGTCCAAAGTAACAACATCAATGACAAGGTTACCAAATCAGAAGCAATGGCATCTGTCATATCTCTGGCAGAAGAACACGAAGAGAAATTCAATCTCATCGACGTAATGGAATATCGTGTAACAGATGAATGTTTGCCCATATTCAACATCAATGGCACGATGTGGAAGACCCAGAAGTCAAAACTTGTGGACAAACTGAACATGAAGACCATAATCCCTGTGGAGTATACTGCATTAGTCGACATGGGATTCATCTGGCGCCTGTCGACTCCATCAACCGAAGATCATGAACGAACAGATGGCACTTCATTTACATGGCGAGATTATGCATCAAAGATGTTCTCTATCATTACGACCAGACACAAACAAGCCTCCACAATTGTACTGATTAATGACCGATATGACTTGCCTTATACCATCAAGGACAGTGAAAGAAATCTTCGTTCCAGTAATCCACAAGGAGTTAAGGATGTATTCATCCGACCGTCTGACAAATTCCCAGCTAGAAGATTGTTCCAGGAGTTTCTATGCAGTTCTGCCAACAAGCAACGCCTTCAAGTATTTCTTCAAGATGAGTTCCACCGGCTTTGTCAGAAATATCCTACTGTTCAGTTTGTCTACTCGGTCGGTCCCAAGTGCTGGAGCTTATCTACAGGAGAAAGAATAAGAAATTTTGAATGTGAACACATTGAAGCAGACACAATCATCTTTTTCATATATTCTCGAATTCGGAGATCTGGCCTGCAGTCCGATGTCGTCATTGATGCTGAAGATACTGATGTCTTAGTGTTGTCTGCATATGTTGCTCATTCAGTCGATGGAGTATTGGCTATCAAACGGAAGCATAATATAATAAATTGTAAGGAACTATGCTCCAAAGATGTTGCAGAGAATATAGTCCCGCTGCACATCCACAGTGGATCAGACACAACAACTGCTTTCTTCGGGCATGGTAAAACAACAGTTTTTACCAAAGGTACCTCGGATGATCATGCACGTGCTCTATTACAGTCTGTTGGAAAATCTCTGCCAGTCTCACGGGATGTTTTGGATAACATGGAAATTTTCACCATTAGATACATCTACAATGACAAAGTAAGCAAGTCTCTAGGTGATGCGAGAGCTCGTAAGTGGAGTCAAATGAAGAGAAAGTCAACTCTGAGGCTGCCACCAGATAGGGATTCACACAACTTGAAAGTAATGAGAGGGAACTATCAAACATATATGCTCCTACACTACGATCAAGTGGAACCTGCTCCATCTCCGCTCGGTCATGGATGGACCCTAGAAAATGGTAAATGTCTCTCCGTCCGACACACCAAGCCAGCCCTACCAAAAAGACTCTAAGAAGCCATGCAAAGTCAAAACTTAGCATCAGGAGATTCTGATTCAGAGTGTAGTGACACAGATGAAGAAGACAATGGTATAGAGGATGACATGTAATAAGACACAGGAAATTAACTCTAGAACAAATATTGACACAATAGCGTGAATGATTTCAATTCTGTTTGGTAAAAAGTTAAAAGTTAGATGTACATAAAATCTGAATCTGAACATGTAGCTTGTGATTTTGTGTTAGTGAATTGGAAGAAATATTCCATGTTTGAAATAACCGAAAATAAATATGTCATATTTTCCGTAAAGATTTTTTTTATTCCAAAATCTCCTATCATGAAATTGTTTGGTTAAATAATTAATCTGCCATCTTAAATGGATTCCTTGACCCCAAATATGTACATTTTGACACCAAGATCACATTAACCCTTAAAAAGCGGCTCACCACATAAGTCGTTTTTAATAAAGCTGGACTATGTGGCGGCGCTCGACATAGGTCGAGTGGCAATTTCAGCACGTAATGTTGCTGAGAGAGAGAGACAAGTGGTGGCAGGAGACTAGCGAGCGTATGACTGCTCCAGACCACCGCGGCGAACCTAGTGACACGAATCTCAGCTCCCTCCTCCCTCTCTCACTCGCTACATACTGAATTATATGGGGAAAGTACCGAATTACATGCTTTTTGCACTCGCGTTGCACGGTTATTGCAAGAAAACTATCCATCATACAAGGATCGTTATGGTGTCATTCGAAAGCTCTGTTTATGCCCTTTCAGGGATAGATACTTGTTTTACGTTCTGGGTCTTATTTAGGCATGAAAATGATCACGTAAACAGCCCTATTTTGGCTAAAAACACCCCGCTGGGCGGTACATATAAATAAACCGCATAGGCCGCTAAAGAAGGGTTAATAGCTATTCTGTAAGTGAAGATATGACAAATCTATATGTCCGTGGCCGCCATCTTGAATTTTGGTTATATTGTCCACAAAATGTCTCCTATCATGAAAATTATTGGTTAAATCCATAATTTGTTTTCTTAAATGAATTCCTTGAGCCAAAATACCTACATTTAGACACCAAGATCACACTAATAGCTATTATGTAGCAGAATCTATGCGTAAAATCACTCTCGTGGTGGCCATCTTGGATTTCGCCCTCTGGTGGAGTTTGCCCACACTTTTGGGAGGTGCACAGGGGCTTATTTTCTTTAGTATCCCCCAATCATCTAAAAACCACCTTCAAACCTTGCTCAGGAAACAATGGTCACGGGGTCAATGGGAGGGTCCTCTATAACATGTTTGTTGATTCTCCAGGCCTGATGTACGGGGTAGAACCCGACATGGAGGCTGGAGACAGTGCAAGGCTCAAATTGGCTCCCTTCCATATAAATCCTACTCGACAGCCTGTCGTGAAAGCAGAGCTCGACTACATGTTGGAAAAGGGTCTGAGGGATAAGGGATATCGTGAGTGGTCGTTGCCAGTAACTTTGCAACCTGAGTTAAGTGGCAAGATCCGTGTTTGTGTTGTTTGCAAGAGTGTTAGTGCATCATCCCTGACAGACGCCTATACCTTATTCAGAGTTGACGACCCCATAGACCGCATCGGGGCTGCCTCGTTTATCACTAAGGTAGAAATAGTGAAGGGTTATTGGCAGGTCCCGTTGCCGGAAAGAGCGAAGAGAAGTGCCAGTCTTGTGATGAACTGGGCAGTTTATCAGTGTCAGGTGTTGTTTTGCTGCCGGAACACAAGTTGGATGGGTGGCATGTTAAGGGCACTGATAATGTTCTGGCTGATTGTTTGTCACGGGAGGGTATGTCTTAAGGAGAACCCTCGCCGTTCAGTCAGTGTTTGTTTGAGAGTGGAGACAAATTAGACTTGCCCCTGTAGTGCAAAGCCGCCATGTTGTCACAGACAGATCAGTGGTGGTCTTTATTCTTGTCTGTGACACTTGGAAGAATTTTATATCAGTGATAGAGTATAAGATGTGTAGTGTGAAGTTAAGGAGAGAGAGAACGAAGGAGGCAGCGAGGTGGTAATATGTGCGTGTGTATGTACGTGTGCCTCCCTCGCTCGGGCGGAGGTTCCCACGCTCTTGATTGGTCGGCTGGCCTGGCGCGTCATATGGCGCTTGCTCTTCATGACATAGTCGTCTGTGATTGGAGGCCGCTGTCCTAGGAGGGTGGTGCGGGCATCCTTCTCGCGTGTCTCTTTAGAGCTTGGCATGGTGTGCTTGGTCCTAGACGTCCCTTGCAATCTGTCCTCAATCTAACCCCCTGTACTACTGTTTCTCTCTCTAAACTTTTTCTTTTCCAATACTTCTTATCTTTATTCAATTACTTATCCCTTCTGGTTCTGCATACGACTTCCATAGTCGGCCAGTCGTATTACCAGCACCAGTTCTCACATATATGTTTTGCACTAGCTTTAGGGATTATTAGTCATAGTCACATGAGTCATATTATCATTGGGTGCTTCTAATTATTGAGTTGTTCTTTGTTACTATTTAATGCTAGACAGTGGAGGGTATCCTTGGTCGTTGTCTGAGTTATGTATGTGGCAAGTCAGAGCCTGTACGACTTCGACGGAGCTTAGGTTAGCCTGTAACCCTTGTGCATATTCTTCCTTTGCGAGTGTAGCAGCATACAAGCGAAGGGCTTTTGCCTACTCTTGCTCGTATGCTTGCTGCCTCATTTTGTTGACCTTTGTGGAGCGCCAGGGCAAGACCAGATACTTGAGATCTGGACTTACCAAGAGAGCCTCCTAGTCACTTAACGTAACATAAGGGAAATCTGTTCAAGGGGAGACAGTAGGCTACGAGCATGCTTGCGCTCTGCCTAGCCTCCTGGTATCTTTTATGCCGCTGCTAGACTTTATTAGTAATAAAGACGGCATTGTGTTTATTAACTTTAACTGTGCATGCTTTAGGAATTATTCACGTATTATTTTAGACTAGGTTGATGCATAGAACACAACCCAGTTTGGCTGTTACTTTGGCTAAGGAAGTACTGTTTTGAGTGGCTATTATTAGTGTTGTCACAGAGTTGTTGCGCTCCCTTGTTATATATAATTATGTATCCTACTTATTGGTGTATTTAACCCTTTCCTGCTCATATGACACAGAGGTTGCCAGATTAGCAATAAGAAATAGAGTTCTCTCACTCTTATAATTAACTCTCCAAAATTTAGCTTTCTGCCCACAGCTAACTCAACGACAACTGCAGAGGTTGAAGTAACTAAAGTAAAGGTGTCAAAATACCCCTGATGGTAACAAAGGCTTCAAAGTATCCCCAATAGGCTCAAAATTGCGTCATATGTCGGAGAGGGTTAAGATACACACTTTGGGGTCCTGCCCCTGCATTATTTCTGTTCTATATTAACGAGCATCTTAGAGCATCAGACGTTTTCAGAAGATTCCATATCTGTTTGCTGTAGGACTAGACTTTCAGTGTTTTCATAGAGCATTGAAGAGTTTAGTGTCGAGTACCGACTCACACTAAAGTTAACATAAGCATATACTCCTTTATTAAATCTTGTTATAGTTTATTCAAGCATTGTTATTACTTAACACCTTATTGGCGGGCTAGGCGGTCTAGGGGACTGTAGCGCCCAGCGTTTTTTTTTATTACTCTAAATAGGGTTGTTTACATGATCATTTTCATGCCTAAATAAGATCCAGAGCGTAAAACAAGTATCTATTCCTGAAAGGGCGTAAACAGAGCTTTCCAATGACACCCGAACCATCCTTGTACGACCGCTGGTTCTCTTGCAACGATCGTGCAACACGAGTGCAAAAAACCAGTAATTAGGTAATTTCCCTACATAATTCCCTGTGTAGCAAGTGTGAGAGGGGAGGGAAGGGTGGGATTCATGTCAGTAGGTCCGCCGCTGTGGTCTGGAGCAGTCATACGCTTGCTACGCTCCTCCCACCACTCATCTCTCTCTCTCAGCAACATTACGTGGTGAAAATGGCACACGACATAAGTTGTGAACCGCCACTTAGTCCATATTTATTTCACACGACATAAGTTGCGCGCCGCCAAAGAAGGGTTAAGAGCATTTTATTAACGTAAAGTACTCCTGTTGTGAGTAGGCTTTGCCGTCACCGGAAAGCCTTTGTAGAAGTGCACTAAAACCCAGTTAATTGATACCCCGTTATCCAGTAGATTAACTCTGGAGGGTTTAAGTGTTTTGTTCACCGGCGTAATAGTTCAAGGGTTTGGAATTAGCGTACCGTTGTTGCAGATATAGCCTATCATCTAGTCCATTATTAAGTGCCCTTGTTTATTTCGTAGTGCCGGTCGTAACAGTAGGGCTCGGTAAAACTATATTATTTTGGAGACTAGTAACGTGCCTTTTGATCGAAGTCGAAGTGAGTCAATACCTGAATAGCGGGAATTGAAATAGGTGGTAACGGGAGCTCTCGAGTTCCAACGTACAATCTAGTGTGGGTCGACGAAATATTCAATCTGTGTATTGAACTCATTTCGGCCGAACAGAGAAATAGTTACTAGGTTAGCATAACGCTATTAGTAAGTTTGTTAAATAACGTATACGAACTTCTAAATAACTGTCGAATTATTCCCCACCTTAGTAGTATATTTAGAAAAATAAAATAAGTACTACAATAATATTTAATTTATTATTATTATATTATTATTATTATTATTATTATTATTATTATTATAAATATACATTTCTCTAGGGCAAATCAAGTTGGTTGGAATTGTTCTGGATATCGTACCTAACTTTATATCGCAACAAAAGGAATATTAATATTGGTTTTGTTGCACCATTTTTCTCTATATTAGATTGTGCTGTATATAATATTTGTTTCTCTTTATATAACTCGGGCGTATAGAATAATGTATTCTATGAATGTGTTGTATATACATATTTTAGACTGAGAAGAGATGATGAGATAAGGGAAGTGAGTTTAACCCTTCTTTAGCGGGTCCGGACTTAAGTCCGTATCTAAAAAGCTGGACAATGTGGCGGGGCCCGACTTAAGTCTGTGTGCAATTTTGGCGCAATATTGTCTCTGAGAGAGAGCCGAGCGGTGGGAGGAGCGTAGGTTGCCTCATGACCGCTCCCCACTGACATATACTCCACACTACTCCACCCTCTCTCACTCGCTACACACGTAATTATGTAACAAAATGACCGTATTTTAGCGATTTTGCTCTTCGGTTGCACGATCGTTGCAAGACAACCAGTGATCGTAGAAGGATGGTTCAGGTGTCATTGGAAAGCACAATTTACGCCCTTTCAGGGATACATACTTGTATTACGGTCTGGCTCTTGTTTATGCTTGAAAAAGAGCACGGAAACAACCCCATTTATGGTAAAAAAAACGCTGGGCGGCACGGTCAAATATATCGCCTAGACCGCTCGTTGAGTGTTAAGCTTCATAAGTAATATGAGACGAACAAGTAAATCATACACGTATGCTAAGTTGAGGCTTCTCAGTGCATTTGAACGTAGGATGAAATAGAGCAGGAATGTGGTTGGATTCGTGTAGGCTGTAACAAGTTCTGTTGGAAGGGGAGTATTACAAGCCCAAATACGATGAGGTAGGCTACCAATACTGAGAGAGGCCGATGAATAACAGGGGTTGAAGAAGTGAACCATGACCACGGATTATAGGTGATGGCGGGGTGGAAGCAAACAAGAGGACAAAATATCCTTGCAATGTCTGTAAGGTTGGTGAGTCGGATAATTCAAAGGGTGAAGGTAATAAGCCAGTAAGATATGGTTACCCGCTTCACTGACTAACCAGTATATTTGGCTCACCTAACAACATATTCTTGGAGACAGATTTCGCCTTTTCATTTATTCCTCTACCGTAAAAGAGGGCCTGCGGCAAAAGAAACTCACTAGAATATAAACTAAGATCCACGGACTTACCATATGGCAGCACAGATATTGGTTATCCTGGCCTAAGCTAACATAACCTCTAACTTAACCCAACCCAGTCTCTCCTAATCCCACCTATCCCTTCTCATCCAAGCCTTACCTTCTTCCTTGTTTATGCTGTGCGATGAAAGTATATACATATACTAACGGATCAGGACTATGTGTATATATATATAGTGGATCATTACAAAGAACGGATATTCTATACATAGAAGGAATTCAATCTCGGTGGAATATAAAATTAAACAAAATGCAGACAAATAACTAGTAACCCAAGTAGTGAGATGCCGGTCACTGATAGGGGGTCGGTAATAAGGTTAATGGTTGGTTGGTGGAAGATAACCACTGGCTTGTATGATTAAATGTTCACTATCTTGACTACACCTTCCCTTGGCCTCTCACCAAATGGATTAGCATATTATGCAACCCCAGGATTATAGTCGTCATTGTTCTCGTGCCGCATATGGCCAAGGAGATCAGTAGTCTGCCTTTATAATTACTTGACATTTCTATTTGACTGTCTATGTGTGTATTGATCTGGCGGAAAGTAGAGGGCTGATTCCTCCTCCAGAAAATAATGATCCACAGAATATAGGTGGCATCCACTTATTGGGATAGGTATTCCTTGACTGTAGACTGTATCCACAGACTATTGGATTATTTAGAATTAGTATATGGTGTGCAGAGACTGAGGACATGAATAATGATTGTAGTATATTATCTAAAGACTATATGATGCATCTACCGATCATTGAAGATAACCAAAGTCTATAGGATATTGTATTTCACAGTCATACTCATCAAATTGCGCGATCTCTATATATTGTATAAAATGCATTTAGTTTGATGTGAATACTCATCTAACCTAGTGGTATTCATACAAGGTGTGGTTGTTCACTTAATGATTTTTTAACTCGAGAACGGCGCGCCATTGGTTTTTAAAATTGCTCATCAAGCGAGCATATTTTGGTTTATTCCCGCCTAAAATCGTCATTATCCTATAAATATCGTTATTACTTATTCATATGCGCCTATGTTACGTGTAATATGAAGATATTAACATGTAACAGCAATAAAACAAGTGGAAATAGTATTTGGGGGTGAAAAAGACAAATTATTGCCGACCCTCCAGTCATGACGTGAGAGGCGCATGAGACATACACCCTCCCTCTTCGAGGCCTAAAGCCAGACTTATCTCTCTCTCTTGTTGTCTTTCTCTTGCCACGCTCTCACTATGCGTTCCTGATGACCTTGAAACCGGGTGGGAGATATTGGTGTGGCAAATAAACTGATAAACAAGGAAATAGGAGGAAAAATAGGTGATAAGTGAAGGGGGGGGGGGGTTGACACACGTGGAGGAGTGATAGAAGGTATGGAGGGGAATGATCTCACTTAATCACATATTCCTTTGTGTTGAGTTATTTTGGGGGTCTTTTAAAAGGCTTTTCTTATTCCTTGGATCTTAAGAGTCCCATCGCCTTCGCCCTGTAAAACCTCTTAAGAGTCTCCTCGCTGTTCTCGGGTTAAACACTCTTGTGTACAGGCTTATCCAAAAAAGTTGTATAAAGAATTTTCGGACATTATAGTCTATTATAGGTTAATTGAAGAAAAAATATGAATACATATATTTTATCAATGATAAAATTTGCATTTTCTGTTCGGTTGTCATAGACCTTCAATTTCGTATTGAGCATTCATATGCTTAGTTCACAGTGTGTAGAATCTTCTTGATGAAAAGACACTATATTTAAATAGTCTCTGATGATTAACATTAGCTAAATCTTTCGATTATTGACTAACATCTGGTAACTGTTAAACCGTTGACTTTAGAAATATGGTAAGTGACAAAGATTTGGTCCGCTCAGTCGAAATAAGTCAACCAGTGACAAACATCTGTACAATATGTTTATAATATATATGTATCAAGGATAACAACATGCAAAATATTTGTATACATATTATGTTATGTTCTTTGAGTTACGATAAACATCTGAATATAATTAAACTGTATTACCATACTTCTTTTCCTAAGTGTTTGTTTTCACAGTAGCGGTATTTATACAGCTTATTTTCTTATTTGTTACTTCACAAGGGACTGGGGTTCTCGTACAAAGGCTACAGTCCTGGTCGCAATTAAGGGAGACGTCTGGGGTTCTCGAGCAAGACAACCTCCGGGTATATACAGTATTCCCAGTATACCTGGGGGTATAAACTTGGGGGTCTCGGGGACTCCAGTCTTACATTCTTTCTGACTTTAAGGTGGGCTTAATGATCCTCTTGGGTCTATAGCCTCTAAAATCCTATATTAACTAATATTGTTACATATGTGTCTAGGCAAAATCACGTAATCGGAGTGAAAACTACTTTTGGACTTAATTAACTCATTATCGACATTTAGTGCCTGTTATAAATCTATTATCTCCTCATTATGAACACATTAGCTGTTTATTACGTACTTATAGCATTAACAGCGCTAACCATTGATTATTTCTTTCGCATGCTGATACATGCAGTTCTCATAATAGCATAATTTGTAATATCTCTGTACCAGTTATTGTTTTCAAACCTGTACAGCCGTGGACACACGTAATTGGCATCCCAGAATTGAACTTTTGAACGATGGTAGACCTTTAATAATATTAACATCTTATTCTACTAAAACATTATATAAGATCAATAAATTATGTTGCACTAATGGAAAAATAGGAATGTCTCGTCATCATCTTAATACCAATTTGCCATAACTAACACCAAAATTCCCTACACACTATTTGTATTGGCGGTGTAAACAAAATGGAGACATGGCAATTTACCGTTAGCTAAGAAAAACGGACTATAGGAAGTTTATAATGATTTAGAGGAAACTGATGTATATGCTCCAAAAGGTTTACAATATTCATATATCAGAACAAATTAAAGATAATCGGACATCAACTTATGAATAATAGTTTTTGTTTCTTTACGCAAGTTAACTTTGGTTTATGTTTCTGCTTTAAGAACTGCAAATAATATTTTTAAAACACGAATTTTCCAAGCAATATACATTAATGGTAAGCTTAAGTACTACCAACAATTATGAAATTACTATTAGAATTTGGAAAATATCGGGACATGTCAAATAGCTCAATTCAAGATTATGCATAAATCCTTAAAATAAATTTACTGTCACAGCCATAAACGCAACTAATATAGATTAAATATACTGTATATAATGTTATGATGTAATTCCAAATATAATGGATATATTAAACGATTATTTAGTAATGAAAACAATGCTTCAGAGTTGTTGTGTACTATGTATAATAACAACACTAATAATATCCAAACCAGCTAGCGTCACACGAAACCTATAAACTATCAGCAACATTGTTCAGGCAACTTTCCAAGGTACTAATGCATTGGTAGATTGAAGGTAGATTATTTTAGGCTGTTGATATCTGATTGAGTATTGGTTTATGAAAGGGTACACCAAATAATTGCCAAATAATATTGCTAGGGAAAATGTTCATGTGATTGAATGCTATGTGGTGTAAGCAATACCCCATTACAGCAGCCAGTGTGGTGATGGGCTGGTCTATCAGAGTGAGAGTTAAGCGTTCTCTGCCATACCCATAGCTTACTCTAACTGTTCCTTTTACTTATATATTTCCTAGATTTCAAGTGGCGGCGTCTCTTCCGTGGATTGACCTCCCTACTGCCAACTCTCAAGGTTGGCAGATTGGGAGCCAAAGCGTCACATTATTTCCTTTGCCTCTCAGCTTTCCCTTCATAATTGCTGTGGAGCACAGGGCTTTGGGTGGGGCTCGGTTATGGCCTTGGCCTTGTCTGGGGCCTTGGGGCTGTTCGGCCAGGCAGCCTGGGGAACCGCAACAACAACAACAGCAGCCAGTGGACCCTTATAAATGACACCTTTCCCATATAAGCCACTGGAGGAGTCAAGGTGCACCCTGGGTTACCTGAACCACCAACCACGGTTATTAGGGTTAACCTGCGATTTACAACCATTAAAAGTACAGATCTTGGACAACTCTTTATTGTGGTTCCATATTGATGTTTACAGCATACAGCTCTAAGAGATAATTATTATATCATATCAGGCATTATAAAAAACATTAATACCAATGGAATAAGCCCTGTGCTTTCAAAAGATCATTACCTTGTCAGATTGAAATCTCTTATGTTAATGCTAGGATTCTCTCTCTCTCTCTCTCTCTCTCTCTCTCTCTCTCTCTCTCTCTCTCTCTCTCTCTCTCTCTCTCTCTCTCTCTCTCTCTCTCTCAGAAAAGTAATGTATATAGAATAAGTATATACAGTATATATATATATATATATATATATATATATATATATATATATATCCCACAATAGCTAGGTCCAAAAACAGAACAATCAGAGTAATACAACAAATAAACATATCAAAAACTCAAACGAATAAATAACAAACAAAACAGAAAGTTATTCATGATCACTTCCACGTTTAGTTTGAACATAACAATAATCCAGCACAACCTTCATAAATATCCACAATAATTTCTGGCAGCAACCATACATATATTAATGTCCAGTGTGTCGTCCGGCCATATATACCACCATCATCAACATCAACCTGAGTTAGTCCACTGCAGGGAAACGGCCACTCCCAAACATCTTTACTCTAATAGCTTAGCCTTAGATGTTAGGCTGTTCCATCACACCCCAGCAAACTTTCGGACTTCATCTCTTCATACTGTTCTCTGTCTACCTCTTCCTCTACCTCCATCTATAGGTTCCGATTCTGTTGCTCAGCTAGTTTTTCATATGTTGTCATATCTTCTAAATATATGATCTGCCCGGACTATTTCGTTGTTTTTATAATAATGAGAATATCACCTACTGCTGTTTGTTCTCTTACTAGCTTTAGGCAAATCAATGGTAATTACCACCGGCAGTGATTGGCTTTGTCTAGGGATATGGTCCTAGTTTCCAACAGAGAAAAAATAGGATATTATCTTATATTCAATTATGTATATTCGTATATTTTCTTACTTTGATAATTAGTTGTGAAACTATTTATCAATATTCAGACTGTCTACAATATACACAAAATTTGAAATTGCCTGGCTTTAAGTAGTGTTTCGAAATGCAAAAACAAAACAAATATATATATATTAATAAGATGGTATTGTCCTACAAAAGAAAATAGAAGACAGGAAGAAATATTGAGCATGACACTTATGATAAACTAATGCGTCGTAATTATCTCTATAAACGGCTTTGGCATTATCCGGACTCTCCATTTCCTAGCCTAATGCTTATATTCTATTCTACGATAATTAGTATTTGCAATCCTCCCCTCCCCCCCCCCCTCTCTCTCTCTCTCTCTCTCTCTCTCTCTCTCTCTCTCTCTCTCTCTCTCTCTCTCTCTCTCTCTCTCTCTCTCTCTCTCTCTAACCGAGACCCCACACAAAAGAATGTGCCAGCCACAAAAGCACAAGAGCGTAGCACAGGTAACCTACACTCAGTGTACCAATGCACCAGCTGACAATCTCAGTTAGTATTAGTATATAGTTATTGTATACTACATAGTTTCAACCCTCCCCCATTACAGTGTTACTCACCCCCCCTTCCCCTACTCTCTGTTATCTATATAGTCATCTTTATATTAGTTCCATATTACAGCTCCCACACTAATATATCCCCCCTTATTTGGGATTATGGCCGCCTCTGCTGTCCGCTTCTCTATTTGACTTGTTATTTGCGACACCTAATACCTAGATCGAGTTCGCCACAGATAATGAACATGATATTGAGGGTCTCCGTTTATATATTGAAGATATTATGTATATATGAATATAATAAGCATCGCATGGCACCATTGATATGTCATTACTTTAGTATAAAAATATTTAAAGATTAATTAGTGTATTTGTTTCCTAATTATATATTACGTTAAGTCAACTAACATAAAATAATATAATCAATATACCAACTATTTATTTCCTCTAGAATATAACTTTGCTATTAACTCGCGTTTTTAGGTGTATGAATGTTTCTCCTCTTGTGGCAGGATAATTCTTTCAGTGTATCTTTCTGGTTTATACTCAATAGCTAATGGAATATGTAAACAGGTTTGCTATAGCATAGTTACAGATATACCGCCATAAAATTACATGCCGGTATATAGTTCACTTGTGAAATTCAGTAAGTTATATATCCATCGCTTAACAAGTAATCTAAGTATCCAGTTCCTGTCTTTATAACACTTTTATCTGATCCTTTCTATTGTTTATTGTTCCACTACTTTCTCGCATTGATCTTCAGATTTCCATTAATTGTTGTTGCTGTTGTTAATATTGTTGTTATTATTGTTGAATGATAACCAGATTGCATATTCATGTATTTATATTCTGTGTTCTTCAATTATCCTTGTCCTTCCAATTGACAAAACAAAACTTCATATAAAATACGTACCAATCGATGCAAGCTCATTTCCTGTAGCGTCTAGCGTATATTATATTTGGGATAAAAAGACCGGTTGTGTAGAATATGATAGTGTTGTGCAGATTTGGAGGGAGAAGATTATAGCAACACCCCAACAAATGTTTATTGTAAAATCACAAGAGCTTTCAATGTTCTTGAATCTGTTTCTGAAGGGTCAAACCGGTTGTGTCCTTACATACAGAAGGTATGTATTATTATGAACAATATATTAAGCCAGTCGAAACGGATTTAACATATGGAAATAAATTAAGTCAGTCGGAACGGATTTAACATACGGAAATAAATTAATACATGGCTTAACATGTATCCTCCCTTCTCTTAAGGTTAAATGTAAATATAAACAGATAATAACATATGATAAAATATATGTTTAGTAATTTAATGTAAATGTACATTTAATAGAAATGATATTAATGTGTTCACTAATGAACACACTTGAAGTAACGTATTGTCCAATAAATAACGAAACAGTATTAAGACGGATATAGATAGTACTGTGTTGTATTCTCCAAACAAAAGGTCATCACTATCATCAATATCAACATTAGCAGTAGTAGCAGCCTTCGTTGGTCTACTACAGAACTGTTCTACCCCGGATGATACGCAGACAGTATACTTACCTCATTGTGGTGGCTTACATAAGCTTTGCAAGGCTGTGTGTTCGGTGAGGAGTGCTTCTGTAATTGAATTGTACTGTTGGAATGCCTATGGTTGTAAGTGCTACATGTAACCTAATTAATCAGCAAAGTAATCATGCCAATCAGCGACTAGCGGTGCCTCTGCTCAACAAGCCACCAAAGCAAGTACTGGCACCATATTTACATACACAGTATATATAACAGTGGCGTTAATGAATTTGGTTTGTAAGGAAAAGGGAGGCAAATTTTAAGAATATATCCCTGCCGTTATATATAAGTATCATGGATTATGGTATTATGTATTATGGTATTATAGATCATGTCTCACTCAACACACCAGTTGGGCAGCTCGCTCATCGGTGTCAGTCTAGTGGATGGAAACTACGCCAAGTAAATGTCTGAGTGTCCGGACCGGTTTCAAGTCAATGTGGCCCTCTTCCATAACGGCCACAACCAGATCAGCCATAATATCGTAACCAAATCCTGCTTAAATTGATCTAATGAAATATAATCTACCCTAACCAGACCTCACCTCACCTCACCTAGCCTATCTTAACCAAATATAATTGGTCCTATTCAAGACCTGCCAAATTTAACCTAAAATATCCAAGGCTGCTTAGGATTGTGACCGTCTGTGTTGTGGCTGTCTCGGAGTGTGGCCATTATGATCTGCTTCCACCTAACCCAGTAGCGTAAGAAAACTGGGTGTCTAAGGCAAGAAGAGGACGATATTAAACATAAACCCCTCCCATAATAGTCAGGTGAAATGGTTAGTGTTTAAAAATCTGTGTGTGATTTCTTAGGTTCGAATCCCGGTGGATCACATGCTTTCATTAATTTCATTGGAGGTGTTTGTGTTTAAGTGAGATTAATACAAATTCGATTATCAGTAGGTTCAGGGATATTTTGTAGCGAGATCGGTCTATATGATCTGTGCCCAATGAATATTCTTTCCTCTCACTTAACCATTAGGCTACCATAGCGCAGTTGGAAATATGTACATGATTAGATAAATATCTAGCACTCGAGAATGTATAATAAGTCGTACGCTTGTGTATAAACCTTTAACCCGTACAATACCGAGGACGTCCTCTTCATTATATTCTGGAAACTACTAGCCGTTTTTATTCAGCTTACGAAAGACCTCTAACAAATAATAAGGCTTCAAACTATCTCAGCCAACCCTTTTAACTACCACATATTCTTACTAAGCTGCATTATATCGTCTGAATATAATACAATATAATATAACACACGTTGCTGGTACACAAACGGTTAACTGTCTTGATGGTGTAATGGTTAGAGTGTTTACAAATCTGTGTGTGGAAACCCAAGTTCGCATCCCGGTGGATCATAAATAATGCTTTCATTAATTTAATTGGAGGTGTTTGGTGTTGGGTTGAAATTAATACAAATTAGACAATAATGGGTAGAGAGAAGTGCATGGGTAATATTATGGTCGGTAAGGAACCAACCATATAATTGTCGACCAATGAAGAATATAATTATGTATCGAATAGAAAGCCACAAGATATACTATTATGTTTGTGGCGAATAAACAGTAAATACATAAATAAATAAATATACACAATGCTCAAACCAACAGCAATTGCTTGGGTGAGGACAGGCAAAGGGTGCACAGTTCTGTTTTACAATCGACTTTTTCTGATCGGGTATTGCATAACCCTAGTTAATCTAATATTATGTTGATTGGTTATGTTATTGCTATATAACAAAACATACTATTTTCAGGCCCATGTTTTTGCATTATGATATTGCGTAGCCTAATGCAATCTCTCTGATTTGTCTCTAGTTGTTGGGAGTTTGTATAGATAAGTAAATCCGGACCATTCATAAACCGCCAATTGTGTTAGTCCCAAGTACTTATATTATAGCATTGCGTAACCTAATTCAGTCTTAAATGGATTTTTTGTACTTACTGTATACAGTTTATAAACTTTAATATAATAATTATAATTCAAACAACGCCAAACACCAGGGTGTTGTTATTGTTTCTATAACATGTAGCCTTATAGTTGAAATATAAGCATATGGACGGAAGCAATTTATAACCACCCATTTATTATATAACGTACTTATTTATAACTTTCTAAACTTTTGGTCTACTGTCTAGACTCTAGAGAGTCTAGACCATGACCGACATATTCTCTAGGTCCTCTAGGATTAACTGTTATTAACCATTATTGCTCCTCCATCAAACACGGTAATTATCAGCCACCACCGAACCCTATTAACGCCTTTAAATTCAAGTTATCTGTCAATATCAAGTATAAATATACAAAAAGTATGTATTTTGTATATTTCTATTTTGATATTGACAGATAATTTGAATTTAAAGGCGATAGTAGGGTTGGGTGGTGGCTGATAACTGCCGTGTTTGATGGAGGAGCAATAATGGTTTGGTGGTTCTCACAGGTAAGCCAAGGTAGCCTTGTCCGTATCTTAGTCATTAATGTGCAACTTTAACCTCATGACACAAGGACAAGTGGCTTATTTCTACACTTTTGGTAATGCACTATATTGACGAAAATTAGGGCACGGTGTAATAAAAAGCTGTGTCAAAATATCATACTGATCCAACTGTTTGTTAATAAGTTATTCCCGAAAAACGATGTAACACGGCCTCTGAAACCCATAGTAGGTGATTCGCCCAAATACATTCGCTCAGCCCTAGAAGTGAACTCTGGTTCTCTTGGAAGTGAACCGAATGTTATAAACAAAGCATGAATTAATAACTATGATAATGCAGATGCATTTTATTAGTTATAGTTTGGTTAGCAGGATATTCACTTTCAGTATAATAAAGGTCTCCCAGTCAAGAGGTAACTATCTATGTCGAGAACATGTGTTAGTATTATGTAATTTGTCCTCGGCACTTACACATTTATTCATGTTTTTATGATTTACAGTATTATTGCTTGTTTGCCTTGTTTTCTAAACAAAAGGCAATTATTAGTATGCAATATTTGAACTTTCTCTTGTAGCCAAGGGGTAGACAAAAGTGCTGGATCACATTAAAATGGTAATCAGTACAAAATACCGGCAGAGAACAAGCCTCATGAAATGTGATATGGGTCTAATCTTATATTCCATGATATAATGTTTACATTCAAGAATAATGCTTTCAATTTAAATGTCAACCAGAGAGGAGTAAACACACAATTCATAAAATATTCACTGTATAGGTATATTACATGTGTGTGAGAGTGTGTCTGTGTGTTCGATTATTTGTATGTCTGAGTGTTTGTATTTCGAGTGCCTGTGTGTGCAACGGTCTGTGTGTGCATTAAAGTATGTGTATATCTGTTTGTGTGCGTTTGTGTGCGCGGACATATTATGCATCAGTTGTTTCGCAGGAGTGTATATCAAAGTTGTTTCTTCTGGATTAGCTCTTAGTTATGTTTGTGTGTGTCTGTGTGTGTGCATGTACTGCTTGGGACAAATATATCTGATACTGTACAGTCGCGCTAATAAATGATTACTCGGCACCAATTATGTTTTGAGCAATAATTGGTATCAGCAATATCTAAGCTTAATTTCGTCATATCGAGTGAAATATACAAACATGTTCCTACACTTACCCACCCTATGCAACATCTGGCAGACATTAATACAGCACAGAGCAAGCCAAACGTAATGACAGCTGGGAAATGACTTATTAGCGCGACCGTACATGCGTTATATAGCAGTGACAAAATATATTGCTCTTTACAGATGCATTAATAATTTGAAGATAGTTTTATGACCTTAACCCTTCACTACTTTGAAGTTTGAAGAGCACATAACCATTATTACACTTTAAGGGGAGATGGATCGTTTGTCTGATCCCCTTACTTCTTCATATTTAGCCCCATTAGTTTTCAAATTTTAAGACGTTTGGCACATTACTTTGGCGATTTTAACACCTTTCGCCCCATTTCGTTGTCAATTTTAAGACCTTCCGTGCCATTTAGGTGTCGATTTTTTCATGGCGAGTGATAGCGACATTTTTCTACTGAAAAAAGTAAACAACTATCTTAAAGGAGGGTCTAGGACTCTAGGGGGTGTTTATCTAAGCTTGATGGAGATCTAGCAAGGAAACTAAACAATAAATAATTGAAAACGTGAAGGCTATAACAAGTTTTGATATAAGGGAAATGGCAAGCAAAAATGTGAAATAATAATAATAATAATAAGTATAATAAATATATATTTACAGAGAGATAAGAGGGGTTGATGATGTGAAGCATGGTTATCCATTACATCCGATTTCGAGGTGGAGGCAAATAGATTGAAAACAAAAATAAATAAATACATCGAACACACACACACACACTTATTTGTTTTTCTTCTTTTACGCACACGAATACAAAACTCTTACGGCACGCGAGCACTGTAGTGGTGTATGTATATGAGCTAAAGTATCGGGTAAAACTAGATACTTAATTGATTTATGTTTTTAAACATTTTTGCACCTATAATATTACGCCATTTTAAGTCTTGTATCTCGGAATATTGAACCATCATGTTTAATACCCGAATAATAAGTAAGACGTTTTCAAAATTATATAAACATGACTACAAATTCGCCAATAAGCTAGTTCACGTGACACCGGCATAACCTATTGTGTAAGGTTGGTGGCATGAGCCAACCATACATGGATACCCGCCTTACTGGCTAACCAGTATATTTGGCTCCACTAACCACTTATTGTTCCAGACGTAAGGCAAGGGCACTCGGTTTCATCTTTTACTTTATTCGTCTACCATAACATTGGGCGTGAGGCAAAAGACACAGATCATAATATGCGATAGGATCCATGAGCTTACAGGACAATTATCATGTCTAAGATAATACATGATTTACTCGCCATAACGTTACCTTCCTATCGATTTATATATCCCTATAGAGAACCTTTACACTCAGAGATTGGAAAGGTCTCTGTGTGATGTATTTACTGAATGCCAGCAACGTTGCATATAATATATGATTGTCTTCTTGATCAAGCAAACAATTGCAGTTTGCACCTATTTAGCAGATTAACATGACATACTGTTAGTCTTGCCTCAGTCACTTGATTAGCTTAAGAATATTTCTAGAAATGTTACTGGTGAAAGACGAGTTTACAGATAATCCTGAATATTTGTTGTACAACTTATTATATATTACTTGCAGCTATGGTTATAATTAGAATGTATTCTGTATGCTGATCTTTCGTTTTCTCCTGAAACCGAGATACCATATAATACCCCCTTGTTTATATGATTGTTGTTGGTATACAAAGAACGAATAACAAAATGTCAATAGTTGTCTATGGTCTATTCACAATACTAGTCTAATAAAGCAACCTGAAGATCATTAAAATTCAACCAATGTTAAACAGAGATGAATAACATTTCTCCATTTTATCATATTATATACAATAACAGTAATCAATTCATTACAAATATTATGTACACATTATATCTAATAAATATCTAAGCAAAGAAAAACGAACGAACAGCCTCGGATACGGACGGAACCAACGTTGACGAACCACGACCGACTAAGGACATGCCTTCGGACATTCTGAGAATGGCTACGTGGAATGTTAGTGGCATGAATGATGGCACAAAAGAGAGAGAGGTTCTGGAAGTGTTAGTGAATGCCAGGCTGGATGTATGTGGAATGACAGAGACCAAATGGAAAGGTTCAGATGTGAGAGAGTGGGAGTGTGGAATGGGTGTGTGTTCTGGAGTGAGTGAAGGAACAGCGAGAGAAGGTGCATGTTTGTTTGTAAGTAGCAAATGGAAGGAATGTGTAAGAGAGTATGGGTCTGTGGATTCAAGGATTGTGTGGGTGAGAATGAAAGTAGGAATACAAACGTGGGTGATTGTATGCGTGTATGCCCCGACAGAGGATATACTTGAAAGAAAGAAAGAGGAGTTCTGGATGAATGTGGAAGTGTGCCTGGAGAAGTTTGACAAGAACGAAAGAATATTTCTGATTGGGGATATGAATGGTAAGGTGGGTGATAGGAAAGTTGAGGGAGTGGTGGGAGGGTGGGGGGTACCATCAGAGGTGAATGGGAATGGTGGTGCACTTGTGGACGTATGTGTGGGGAGGAGGCTGTGGATAGCCAACACCTTCTTCCGACACAGAATGATCCACAGGTACACGTGGAAACGGATGTTGACGATGAAGGATAAGACAGTGGTGGAACGAAAGTCATTGATTGATTATGTATGTGTGGATGAACGAATGAAGAAATCTGTGATGGATGCTAGGGTGTATAGGGGTATTAGAGGGGGTCTGTCTGATCATTATGTAGTGGTAGCTAAGGTTAGGATACAAAAGAAGGGGGTGAGGAGAGCTGGAGGGAGGCGAGAGGAGGGTGGAATGGTGAGGAGGGTAAAGAGGTTGCAGGAGGAGGAAGTCAGGGAGGAGTACAGGAGAGCAGTGGAAAGACGACTAGGTGGGTTCGACCTGGAAGTTATGGAGGAAGTGGAGGAGATGAGCAAGGTGTTTAAGGATGAGATCTGTGCAGCATGTGAGGAGGTGTGTGAAGTGAGGAGAAGAGGGAGGGGAGTGAATGGTACAGCATGGTGGACAGAAGAGGTAAGAATAGCTGTGAAAGAAAAGAAAAAAGCATATAGAGAGTGGTTGGGTAGTAGAGGGAATGAAGATTCCGAGAGACAGAAACGAGCGAGTACGTGGAGAGTAAGAGGGTGGTGAAAAGAGTAGTGAAGGAAAGTAAGAGAAGAGTAAATGAGGAATTTGGAGGGAATCTGAGTGTAAAATGGAGGGAGAGTAAGAAACTGTTCTGGAAAGAAGTCAAGAAAGTTAGGGAAGGTAGCAAGGGAAACAGTAAGGGTGTGAAAGATAAGAATGGGAGAATGCTAGCCGAGAAGCAAGAGCGAGTCGAAAGATGGAGGGAGTACTTTAGTGAGTTGCTAAATGTAAGGAATGAAGAGCCAGCAAACATAGCTGGATAGGGTATGGGAGGGAGAAGAAGAGAAGTAGTGGAGGAGGAGGTGGGGATCAGGAGGTCAGAAGTGTAGGAAGCCATGAAAAGAGTGAAGTTGGGGAAAGCACCAGGAACAGATGGAGTGTGTGGGGAAATGTTGACGTATGGTGGTGAGATAGTGATAGAATGGGTATGGAAAATGTGCAAACTAGCATGGGAGAAGGGGAGTGCACCCGATGACTGGAAGACTGGCATAATAGTCCCCCTATATAAGGGCAAACGGGAAAGAGGAGTGTGTGGTAACCACCGAGGAATATGTCTTCTATGCGTAGTAGGGAACGTATACAGTAGGGTAGTGATTGAGAGAGTGAGAGTGAGAACGGAGAAATGGATAGGCGACGAGCAGGGAGGTTTTAGGAAGGGAAGAGGATGTGTAGATCAGATTTTTACCCTGAATTGTGTTGTGGAGAAGTATCTGGAGAAGAAACAAAAGGTGTATGTTGCCTTTATGGACTTGGAGAAGGCCTATGACAGAGTGGATAGAGAAGGTTTGTGGAAAGTACTTAGAATATACGGAGTAGAGGGCAAGTTGCTGAAAGCAGTGAAGAGCATGTATGAGGGTGCAAAGGCGGCAGTACGTGTGGAGAGTGAGCAGAGCGAGTTCTTTGACCTGAATGTTGGTTTGAAACAGGGGTGTGTGATGTCCCCGTGGTTGTTTACTGTATATATGGATGGAGTCATGAAAGAAATACTATCAAGAGCAGTGGATGTTGGTGTATCGCTGAAAAGGGAGGGAATTGAGTGGAAGCTACCTATACTGCTGTTTGCGGATGATGCAGTTCTGATGAGTGATAATGAATGGGAGTTGCAGGGTCTGGTAAATGAGTTTGGAACAGTATGCGAAAAACGGAATTTGAAGGTAAATGCGGGGAAGAGCAAGGTTATGGTCTTCGAAAGGGGTGAAGTCACAGAGTGTGAGGTGAAGCTGAACGGTCAGGCTATGGAGATCGTCAACTCTTTTAAGTATCTGGGCAGTGTGTTGAGTAAAGATGGGACTATGGATGAAGAAGTGCGGGAGAGGGTACAACAGGGGAAGAGGGTTGTAGGAACGCTAAAAGCAGTAACAAGAAATAGGGTGGTCAGTATGGAAGTGAAGAAGTCCTTGCATGACAGTGTGGTAATCCCGACACTGACTTACGGAAGCGAAGCATGGACGATGGTTGAGAGACTCAGACCAAGAGTGAGAGCAGTGGAAATTAATTACTTAAGGAGTGCGTGCGGAGTTACATGGAGGGATAGACAGACTAATGAGGAAGTAAGAAGGAGGTGTGGTGTGGAGGTAGATGTGCTGGAAAGTGTGAAAAGGAACAACTTGAGATGGTTCGGCCATATGGAACGTATGGAAAGCGAGAGAATGACTAAGAGGGTGTATGAGTGCGAGGTGGAGGGACAGAGAGGGAGAGGTAGACCGAATGAGAGGTGGAAGGATGGAGTGAGGAAGTACATGAACGAAGGCGGTGCTGGTTGGGGGGAGGGGCGTCGACTGACTGGGGACAGAGGTGCATGGGGGTGGTTCGTTCGTGGCCACCCCTTCGGGGATCACGGCGTCAGGCAATAGATAGATATATAGATAGATTATTCATGTAGAGTAACGCAGGAACAGCTTAACACCCTGTGTATGCTCAATACAATACCGTGAACAATGATTTCAATATCCTATTACTGAAACCAATTACTGCTTATTTGTATGATTCTTTAAATAACTATATATTCTTTCTAGAGAACTAAACATTCAGATATAACACTTCCAAAAATGCGTATAACATAACAAATTTGATGTTACGTAATAGTTAGTATTTACTGAGAAATTGACCAGCCAACGTTTCACCAGAGGGTAGCGAGGTAAAGTCAATGAGAAACAGAGAGATAAGGAAGCTAACACCTATGACGGGACAGTCGGGTGAAGATAAGAGCGACTGAAGGAAGAGAGAGAGAGAGAGTTAGAGAGAAAGAGGTACTGATAAAAGGATGGTACGAGATGGTTTTCTTATTCAGTCCAGATGAGCTACTTCGTTCGTGTGGCAAGAACGATATTGGTCATCCTACCCTAATCTAACATAACCTAGCATAAGCTAACGTAAATTCATCCATGTCGTCTTACCTAACCCAAGTAATTTTAACCTAATCAAAGTCATCCCATCCTACTCAGTTTACTCTACCCTATTCCATGTGTATATAAAGCTAAATTATATAAATAAATACAGAAGACATCGGAGTTATCCCGACTGGAGAGATTGTAGACACCAATCGAGCAGGGTTATGATCAGAGTTACTGGAGCTAAGGAGTTACTGGAACTCCTGCTTAATTTGTCTGGCTTCCCTCACTGTTTCTGTTTGTGTCTCACCTACACAGAAAGTAATCCAGCTAGCTCTCGCAAACACCTCCTCCTCCTATTCATTTCACTACACTAAACAAGCACATTGAACTACTTTCCAAGAAACCAACAAAATAAAACTATAAATAAATATAAAACACAACTTTTCAAATAGCAACCATCACTCATTCAACTTTGGGGAATACACTTGTTAGAGGCAGCTTTGCTTTTTGCCTCCTTCATACACATGGACAAAACTTCAAAGTGTATATTAGAGAGTCATCACATGGAAAACGAGGTAACCGTATACTATATATTAAAACATCTCATCTATGCAGACAAAACAAATATATATAAAACCACACATACACACACACACTAGTATAGAGATGACGGCAGTGATAGCGGTCCGGTAATAAGGTGAATGGTTGGGTTACGGTCGATAACCAGTGGTGGCTTGTATGACTAAATGCTTATTATCTTGACAACACCTTCTGTCGGCCTCTTAAAGAAATGATTAGCATAATATGCGGTCTGGTAATAAAGTCGTCTTGTTCTCATGCCATATACAAAAGAGCCTAGGAGATCAGTAGTCTACCGTATAATATAATGGCGTTTATATATGAATGTTTAAATGTCTGTTCATATGGAAGTAAGGAGGGAGTCGAGTCCTTCTTCAAAAAATATATACTCCGCCTCCGGGGGTGTTTGGTGTTGTGGTGAAATTAATAAAATAAAAGATTATTAGTAGGTTCAAGGATATTTCGTCGAGAGGCCGGTCTATATGATCTGTGCCCCATGAATATGCTTTCCTCTCACTTAAACAGTAGGCTACCATAGCGCGGTTGGGAATATGAACATGATTAGATTAATATCAAGTATTCGAGAATGGATAATAAGTCGTAGGCGTGTGCATAAACCTTTAACCGTCCTGGTGGTGTAATGGTTAAGGTGGCAAAAATCTGTGTGTGATAACCCAGGTTCGAATCCCGGTGGATCATATATACTTTAAATTAATTTCATTGGGGCTGTTTGGTGTTGTGGTGAAATTAATAAAATAAAAGTTTATTTCAATTATAGGATGTGGGTGAATGATATCGTATTTATACAAAGTATTTATTATTGTGCATGGAACACGTAGTCATATTCGCATCAAGAATATTTGGGGAGTATTGCAACTTCAGTTTGTAGACTGCTACAAATAGCTAGGGGAACTGTACAGTATTTCACTATGCACAGTTGAACTTTACATAGGGCTTTATGACGTATTAAGGAAAGAGAATGACAGCACTAACTTTCGCTCAGCCTTAAAAGGAGTGCGATATAATAATCTCCCGCTTAGGTTAAGATCAAATGTTTGCATAACTAAATTATGGCTTTCTTACGAATTATTTCATATGGTATACATTGAAAGCTGTCTTTCTATCCTGGAATGGGAGCGAAATTGATCCCTCCAATCCTAAGAGGGAGGTATGATGGCAATTAACCCCTCCAGCCCCAGCATCGAGACATGTTCGACGGCTATGTATGTAACGCTCAGCCCCAGGGTCGAACATGTCTCGAAGGCTATTATCACCCTTATTTACCCCTGACTTATGGAAGTGAAGCATGGACTTTGGTGGAGAAACTCAGATCAAGAGTGAGAGGGGTGGACATGAGCTACTTGAGAAGTACATGCGGAGTTACATGGAAGGATAGACAGATGAATGAGGAAGTAAGGAGGAGGTGTGGTGTGGAGGTAGATGTGCTGGAAAGTGTGAAAAGGAACACCTTGAGATGGTTCGGCCGTATGGAACGTATGGGAAATTGAGAGAATGACTAAGAGGGTGTACGAGAGCGAGATGGAAGGACAGAGAGGGAGAGGTAAACCAAAAGAGAGGTGTAAGGATGGAGTGAAGAAGTATATGGATGAAGGCGGTGCTGGTTGGGTAGTGTATAGATTATTTATTACGTACAAATATATCTTTAGTTCCATCTTTATTATCTCAACATCAAATCTCGCCGTATCCAGAAAACCAAGTGGATGAGGATGATTAGAGGAAACGTGTTAACATGATAGAAATGAAGAGAAGGTTGGGAAAAGGAGACCAAGGAAGGCCTTGGGCAAGGTCTCAGTCTTTAAGGAGACTAACCATCAGGTGACAAAGTTACACTTGTGCAGAACGTAGAACTGCCTGTTCAACTGATACCTGTCAACTGACTTCAACTGTAGTTGTGTTGTTTTCCTTTGTATTCCACTGTAATCTTCTGATTCGAGAATTATATATATCATGTTTTCTTATTTATTTGTCCTTAGAGAAGATACCAACACAAAATAGCCTGAATATGTAGAATATTCCCTGAAATTTCTTGTGTGACTCAGCCTTCGCCTTGCAGTTTCCTGTCTCCAACATTCCCCCTTCTAGTTGTTTGGCTTTTTTCCTGTTCCGTGTGTGTGTGATTATTTATTATGTGTGTGGTATGTGTATGTGTGTGAGTTTTTCCCTGCCACTCTTCCCGTCTTCGTTCCATCTGGCCATTTGAATATCTTGCCGGTGTGTATGAGTGATGATAATAGTTTAGTAGTAGAGATGCTTGGGGTAATTTACGTGTTGATGTGCTGTTTTTGTGTATGACAAGAAGGAAAAAAAAAGTCTTGCCCTTGTCATATCGTAATGCCCTTCACTGTCAATCTTGATAAGTCTTTGAACTTCTCCCACCAACATCTGACTCACCCAACACAGCAAGCCTCTGCCCCACCCCTAGCTCAAATCATGTTCCACAAATAGCAGAATTCAACACACTCCTGAGACATATCATCAAAGTTGTCTCTTTCACTCTGGATTAAGCTTGATGGTTTTCAAAACATGTATCAAACATAAAATCAGCCACATCAATCAGTCAGCTTCTCGTATCACTGCAACTCTGAATAAACTCAGGCTCCACAGACACAACACATGTTAAAGTTACAACCCACAGTTTTCTTACATACAATGGATGACCAGGAATTACTCTTCACTTAAGTCCCATCATCCATCCCACACACCATCCCCTTTATTGCATTCGCATTAACTGTATGCCCCCTTCATATTCATAATTATATTTACACCATTCACCGTACTATGTGCAATCAACACCAGATCGTCAGCATACATTAAATAAGTCAGCCTAATTAAATAAATATATCTTAACAGTGCTTCTAGTACCCTTATGAATAACACAGGATTCAGCATCACCCCGTGGTGAAACCCCTTTCTGACTGTGAAGACTTTCACATGTTGAACCCTTCTATGTTTTCATAACCATCTTTACAAGCCAGTTCTTAGGTCTTAGCTTCCAGAATGCCCACTGTAGTACTTCCATAGACACATATCATATGCCTTTCCCTAATCTAAAGATATATATCATAGTTATTTATGTCCTTAAGCAATACCGAAAACCATGTCGAAATTCATGTCCAGGAGACACCATCTTTAGTGTCGGGTAGGTATGAGTGGAGGAGGCGGGTGATAGTTTTTACAGTGGTGCAGGCAGGTTATCAGTAGGACCCTGGTTGTTCCTCTTCTCTCCTACTTACAACCACCAACTACTGCCACCCCCTCTGCCACTACAACCACCAATACCACTAGACTACCTGGCGTCCTTCTAGTCAGGTGGCTTAGCGATTTTTTCGTTACTCGGCTAATAGAAGCACCAACTATGGTATGAGCCTTCCTTAGGGCCTATTAATGAATTTTAGGAGGGGTGCCCTCAGGAAAATTTAGGAAAATATATAAAAAAAACTATATTGAAGGTGGAAAAATAGCATTTGTCTCAAATCATATAAATCGTAATTAAACGATATTGGTTGAAGATCTAAATTTGATAACACACTTATGAAAGGAAATTTAATTTTGCATCTTTTTATTCTATGCACATTTTGCATTTGATTAACCATTTACGAGATATTGATTTATTTTTTAGTTTTTGACCAATATTTTTGTAATTGTAATAACACGTTATTGGTTAAAGATACATTAAACTTGAGACGACAATTAAGAAAGGAAATTAAATTTTGCATCTGTTTCATTCGTGACACTTTTTGTATCTGATTCACCGTTTAGGAGATATTGAGCATTTTTCCAGTTTGTTATTACTTTTTATGTAAAATTTACCAATTTTTAAGAATAATATCATCATAGGCATTACATGGATAGGAAATTGTATTCTATATTCTAGTATTATATTATTATTGAACAAATCCATGAAAAATATATATATTCATAACAAATGTACAGTCATAAGCTGTAGTCAGGTGGCTTAGCGGCAAATATTGCCATTTTCGTTACACGGCGGATAAAAGCACCAAATTTTGAATGAGGCTTCCTTAGGGTCTAATAATGAATTTTAGAAGGGCACCTCCAGGAAATTTAAGAGAACTTATAAGAACCCTATATTGAAGGTGGAAAAATTGCATTTTTCTCAAATCATAAACATCGTAATTAGACGGTATCAGTTGAAGATATATTAAATTTGATACCCTACTTATGAAAGGAAATGTAATTTTGGATCATTTTTATTCAATGCACTTTTTATATCAGATTCACTGTTTATGAGATATTGAGTTTTTTTTAGTTTTTGAGCTAATGGTTATTAACCCCCTCAAACTGAAATAGTTAACTTACTGACGAGGAGGCGGACCGCACGGTATTATCACCACAACTGTCAAAATCTCACTGAGAGACCGTTAGAAATCGGAGGAACTTGGGGTTGGCACCATTCGACAGATTCAGATCTAACTTACCTAACTTACTGAGGCCTAAATGATGCTAGAGCGTCATATAACTTATTAGAGAGATAATAAGATAGGTTCATATGACGCACTAACGTCATATGAGTAGTTGGGCGGAACCACCATATGACGCTCTAGCGTCATATGAGTCGGAGGGGGTTAATTGTCATAAAACTATATTAGTTAAAGATACATCACATTTGAGATCACGATTAAGAAAGGAGATTAAATATTGCACCTTTTTCATCTGTGACACTTTTTTATTTGCTTCACCGTTTAGGAGATTTTTTTTTTTTTTTTTTTTTTTAGATTTTTTTTTTTTAAATTTACCAATTTGTAAGAAATATATAATTATAGGCATTACATGCCTATAATGATATTATTCTTAGAAATTGGTAAATGTTTCAAACAAAATTACTCAACTTTAACAAAATTAAACTCAATATCTCCTAAATGATGAATCAGATCAAAAAAAGTGTCACAAATTAAAAAGATGCAAAATTTAATATGCTTTCTTGAACGTGGTCTTCAATTTAATGCATTTTTAACCCTTAACTGGCGGCACCCGGCTATTGTCGAGTTAAATAAATGTGGCCTATGTGGCGGGTCCCGGCTATTGTCGAGTGCAATTTTGAGCATGTAATGTGCTCTGACAGAGAGCGGAGCAGTGGGAGGAGCGTAGGTTACCTCATGACCACTCACCACGGTGGCCGTGGAGCTACTGAGCTGTACTCCTTTGTACTCCACCCTCTCTCACTCGTTTCACACGTAGTAATGTAAGAAAATTACCGTATTTTACCGATTTTGCCCTTCGGTTGCACGATCGTTGCAAGACAACCAGCCATCGTAGAAGGATGGTTCTGGTGTCATTGGAAAGCTGAATTAATGCCCTTTCAGGGATGCATACTTGTATTATGCTCTGGCTCTTGTTTATGCATGAAAACGAGCACGGAAACAAGCTCGTTTACGGTAAAACCCCCCTCTGGGCGGAACATCAAATATACTCCTCCACCCGGTCTTAAGGTGTTAACCAATATCGTTTTATTACAATTGAATTTGTTTAGCTCAAAAACTAAAACAATTTAATATCTCGTAAATGGTGAATCAGATACAAAAGTGCATTGTATAAACATTATGCAAAATGTGATTTCCTTTCATATCTGAGGTATCAAATTTAATGTATCTTCAACCAATACCGTCTAATTACGATTTGTATGCTTTGAGAAAAATTCTATTATTCCACCTTCAATATAGGGTTTTTATAAGTTCTTTTACATATTCTGGAGGGCACCCCTTCTAAAATTGATAATTATTAGACCCTAAGGAAGCCTCATACAAAATTTGGTGATTTTATCCGCTGTGTAACGATAATGGCAATAGTTTCCGCTAAGCCACCTGACTACAATTTGTTATGAAAATATATATTTTTCATGGATTTGTTCATTAATAATATAATATTAGAGTATAGCATACAGTTTCTTATCCATTTAATGCCTATAATGATATTATTCTTAAAAATTGGTAAATTTTACAAAAAAAGTAATAACTGATTGGAAAAACCATCAATATCTCCTAAACGGTAAATCAGATACAAAAAGTGTCACGAATGAAACAAATGCAAAATCTAATTTCCTTTCTTAAGGGGGGTGACCTGCTTTTTGTTATTTCTGTCTTTTTCTCTCTGTCTCTGGCTTGTATCCATTCGGCCCCATTCAGCCAACTATTTTAAGACGTTTATCTCATCTAGGTGTCAATTTCTTCCTGGCGAGCCAGCAATATATGAAGAAATCCGGCTTCGCCGGAGAAATTTTTCTATCGAAAAATTTACAAATTTAGCTTCCTGTCAAACAAAAATAAAAAATATGCTGGCTCGCTATCGCTCACCAGTAAAAAATTGACACCTGGATGGGGATAAACAGTAGGCTGAATGGAGCCAAATGGATACATGCCAGAGAAAGATAGAAAAGGACAGAACAAAAACAGGTCACCCCCCTTAAGTGTGGTCTCAGATTTAATGTATCTTTAACCAATATCGTGTTATTACAATTACAAAAATGTGCTCAAAAACTAAAACAAACTCAATATCTAGTAAATAGTGAATCTAATACAAAAAGTACATGGAATAAAAAAGATGCAAAATGAAATTTCCTTTCATAAGTGTGTTGTCAAATTTAATGTATCTTCAACCAATACCATTTAATTACGATTTATATGATTTGAGAAAAATTATATCTTCCACCTTCAATATAGGGTTTTTATATATTATCTTAAATTGTCTGGAGGGCACCCCTTCTAAAATTCATTATTAGACCCTAAGGAAGCCTCATACAAAATTTGTTACTTATATCCGCCGTGTAACGATAATGGCAATATTTGCTGCTAAGCCACCTGACTATTCCTCACCTCTCGTACCCTACTGTATAATATAGCTTTGGTTCACGTTTTAAACCATGTCAAACACATGAACATATTTTGACCTGCGACGGAACAGCAAATATTATTGTTGTTATCTTGCAATTGTTGTTATTGTGTTGGTGTTGTTTCATAAGGCGGGGGGTGGGGAGTGGATTAAGACATGTTATATTTGTTAATGCTTTGTATTTAATGTGACGTTAACCACTCCGTTAGAACCGCATGGCTTGTCCTACAGTGACTCGCTAGGATCGCCAGGACAGTGGATGTGGCTACAGTTTGTGTATTGTTGTGTGCTTTATTTCATATGAAAGCTCGTGTCATGGGCAGTCCAGAAAGGCTCTTTGTTTTCACCCATGTCAAGGCTTTATATATTTAATTGTAAAGTATATGTTTTATCCTTAACTAGTAATGATAGGATCAGAGAGAGAGAGAGTAGAACAGAGTGAGAGGGGGCGCGTAGTGTTTTGCTATACTCGATGACGTCATAGCTGGCTGGCCTCGTGGGGATTGGTTGAGGGAGTTCTTTACCATGCTTGGTGACGTAATGTTTTGCTAGCTACTTTGGTAGTGGTTAGAGGACTTGTTACCGCTTTTTTCCCACACGGCTCGAGCTAGTGCGAGTATATATACAGTTCCCTCACCATTCTCTCCCTCAGATCTGGTTTCTAGAACGCATCTCTCTTATCCCTTGACACCTGTCCCCGCACTGCACCTGAGAATCTTTTCCTCTGCCTACCTCTCTCTTTTTTCCATATCTTTCACCACCTTTTATTAATATTATACCCCCTCTGGTTAACTCTGCAAAATCAGCTTCATGCTGGCCAGTTGTATTATGTGTTAAGGTCTGATATAAACTATGTATGTTTAGTTGTTAAGATAAGTTGATCACGAAGTATTGGTTGGCATTTATATTGTTTCGTACCGCTTCCTATAATTATTAGTGTTCTGCTGGATTAGATAATACTAGACTAGGGGTCTGATATTATAAGGTATTGTTTCCGATGAGTGCAGGCTTTAGTTAAAAGCTGCACGACATACCTGAGAACTGGAGTTGATTGGGTAAATTCTAGTCTGTGTGCCATTGAGAGTAGAGCATGCACGAATGAGGGTTTTTTGCCTATACCATTCTGCACTGTTCTAAGCTCGGTTGTTTTTCTTTGAGGTACGCCAGGAGAACGCTTGATACTTCGGTATTAAGGTTTCTCAAGAGAGCTACCCTTCACTATAACGTAATATTTGACGCACAGACTTGAGATTTGCACTAGGCTATGCGGCATGCCATGCGCACCAGTATCTCGTATCATTGACTCTAGCTAGACTTTATCAATCATAGTAGACATTAAGTATATTAAACCAAGTACTCTTTATGCATGCCCATTTATGATTACACAAGCATTTCGCAGCCTAGTTTGATGTATTGAGACACAAACGACTTAGGCTCTTTTTGTTGATAGGAATACTGCATTGTCGTGGCGATTATTATTGTTGTAGCGTTTAGGATATTCTTGGCTCCGACTGCATTATATATTCTGCCTTTTTGTGTGCATAGCCTGCACGAGCATTGTTCCGCTGCCTGCCTTTTTGGGTTCCATTTCCGATACGAGCATCTTTATAGTATCTAACATTTAAAGAAGATTCCTTGTTAGTGTTGAAGGACTTTAGTGCACTTTCTTTCATGCAGGAGTGCCTGACATTTATTGATTAAAGTAACGTAAGCTGTAACTTCTCTTACCACCTTACTTTGCATCCCATAACCAAGCACCTTCGGTTATAGGTAGTAATAGGCTGTTTTCACATAACGTTAAGCCTAGAGTAGACGCACATTTATTGAGAGTTTGATAGCCTATTATTGCATATAGAACTCTGGAGAGTATTTGTGTTCTTTGTTCACTGGGAATATACATCAGAGGTTGGATCTAGCGCTTTCCGTTGTAGCATTTATGCCATTACTAGTCCAATGAATAAGAGCCCTGATATATTTGAACCCCAGTCGTAACATTAAAAATAAACAAAAATCAGGCTGCATACAAAGCTTACAAATTACTGCTCCCAACGAGTATTGAAAGTTCAAATTTAAATTTCATCCATATATCATCTTACTATGAGTCATTAGTGTCCAACCCACATTATAATGTGGTTCATAAGTTTAGTTGTGCCCATATGCCAACTTTGCCCGAAAATATGTTTATTCAAAGAGTATCTGTTGATGAAATAGTTCATATTCACTCCCAAGCATAGTACAAAGGAGTACAAAGGAGTACAAAGGAAATCAAGCAACAACAGTTCTAGTGACCCTTTTAGGCTGCTTGTCCTCCAAAACACTGAGGATCAAGTGTCCAAACAGTGGTTTAGAGTGGGTAAGGGAACATTGAAAAGGGAACTACTGCCTTGCCACTAACGTGGCAGGACTAGGAAGTTAGTAGGGGACATATGGGTTAGTAACTGAGGGGAGGATAAAATAAAGTTATTCATTTACAAACGCAGTCAGTCGCGGGTTTGATGCGAGATATTTGTCTAGGCGGAATTTAAATGAATCAACGGTGCTGCAGTCTATAACGTCTCGGGGAAGCCCATTCCACAAGTTGACAACTCGATTGAAGAAGAAATTCTTAGATTCGTGTGAGTTAAAAGATTTACCAATAATTTTGCAACCGTTTCCCCGCGTGTAATTAGATTGGTCGATAGTGAAGTACTTACTACAGTTCATATTGTCGATGCCTTTGATGATTTTGAACACTTGAATTAAGTCACCTCTTAATCTGCGCTGTGTTAAAGGAAATAGATTTAATTCTCTATGACGCTCTTCGTATGGTTTGTTCTTTAGGCTAGGTATCATTTTGGTAACTCTACGTTGAACTCGTTCTAGCTTGTTTATGTCTTTTTGGTAATAAGGGCACCAGCATTGAACGCAGTATTCCAGAAAAGGGCGGACTAAGGAATTGTAAAGGGTTAGGATTACGTCTGTGGATTTATGCTCAAATGATCTGCCTATAAAGCCAATTATTTTGTTTCCCTTCTTAACAACTTCTGAACATTATTGACTCGGTTTTAGGTTACTCGATATTGTTACTCCCAGATCGGTTTCTCTGTTTACATTCTTAAGCTGAGTGCCATTCATCGAATAGTTTGCTTTCTCATTTAGGTATCCGATATGTAGTACTTTACATTTATCCGCATTGAAACTAATTTGCCAAATTTGGGCCCAATGTGACAATTTATCTAGATTGTGTTGCATATCGTCAACTTGATCTTTTGAGAGTACGCTATTTGCAATTTTTGTATCGTCAGCAAATTTTGAGATTGTACAGGTGAGACCCTCATCTATGTCGTTGATGTAAATTAGAAAAAGAATTGGTCCTAGTACCGATCCCTGGGGTACCCCGCTACTTACATTGGTCCATTTAGATGCCTTACCGTTTATGACTACTCTTTGCTTTCTGTCGCTGAGCCAATTTTCTATCCATTTCAACACACCGTCTTGTATTCCATGCGCTTTTAGTTTTAGCAGTAAACGTTTGTGGGGAACTTTGTCAAAGGCCTTTTGAAAATCAAGGTATATAATATCTACAGCTTTACTCTCATCGTAGAGGTTGAGGATATCGTGGAAGAAGTCTAAGAGGTTTGTTAAACAGGAACGTTTTTTACGAAAGCCGTGTTGAGTATCTTTAAGTATGTTATTTTCCTCTAAGTGATTTACGAGTCTGTCTCTTATGACCGTTTCTAGCATTTTACATACAACTGAGGTTAAGCTAATTGGACGATAGTTACTTGGTAGGGATTTGCTGCCTTTTTTGAATATCGGTGTTACGTTGGCTATCTTCCACTGATCAGGCATAGTTCCAGACTGCAAGGATTTATTGAATAGTAATGTCAGTGGTTTGGAGAGCTCATCCTTAGCTTCCTTTAGAACTCTAGGCGAGATGGTATCAGGTCCAGGCGTTTTATTTACCTTGAGTTTATCTAAACAATTCAATACTTCTCTCTCTATAACGGTGATATTGCTTAGAACATCTGAATTATCAATCTGAATCGGCGATGGTGTATAGTCTTAGTACTCTTTATATGTCGTCTCTGGTTGAGGGTTGATCGTTTGGACCAAATCTTGGTCTGACCCACAAGTGTGGAACGAAGGTGACGACTGCCGACGTTAATTTTTTGGTTTAGTTCCTCTTAGCTTCCCTAAGTAAAAAGTGCACTGTATCAAGGAATTGTTGTGCCAACAGTGATGTATGGGGCTGAGACATGGCTCTGAAGAAAAAGGAGAAAAGAGGGCTGGATGTGATGGAGATGAGCTGCTTGAGGAGTATGTGTGGAGTTACTCGTAGAGACAGATTGAGGAATGAAGAGATACGTAGGAGAGTGGGGCAGCAGGAACATTTGTCAGCCAGAGTGGACAGAAGGGTGCTGAGCTGGTATGGTCATGTTGAACGAATGGGAGATGAAAGGCTTACAAAGAGAATATGTGAGTCAGGTACAAGGGGAGATAGAAGGGCAGGAAGACCCCCATTGAGATGGAGAGACTGTGTAAGAAAGGCTTTGGATGATAGAGGAATGACTATAGATCAGGCAGGGGAAGTGGTGGTGGACAGGAGTGAATGGAGAATGCTTGTGAATAGTTGAATGAACACGTGGTCATTTGGAGTAAGGGGTCGGGCGCAAGTTGGACTAGATAATAGTCCATCAGGCGTCTGGCCCGGGGAGACGATTAATATGAAGGGGTGTGCCTGGAAGTGTGGTGGGAGGGCTTGTGGCTTTGGCTCCGCTGCATGTGTGCCTGCCGAGATCGGAACCTCTCCGGGTGGTCAGGGGCCGGGGGAGTGCTGGAGCGACCTTGGCAACCCTGGTCTCTGGGTCTTCTCCTGGGTGACCTGGATGTGTGAGAGTTTGTGTTTTTTATCTGTGTTTATTTTTTGTTTTATGTTGTTTTTGTGTTTTCCCTGTTCTTGCTCTGTCTTGAGTCGGCTACCCCCAAAATGGGGATTGGGCCTGAGCATATAGATAGATAGATAGATAGCTTCCCTCACATGTGCTTCTAATAGCTCGTGACTAGTTGTATGTGTTTCATGTTGTAAGTATATCTAGTTAATGTTCCTCTCTCTTGATGTAATGCAAACCATCATGACGCGTTCTAGAAACTAGAGTTTTTCAGTCAACATTGTCGGAATCCTTGGCCATAGTAGGCTATTTCTGAATGAATAATAATACAAAAATCCTGCCACTTGCTGTTGTCCTCCTTCTTTCTAGTTGCTAGTATCTGATAACAGCTACTGAATGTTGGGAATTATTTAAAGACAGTTAAATATATCATACAATGTATTCTTCTTTTACTCCTTCGTCGTATCCTACCTTCAAATTCACTTCAGTGTCTGCCACTCTTCCTTAATTTAATCTAGTTATGTGGCCTTACCATCTTTAAAAAAAAATAAATAAAAACAAAAAAATAAACAAAAATAATAATAATATCAATAATAATAATAATAATAAATAAAAACAATATGTTACATTTTAATCAATAGGTCTTCCAATTAATGTTCAAATGCAAAAGTACATTTGTATGAATTTTTATGAATATATATTAATAATAAAGGACACACACACAATGTCAATTTGGATTAATGTATATGCCAACCAAATAACATATGAAATAATTGTCATCATATCTCCCTTTGAGGAATGGAGGGATCAATCCCCCTCCCACTCAAGGGTAGAAAGACAGTTGCGAGGGTTTACAATCTGAAGTCGCAATAGTCCTCAAATTTTCATGATGTGAATATGACAACTTGTTCGATGCAAAATAATATATACTTTGTATAAATACGAGGTCATTCACCCACAACCTACAATTGAAATGAAGAGAGGCAGCGTTTTCATTTTTTGAACAAGGACCCGACCCCCTCCATACTCCCATATGGACAGTATTTTGTATTTAAGGACATATATACCTGTGGGTATCTCGTCCTCTTTGTTATATGATAAATTACCTAACATAAGTGTATGTAAACATAATGTATGTACAGTATATCATATAACAATAAACTTATTTGAATTTAATTGACAGACGCACAAACATTCATATATAAACGCCATTATATTATACGGGAGACAACTGATCTTCTAGGCTATATTGTATATGGCATGAGAACAAGACGACTTTATTCCCAGACCACATATTATGCTAATCATTTCTGTAAGAGGCCGACAGAAGGTGTTGTCAAGATAATAAGCATTTAGTCATAGGAGCCACCACTGGTTATCACCCGTAACCCAACCTTCACCCTATTACCAGACCGCTATCACTGCCGTCATCTCTCTACTAGGATTCATCGGTGTGTGTGTGTGTGGTTAGCGAAAGTTTAGGCGAAGAGTTCAGCTTTGTCAGAAGAAGAAGTGAATGGTAGTGCCGTCAGATTGGAAAAGGGGAGGGAAAAACGAGGAAGAAAATTTGTTTGAGAGCTTTTTGGCTAGATGCCAGAAAGCTTGGGAAGAGCTAGAGTTGGATAGTTTAGTGAATTTGTTATTGATGAAAGAGTGTTGGGCGAGTTGAAGAACAGATTGGCTTGATTCTGGGCAGAAACACAGGAAGTATGAGATTCTTGAATTTGAAGGCATTGGTACCATTTGAATGCTTCCTCCATATTGTGGGCAGCAGTTGAACAAGCGTGAGTATACCAAGATATTTTTGCATAATCTGAGAGAAAGAAAATCGAAAGTATGCTTCCATGCCCGAAAGGATTGCCTTGGTAATGCGTTCAGCATTCTCCGAGGGTTCCAGGAATCCCGGCCACGGAAGCAAAAAACATTCCATGGGAAGTCAAAGAAGTAGTGCCGAAGAGCCTCCCAGTCGGCAGCGCCAAAGTGCCACAAGCACCGCCGGCTGGGAGGATCGGGTGGCCATACGGGAGAGATAGGACAGGTGACAGAGATAAGTTTATGATCTGTAACGCCTGCCAGCGTTGGCAGAATCACCTCCCGGTAGCCACTAGCGCTCGCCAGGGCAGTGAACTGGGCTACAGTCTATCTACAATGTTGTACTTTCTTTCTTGTGAATCGTCATGTCACAGGCAGTATAGAAGTGGTCTTTATTTTCGCCTGTGACAATGCATTATATTTTATTATCATGAGTTGAACAAAAGATGCATTGTAGTGAAGGAGAGAGAAAGAGCGAGCGGCAGCGAGGGGGTAGTGAGTGTTGCTTCCCTCCCCCCTCCTCCTCTGGTTCTAATGACGTCATGCGCACCAGATCCGAAGAGTTGATGGAGAAATATCGCAAGATGATCCAGCACTACAAAAACAAGTCAAGGAATATCATCATCTCAGGTATTCTCCCCAAGATCGACGCACCTGACAAATTCTACGACAAGGCCTTCAGCACAAATAGCCGACTAAAATATTTGTGTCTGAGGGAAGAAGTTGAATTCATCAACCTCTGGGACAACTTCTACAACCAGCCTACTCTGTTCCGCAAGGATGGCACTCATCTAAACCCTGTGGGTTCAGCACGCATGGGTCGTCTCCTACACGAAGCAGTCCGCAGCCATGGATCAAAAAACGCCATCCGAGAAGAAGCAGCAGTGACATAAATCATCCAACGCCAAGAAAAAAACAGAGGAAACCGAGGACCACCAGCGATAAGGACCGAAGACAGCGAGGACCGAGGACAGCCATGAACATAAATGTAGATCCGACAAGAACCAAAAATATTATTAAAGAGCGTTCCGTGAGTTCTAAAATAACAAATTTAAAGGTGTTCTATGCAAACGCTCGTAGCATACGCAATAAATTTTCAGATTTAGAGGAGCTAGTGTTTACAGAAAATTATGATGTGATTGGCATAACAAAATCTTGGCTCAATACAGAAGATAGAGACTTTTTAGCAGAGTATTCACTTCCCGGTTATGTAATGTTTGAGAAAAGCCGAATAAATCGAAATGGAGGTGGCGTTTTACTTTATATCAAAGAAAGTCTTAACCCTACCCTCTTGTCAAAACCTCAAATTGTGAACGTCGATGCATCTTTTGTGCTAATAAAGAATAATAAAGGTACAAAAATAATAATTGCATTAATATACAGACCTCCAGCTCAATCAGTGCAAACTGACCGAGAAATTTACGAACAAATTGCAGATGTAAGTAACTCACATGATACCGTAATTTTTGGCGACTTTAATTTACCTGTGACCAAGTGGGGCGATACTCTTACTTCACACTCCGGACATGACTTGTATACGAACTTGCAAGAGAGTTCGCTTTATCAATTTGTTCGAACGCCAACCCGTGGTAATAACGTTCTTGACATTGTACTTGCAACAAAAGAAGAATTAATAGAGAATTTGAATGTTGGTGATGAATTCAGTAACAGCGACCATCGTACGATAACTTTCACTTTAAAGTTTACTAGTAACGAACCAAATAGTAGCATCGAAAAAGTCCCTAATTTCAAGAAAGCAAACTTCCATAAACTTAGAGCTATGTTTAAAGAAACTGACTGGAGCTTTTAATTCACAATAACGACATAAATACATCTTGGAAGTTATTCGAAGCCACTTACCTAAAAGCAGTGCAAGACTGCATACCATCGAAAATACGGCGTCCAGGCCATAATAATAAGCCCAAATGGTGGAATAAAGATATTTCAAACTGCCTGCTTGCTAAAAAATTTGCTAATGATAGATTAAAATCCTCACAAAATGACGAAGAACGGCTGAAATTTGTAGAGCTATGACGCAAAGCCAAAAAGTTAATTAAGCAAAGTAAAAAGACGTTAGAGTTACATATTGCGAATCAAAGTAAAACAAACCCGAAAGAATTCTATAGTTATATCAGAAAGAAAAAAGTAGTTACTTCAACTGTTGGACCATTAGTCGATGAAAATGGAGAATACACCAAAGACGAAGTACAAATGAGTAATGCCCTCAATACCTTCTTTGCATCAGTTTTTACAACAGAAGACCTCAGTGATATCCCTACACCATCGCCGATTCAGATTGATAATTCAGATGTTCTAAGCAATATCACCGTTACAGAGAGAGAAGTATTGAATTGTTTAGATAAACTCAAGGTAAATAAAACGCCTGGACCTGATACAATCTCGCCTAGAGTTCTAAAGGAAGCTAAGGATGAGCTCTCCAAACCACTGACATTACTATTCAATAAATCCTTGCAGTCTGGAACTATGCCCGATCAGTGGAAACTAGCCAACGTAACACCGATATTAAAAAAAGGCAGCAAATCCCTACCCAGTAACTATCGTCCAATTAGCTTAACCTCAGTTGTATGTAAAATGCTAGAAACGGTCATACGAGACAGACTCGTAAATCACTTAGAGGAAAATAACATACTTAAAGATACTCAACACGGCTTTCGTAAAAAACGTTCCTGTTTAACAAACCTCTTAGACTTCTTCCACGATATCCTCAACCTCTACGATGAGAGTAAAGCTGTAGATATTATATACCTTGATTTTCAAAAGGCCTTTGACAAAGTTCCCCACAAACGTTTACTGCTAAAACTAAAAGCGCATGGAATACAAGACGGTGTGTTGAAATGGATAGAAAATTGGCTCAGCGACAGAAAGCAAAGAGTAGTCATAAACGGTAAGGCATCTAAATGGACCAATGTAAGTAGCGGGGTACCACAGGGATCGGTACTAGGACCAATTCTCTTTCTAATTTACATCAACGACATAGATGAGGGTCTCACCTGTACAATCTCAAAATTTGCTGACGATACAAAAATTGCAAATAGCGTACTCTCAAAAGAACAAGTTGACGATATGCAACACAATCTAGATAAATTGTCATGTTGGGCCCAAATTTGGCAAATGAGTTTCAATGCGGATAAATGTAAAGTACTACATATCGGATACCTAAATGAGAAAGCAAACTATTCGATGAATGGCACTCAGCTTAAGAATGTAAACAGAGAAACCGATCTGGGAGTAACAATATCGAGTAACCTAAAACCGAGTCAACAATGTTCAGAAGTTGTTAAGAAGGCAAACAAAATAATTGGCTTTATAGGCAGGTCATTTGAGCATAAATCCAAAGAAGTTATCCTAACCCTTTACAATGCCTTAGTCCGCCCTCTTCTGGAATACTGCGTTCAATCCTGGTGCCCTTATTACCAAAAAGATATAAACAAGCTAGAACGAGTTCAACGTAGAGTTACCAAAATGATACCTAGCCTAAAGAACAAACCATACGAAGAGCGTCTTAGAGAATTAAATCTATTTCCTTTAACCCAGCGCAGATTAAGAGGTGACTTAATTCAAGTGTTCAAAATCATCAAAGGCATCGACAATATGAACTGTAGTAAGTACTTCACTATCGACCAATCTAATTACACGCGGGGAAACGGTTGCAAATTATTGGTAAATCTTTTAACTCACACGAATCTAAGAATTTCTTCTTCAATCGAGTTGTCAACTTGTGGAATGGGCTTCCCCGAAACGTTATAGACTGCATCACCGTTGATTCATTTAAACTCCGCCTAGACAAATATCTCGCATCAAACCCGCGACTGACTGCGTTTGTAAATGAATAACTTTATTTTATCCCCCCCTCAGTTACTAACCCATCTGTCCCCTACTAACTTCCTAATCCTGCCACGGACATTAGTTCCAGGGCAGTAATTCCCTTTCCAATGTTCCCTTACCCACTCTAAACCACTGTTTGGACACTTGATCCTCAGTGTTTTGGAGGACAAGCAACCTAGAAGGGTCACTACATCTGTTGTTGCTTGATTTCCTTTGTACTCCTTTGTACTTTGTACTCCTTTGTACTCCCTCCTGGAGGAGTCCCTCGCCCGCGTGATCTTTCTCGGTTTTGATTGGCTGGTGGTTCCTGGCGCCTTCTGCAGGCCTGCTGTCTGGTGACGTAGCGGCCTGTGATTGGCTGTCCACCATGCCTTTGTGTGATCCTGGGGTCCCGAGGAGCTACTCTCTTCAGAGCTTGCCTGACCAGCATACCCTTCACATCTCCCCTTGCTACCTGTCCCCGACTTCTACCTATAGAGCACTTTCTCTCTCTCTCAACTTCTTACCTCTCATTCTTCCACTCTATTTAACATCATAACTCCCCTTTGGTTCTGCACGATTTCATATATCGGCCATCGTATTATATGCTGAAGCTCTCAGATATTACATGTTTAGTTAGGCATTTTGGAGGGGTTACCATTTTGTCTGTAGAGGTTCGATACACTCACGGTGTCTCCCTACCTATTCCTTGGCTGTTTGCTGGGCTATTTAATGCTAGACTGGGGTAAGGCTACTTGTGTTGTGATTTCTGATGTGTACCAGGCTTTGTTGAACCTGTACAATCGCAACGGAGACGTGGGAAGCCTAGGTGGTCTTTCTGACTGTGTACCTTGTGAGTTTAGCACTGTGTTGCGAGTGAGGGCTTTTGCCTCTGCCACCCAACACTGTGCTAACTCGTTTTGCTTTGACTTTGAGAGGGTCGCCAGGAGAGAACCAGATACTAGCGATCTGGATCTCTCAAGAGAGCACCCCGTCATTTAACGTAATTTGGCCGCACAGTCTTCAGGACCTCACTAGGCTACGAGCCGCTTGCTCAGCCATTGTTTCCTAGCCTACGACATCCCAGCTAGACTTTATTAGCCTAGCAGACACCCGATTAGGATCATAAGCTCTTATGTTATGTATGCAGCATTTTTATTCACGTTGACTGTAAGCCTTGGTTGTTGTTGAGTTGCACAACCCGAGCAGGCTTTTTGAGTTGCCTGAGGAAGTACTTCTTTTGTTGTTGGAGATAATACTATTGCGCATTTATTATTATTCCCGTGCCTGTTAACCCTGTATGTCCCTACACTTGTCATATCCTGTTCCTGCTTTAGATAACAGTTGAAAATCCGATTCGATCATCTTACGCAGCATCAGACTCTCTTCAGAAGATTCCTGCTCGATGCTTTAGTACTTTCATTCACTTTCTTTAATATAGGAGTGACAGTTTATTATTGTTTAGAGTAACTTTAATTATACCTTCTTCTTGTTTGCATTAAATCATTGCAGTGATTTAATTAAGCTTTCTATCTTTTTCCTTGTATACTTTACTAACATAATTGTATGTTGTTGTGATCAGGCTGTATCAGAGATCATCAGCCTGTAGTAGTAGTGCATTTATACCGAGTTATAGGATACCCCGCTATCGCAGATTTAACTCTGGAGGGTATAGGTGTTTTTGTGCGCCGGCATTATAAGTTCGAGGGTTGGATCTAGTGTTACCGTTGTGGCTGTGTGCTTTTCTAGTCCAATGATTAAGATCCCTTGTTTTATACGAGTCCCGGTCGTAACAGGTCAAAGGAGCCCAAAGGAGAGACAAAGTTGACAGTAGAAGAGGAAGGGTTGGAGGTTAGAAAGAAGTCGAGTTTGTTGGGCCGATCTCCGACAGATCCTTCCTAAACTGTGCAAAATGTTTAATGACAACCAGAATATACTGACAAAATACGTCATAATTTTCACAGTGTTAATTACTCTTCACGGTAGTTTCTTCCACATCAAATTCGATTAACCAACACTTACTTAAAGGGAAGGTGTTAAGTTTGCTCCCTAGACCTCCATCAAGCTTAAAAATACTAGCCCCATAACCCTGCTTCTATGTACATTTTTCGGTAGGGAAATGTTCCGGCCGAAGGATGATTTCTACTATATTACAGGCTCGCTTTCGCTCGCCATGAAAAAATGGACACTCAAATGGATAGAGAGGTCTTATAATTGACATATATATGGTGACAGGTCTTAAAATCGCTAAACTAATGTATCGGACGTCTTATAATGTCAAAACTAATGAGACTAAACCTGAGGGAGAAGGCGGTCCAGAAAAAAACCCTAAAAGAAAATTCTCCCCTTAACCTAGCCTTTCATATCAAACAACCTATACTATTGTTTAACCTAACCAATAATAATGGGGGTAGCACACAAGAGATTCTGCCCTTAACCTAACCTTTCATATCAAACAACCTATACTATTGTTTAACCTAACCAATAATAATGGGGGTAGCACACAAGAGATTCTCCCCTTAACCTAACCTTTCATATCAAACAACCTATACTATTGTTTAACCTAACCAATAATATTGGGGGTAGCACACAAGAGATTCTCCCCTTAACCTAACCTTTCATATCAAACAACCTATACTATTGTTTAACCTAACCAATAATATTGGGAGTAGCACACAAGAGATTCTCCCCTTAACCTAACCTTTCATATCAAACAACCTATACTATTGTTTAACCTAACCAATAATAATGGGGGTAGCACACAAGAGATTCTCCCCTTAACCTAACCTTTCATATCAAACAACCTATACTATTGTTTAACCTAACCAATAATAATGGGGGTAGCACACAAGAGATTCTCCCCTTAACATAATGTTCTACAGCTCTATTATGGTAGGTTTTAAGTGTATCTATTTGTTTATATAACATCTCAGGCTTCAACGGAGTAATGTATCGTCTATTTTGTTACCAATATGCATGCTCTCTCTCTCTCAATCTGTCTATGTGTGTGTGTGGTGTCTGCGTAAACAACAGCAGGAAATTGCGTTCCTGTGATGGCTTAGCTGGTGTTTAGTTATATATATACCAATTTATGTATTTATTAATTAATGTGCTTATCTATATATTTATGTTTAGCATCCATCCCGCATCAGTCGATCCCGTCACTGTATATGTTCTCTATAGTTACCCTTCAATACTTAAGGGAGCCCACCTCGCTTTTTTTTCTCTTTCTCTCCCTCTCTCTTTGTCTTGCATCCATTCGGCCCCATTCAGCCTACTGTTTTAAGACAAAATTGTCAATATTTTCCTGGCGAGCGGTAGCGACCCAGCATATATATATATATTTTGTTTTGACAGCAAGCTAAATTTGTACATTTTTCGATAGAAACATTTCTCGGGCGAAGCCGGATATCTCCATACAATGCTGGCTCGCTATCGCTCGCCAGGAAAAAATCGACACCTGGATGGGGGTAAACGTCTTAAAACAGTAGGATGAATGAGGCCGAATGGAGAGAACAAAATAAAAACCCGGTGACACCCCTTAATTTACTCCAGCACAAACCACCGTTCTCCACCTCCCTATCTTACCATCGACCATTGCCCAATGCCTCGTCCTATTTCCCTCAACCCTTCCGAACCACTGATTTTATGGTCGCCTCCAGCAGGGTTACCAAGTCTATAAGACAAATAGTATAAACATGGTCCTTCAAAGTTGTTAGAATAATGGATTAATCGCAAAAACTGATTAGTATATCTGGGAACATTTTATACATGTTAATATGCAGGTACACATACAGACACTATGTTAACTTACACCAGATCTTTGTTTTCTGCTAGATCAATAACAACGGTTGTGAGGAAAGAGGAACGGATAAAACCTCAAGAATATCAACTGATATTGGCGAACATTTCTAGATTATCGCTGTTGCAATAAGACGATAAATGAAAATAAAATCGTTACTACGATATTTGTATTTAATTTTTCAAATTGTTAATGGTAGACGTTTCCAAACTATGTAGCTGACGATAATACTGTGTATATATAATTCATATTTGTTCACCAACCCACAAACTAACTCACAAATAAACCTAATGAAATCAATTAAACTAATGAATATAATTATGTGGTACTCCTATTTCAGTGTAACTATATTAAGGCAAGTAATGCTTCACTATGTATTTCAGTGCAACTATAAGGTAGGGATTGCTTCACTATGTATTTCTTTGAGGCATATACTCACGCAATCAATCATGGACACATATGGATATTATTCCTGTGGTTTTACCACTCGGTAATCCATCTACTAACTGGGTGATAAATTGTCCCCTAGAAATGTACTGTATTACCAGTTTTCAAAACAAACAATTAATATAACGCAATAATGTAATAATGTTTACTTTTTCAAATAACATTCAGGAATTAAGCTGTACTAGGGGAGCACATAATTACAGTAGAGTATAGTGGATAAGTCGATATGTTGGTAACCCTAAATGTTCACGCCTGGTCATATTAAATCTCCGAGTCCACCAACACCTCGGGGGCACCATAATTATTATGTTATCAGCATCTTCACTACAGGTAAACTCTCACCCAATTATTCGGTTATCAGCTGGACTGGTAAGCACGTCAGCCTCATTCTATTAAGGGGGGTCACCGGCTTTTTTGTATCTCTATTAGTTGCTCTCTTTCCCGGTCTTGTATCCATTTGGCCCCATTCAGCCAACTGTTTTAAGACGTTTATCCCCACCTAGGTGTCGATTTCTTCCTGGCGAGCGATAGCGAGCTAGCATTGTATGGAGAAATCCGGCTTCGACGGAGAAATTTTTCTATCGAAAAATTTACAAATTTAGCTGGCTGTCAAAACAAAATAATATATATGCTGGCCTCGCTCTCGCTCGCCAGGAAAATATACAACTGGATGGGGGTAACGTCTTAAAACAGTAGGCTGAATGGGGCCGAATGGATACAAGCCAGGGAAAGAGAGAAAGATAAAACAAGCCGGTGACCCCCCTTAATATATTTCTGTAATGTGGTGGGCTTTGCATACTAATCCACTGTATTATTTGTATATATTTGTTTACTTGGGTGCTCAGTCTAACCTCACCTCATCTAACTTAAATTAATGATTAAATGTATGTTGTTCTAGTTGATTACATTTTGTTGTTCTAGTAAAACTTGAGGACTCGTGAACGTTGAATGTTTCCATAATATTTCAATATAATTTATGCACTTCGAGAACTTACAATCAAATGTTTACAAAAAGTGTTGTTGTATTTGTTTCATTCCTTATAATAATGGCTTTGGGTTATTAAGCGTGATCGTGTACTCAACCTTTAACTGTGTTGGTGGTGTAATGGTTTAGATGTTTGTGTTCTGGGTGTGGTGTCCCGAGTTCGAATCCCGGGAGGACCATATATGCTTTCATTAGTTTATTCAAGTACATTGGGGTTTGTAATTGATGATTAATGTTAAGAACGGGGAGTTACTTATTAGCTATAAGATTATCAGGTATGATATACAAACAGTGTTGGCTTATGTGAACGAACCTGTCTTTACCAAACGTATCCTAAGCTAATTCGTTCTAACCAAACATAGCCTAACTTAACGTAGACATTTTAAGACTATAGCCATATAGTATGGTGATTTTAGGACCTTTCACCCTTTTTCTTTGTCAATTTTATAACCTGTTGTAATTATTAACAATGGTAAGCAATATCAAGTCTGCTATTCAAGAGGAACCGGCCTAGACATTTTTCTACCAACATATGTACATTTTCATCTCGAAGGAGGCGTCCTGAGGGTGATATCTTAAGCTGCATGGAAGCCTAGCGAGCAAACTAAAAACGCACGAAACGCATACTGACTTTGTCTGTGATCATCTTTCTCGAAATTAATTAGGCCACAGCAAAAACTTGCAATTTACATTGGCTTGTTATCAAAATGATGCCAGTGTTGTATTAGTCGTGTGCTTGGATTTAAAGAGTCTCTCTTATATATCGTTGTCTTTGGTTCCCATTTACAGTATGGTTATAGTTTTATCTAGACAATCACACCATTATATTAGTTTAGCTCAATTAGGGGTTTCCTTCATATCGTTCTGTATAATACAAATATATAAATTTACTCTGCATTCACACAGAAGGGGCTAACATTAATGACCATAATTTATTATTGTTGCCTAAATCATGTCGGATGTAGACTAACAGACGTATTTATCAAATACATTAGTTGTGTACACATACATACATACATACATAACATTTTAAGACTGCGTGCTCCACACATACGTGCAGTTAAAGTCTCTTGTCCTAATGGCGGCGTTCCAGGCAACCCTGTTAAGGGCTGCTTCACTTGTCAAGTTTTTGGATTTAAGATCAGCACGTATAGTACGATCCCAGGTATTCCTCGGTCCACCCCTTGGTGCAGCTCCCTCTACAATCACAGCCCTGCATTTGTTCACCCAATTTTGTTCATCCATTCTCTCCACATGTCCATACCATCCCAGTCTACCTGTACGCATCACCTCGCTAATACTCTTTATACCTAAACGTCTCCTCAGCTCAACATTTGTTATTCTATCCTGTATCCTGGCCCCACACATCCATCTCACCATTCTCATCTCATTACGTTCCATTCTGTTGACATCCTCTACTTTAACGGCCCATGTTTCTGAGGCATACGTCATTGCACTTCTAACACATGAGGCATACACCTTTCCCTTTCAGGGGGAGAGGCATTCTTTTCATGGTCAGTATTGGCTGCAGTTCTCTGAACTTCCCCAAGCCACATCTAATTCTAGCAACAGTGGCAGCCTCGGCCCCACCACCGGCAGAGATGGTATCTCCTAGGTAACAAAACTTGTTCACCAGCTCCAATGACTCATTTCCAAAATTCACAGCCACAGGATCATCACTTAGCACAAGCTCGCCTTTGCACACTACGCACTCAAATTTCTCTATTTCTGACTTATCCTTCGGCATGGGTCCCTTTATTCTAGTACAGCGCTTACTTCCATGGTGTACCCAGCCTCATCAGATGCTACATTGAATCGCGTTAACGCCCACACCCTTTCCACACACTGCACATGGGTATGCACCGCTCTTTCCACATTGCTTCGTCTCAATCTAGAATGCATAACCTTGGTTTTGTTAATATTAACTCTTAAACCCTTGCTCGCCATGCCCTCTCTCCATTCCCTGAATTTGGCCTCAGCATCTTGCATACTGTCAGCTATTAGGACTAAATCGTCTGCATAAACAGTTCCAACGGGAGTCCGCCTCTAAACTCTAGACAGTGCGTCCTGGACCATAATAAAGAGGACCCCCTCCTCTTTATTATTAACACTGAATCCTGATGGACTCCAACATGAACTGCGAACTCATCACTCAGTACACCCTTCACCCTCACCGCACTTCGCGAATCCTCATACATCTTCATTATCACACGCACCAGCCACTCATCCACACCAAGTTTCCTCATAGCCCACTGCACAACATCTCTAGGCACCCTGTCAAAGGCCTTCTCCAGGTCTACAAATACAAAGTAAAGATCCCTGCCTTTTAGTAAGTATCTTTCCTGTATCTGCCTGACTATAAAGATCGCATCGGTTGTACCTCGTCCTGGCATAAAACCAAACTGCATATCATCAATGGAGATGCTTTGCCTGATCAAACCCTCAAAGACTCTCTCACAGACCTTCATGATTTGGTCAAGCATTTTCAGGCTTTTATCATCTTAGCGACAATGTCAGAGCACCCTGGAGCTTTACCGTCCTTCATTTTATTGCTTGCGTTGCTCACTACAGCTGGTGCTATCAAAAGAGGGGGTCCAGCAATTGGTTTTTCGATACTAAGCATTGTATAATTTGCATAGGACACATTTAAACAAAACACATAATTTTGTTTATATAATTTTACATATTTCATCACAACCCTGTATCGTATGTAACCTTGTATATTCAAATAAACCCGTGTATGATGTGTATCCTTGTGTATTCTAACAAACCCATGTATTGTTTATAACCTTGTATATTCAAGTAAACCCGTGTATGGTGTGTATCCTTGTGTATTCTAACAAACCCGTGTATCGTGTATACCCTTGTATATTCAAATAAACCTGTGTATGGTGTGTATCCTTGTGTATTCTAACAAACCCGTGTATCGTGTATACCCTTGTATATTCAAATAAACCTGTGTATGGTGTGTATCCTTGTGTATTCTAACAAACCCGTGTATGGTGTGTATCCTTGTGTATTCTAACAAACCCGTGTATCGTGTATAACCTTGTATATTCAAATAAACCAGTGTATGGTGTGTATCCTTGTATATTCTAACAAACCCGTGTATGGTGTGTATCCTTGTGTATTCTAACAAACCCGTGTATCGTGTATAACCTTGTATATTCAAATAAACCCGTGTATGGTGTGTATCCTTGTGTATTCTAACAAACCCGTGTATCGTGTATAACCTTGTATATTCTAACAAACCCGTGTATGGTGTGAATCCTTGTATATTCCAACAAACCCGTGTATGGTGTGTATCCTTGTGTATTCTAACAAACCCGTGTATCGTGTATAACCTTGTATATTCTAACAAACGCGTGTATGGTGTGAATCCTTGTATATTCCAACAAACCCGTGTAACCTTGAGCAATGAGGGCAGTAAAGGTAAGACAGAAGATGACAGCAAGTACCGGGGCAAAAACAAAAGGAATGGGGCTGGTGAGACGGAAAAAAATGGCGTGGCTAACATGGTCATCACGGTGCTGCCCTACAGTTAGTGGGGGGTAACGGAGGGGGTGGTGGGTGTGGGGAGAGTGGATAACCAAGTTTGTCATAAGGCAACTAGGAGGTTATCTACCAAATGGATAATGATAACATATAATGTTAATATAATAAAGGCCGCATAATTATCCACAGCCAGAACTTGTGTTGTATTATCTGTATGCGGTTGCAATCTATCCTGAAAGGTAGAAGGTGAACCCGCCCCTCTGTTTACTATATTTAAATATATTGGCATCATTTTAAGCATACTCTGGATATTAGTAGTGGATTATATTTGGGTTAGAAAGGATCTCTAAGCAATAAAAGGAAACACTAAAATAAAGTACCTCATATAAACTTTTGCTTCGGACAGGTTCTTCCCAATGTTTCCATTATAGTTAAATGATGGTAAGGTGAAGTAAAACCCAATCGTACTAAAGGGGTTAACACTACAAGCAAATATATTGATAGTTGTAAGGTTACTTTTAATTTATTAATATACTATTCTTATTATTATTGTTAAATATGTTACTGCTCCTTTGCCTTCCCTAATCCCCTTACCCAGCGATACCAAGACATCCACACTCCTAAACGGCCACAGCCTCCTACCCTAACCTCACTCAATATAACCTAAATAATAATATAATCTATATACTAACCAGACACAATCTAGTTATACCTAACCAACTATAACCTAATCAAACCAAACCAAACTGACACCAACCAAAGCTGATGAGCATTGTGGCCGTTAAGGATTGTGGCCGTTTTGATTCTGGCCATTTATGAGCCTGCTTCCCGGCAATCAACACCAATCATCAGAAATAACTACTCATGTTTCCCTATCAGAAGTTAAACATTATTTCACTACAAGAAACCCACCGACTTCAGTCAATCAAAAATTGTATTTTCATTCATTCGGGGAGGGAGGGGAGGGGGCATATATATTTGTTATTATTTAATATATATGTTTTTAGTTTGTTTCCTAGACCTCTATCAAGCTTACATTTCCCCACCCGATATAAATTTGTAAATTTGTTGGTAACAAATTGTCACAGCCTTTGGTTCCTACTAAATTACAGGCTCCCTATCGATATCCAGGAAAACACTTACTCCTATGTGGCACGAAAGGTCCAAATATTGACAAGAAATTGGGCTGAAAGATCTGAAAATCTCCAATCGAATGGGGCGAACACCTTAAAATGTCATAACTAATGGGGCTAAGCATGAGAGAGAAGGTAGTCCTAGAAACACAAATACCTCCCCTTAACTTAATCATCTATGCCACGCAAGCCATCCACATTTCTGCAGCCCAACCATTCCCTGCACTCTATTAAATCAGTGAACCCTTCACCAACCCCTACCGAACCATTGATGTATTGGACTTTTACTTTCATGTAGATATACCGTGTTGATGCTGGCTTTAACCCTTTCGTTGCGGGTGACGTTCCGGAACGTCCTGGCAAGTTACAGCAATGTCCAGGCTTTAACACCTTAAGAGCGGCCTAGGCGGTATATAATATGTAGCCACCAGCGGGGTGTTTTTACCCAAAATAGGGCTGTTTACGTGATCATTTTCATGCCTAAATAAGATCCAGAGCGTAAAACAAGTATCTATCCCTGAAAGGGCATAAACAGAGCTCTCCAATGACACCACAACGATCCTTTTATGACCGCTAGTTTTCTTGCAACAACCGCGCAACACGAGTGCAAAAAGCATGTAATTCGGTACTTTCCCCATACAATTCAGTATGTAGCGAGTGAGAGAGGGAGGGAGGAGGTGGGATTCGTGTCAGTAGGTTCGCCGCGGTGGTCTGGAGCAGTCATACGCTCGCTACTCTCCTGCCACCACTTGTCTCTCTCTCTCAGCAACATTACGTGCTAAAATTGCCACACGACCTATGTCGCGCGCCGCCAGATAGTCCAGATTTATTATACTCGACTTATGTTGCGCGCCGCTAGTTAGGGGTTAAAAGCCTGTAAAAAACATAAAAATCGAGTGTCAATGGGCGGGAGCATGAGGGGCCCACCTCCGACCCTCAGAGCACCGAGCGGCTCACTGATGTTGACTGTGTCTCGCGCGAGTCTCTCTCTGTGTCTCCCAGCAGTGTAGCGAGCGAGTGTTACATAATAGCGGGTTTCCCGCGTTTCACTGGCACCACTGCGGGTGAACCAGACCACGTACGGGACCCGTTCTGATGTCATTTTGAAGCTATTCTCGCCTAGTTTTCGGCAGAATACACTTAATTTAATGCAGATGCTTGATTTATCATTCAGGAGTGCCTGAATATGCCCTAAATAGCCCAAACATAGCCGCAGCCAAAGGGTTAAAGGGTGTGTGTGTTTGTATGTGTTTTTTTTTTTTTTTTTTACTTGAGGTCTAATGTGGAACCTACAGTATACCCATAATACATAAATAGGTAAATGTATAATCAATATAAATTAAGATTCAGCCCCTAGACTTCATGTACTCCATCCAATTAATTCAAACCATTCACCTCAATCCACCAGTACTATTCATTCTATTTCAAGAACAAATAATATTTAAACTCAATAGAAGCCACTTCTCTCCACCAAAAGTAAATACCAATTATTTCCGAAATTTACCTCTTTATTTTAAAATAAAGTAGATGTCAAATTTATATTAATTTGTTGATGGATTATAAACTTATTACTAATAAACTATAATCTCCAAATTGAACTTTAATTTAAAATAAAGAGGTAAATTTCGGAAGATATTAGTATTTGCTTTTGGTGGAGAGAACTTCTATTGAGTCAAAGCTATACTAATTTGTTGATGGATTATAAACTTATTACTAATAAACTATAATCTCCAGATTGAACTTAACCCCTTGCGAAATATGACTTATTTTGGCAGGTTATCTTGGCTATCATTAGACGATTTCAAACAGCTTATGAAAGACCTGTGGGAATTAAAAGGTAAAGTCCATACCATTTAATCTTCGACATTTATATAGGCTTTCAAATCTTATTGAAATCGTCTAACAATAGCCAAATTACCTGCTAAAGCGCGTCATAATCCTGAAGGGTTTAAGTACCTCAATACAAATCGGAGCTAAACACACCTTGCAGGCAGAACACACACATTAACATCTAATCGTCTCGTTGTAATACTAAAGGAAAATATCATATTGTCTTGGTTGACAATCGCGATTTTCGACCCATTTAATTTAATTTGATTAATTCATCATTATCGTTGATACAAAAAAGTATATTAAATGTGTTTGTTCTCGAACATAATCCAGGCAAATTGATGGATATTTGGAGAATGATCGATAACACAAATAATATCCAGTACTATTATAATATTGGGAAAGTTCCTTTACGTTGTGTATAATCAAACATAAAAATTGTGTATCACAGGATATAAATGTGCATTTTCAAAGAAGCACTCTTCTAGTTATGTGGTTTTAGTTGTATCTTTAAATTAAATGGCAGTAAATTATTGTCACTGTCGGTTGTGAAGAACGCTGTGAGTTAGTCATAAAATTAATCACGGTACGCATCAATAAACAGAATGACAAGGCATATTATACAGGCAAAATCATGTTTTCTAAGTACTGCTACGTGCTTAACCCTCCAGACCCGGCGCCCTTAGCTCGCGACTGTACTGTGGTACCGGGTGTTTTGGTGACTATTAGGCTATGTTCACTCACCTGTAACTCAATAAATACGGCATGTATTGTTATGAATAAAAAAATAAAATGTTCCACAAACCTTCCTCTGTAGAATGCCGTTGATTAGAGGTCTCTAGCCCCAGTGCTTGCATAATGGCGAGCGCGGGAAGTAGAGTGATTTTCGGTGGAAAATTCTTCCCGCATTCGGATGCGTTGCCCCCGCCCCGGCTACCACGCACATAGCCCCTCGTCGCGCCAAGGTGTTTACCTCCCATAGACGATTTTAGTGTTTGATATTGACAATGTGATTTTTTTTTTTTTTTATAGTTATTTTGAGGCCAATTATATAAAGTATATGTATTAGGGTATCACTGTCACTAATATTGCTCATTTTCACTCGATACCGTACGTTTTATTAGTAATTGAGGTAGGTTATTGTTATATTAGGCACTGATTATTCGTTATCACAGGTGTTTATTATACATTGGCAATCAAATATTAGGTCTTGTGTCACTTTCACTTTGGTAAATAACTAAATATGCTTTAGAGAGTGTCACTGTCACTGATAATGCTCATTTTCACTCGATACCGTACGTTTTATTAGTAATTGAGGTAGGTTATTGTTATATTAGGCACTGATTATTCGTTATCACAGGTGTTTATTATACATTGGCCATCAAATATTAGGTCTTGTGTCACTTTCACTTTGGTAAATATGTTTTAGAGAGTGTCACTGTCACTGATAATGCTAATTTTCACTCGATACCGTACGTTTTATTAGTATTTGATGTAGGTTATTGTTATATTAGGCACTGATTATTCGTTATCACTGGTGTTTATTATACTTTGGCCATCAAATATTAGGTCTTGTGTCACTTTCACTTAGTTATATGCTTTGTAAACGTTTTATATACAATTTATTGTCTTTTTTTCACTGATTTATATATTTTGTTACGTAATGAGCGGGGTTCGAACCCATAACATAAAGAAACATTCCACTGTTATAATATACCATGTTAAACTTCCACAAAAACTAGCAACTCTCTTTGTAGTCACTAAAACCTTGGTAGGTGAAAAGATGTGGCAAATTCATAAAATAAAAGTTGATATCAAATGGCTGTTTTAGCCTAAAAAACCCAAAGTTATTCCTTTCTCATCACTCGTTCAGAATTAGTTATTTTTAGTTACTTTGACTTAGATTTATCCCAACAATCAAAATAATAATATATTAGCATAATGGTAAAATGTAGAGATTATGTAAAATAAAATTATAATTTATTTACATGATTAATTATACACAAAAGTTGCTTCTAGTGAAAATATCAAAGTGAGAAACATTGAAGTGAAATAATAAAGACACTCTTAAGAATAATAATACATAGTTATATAAATACCCTCCAAGAGAGTAAATGAAAGCAATCAATAAACATAGAAAAATCCTAGGCGATACGTATTCAACTCATGGTGATTCTTTTACAAACAAACTCAGGGCAGGTCAGCTTAAGATGGTGGTGGAGAATACACTACTCGCCTCCCACAGAAAGTATGCTTATATACCCTTCGCTCACCTGGCTCTGATACCAACCTCTCGAACTGCATTAATCCTCAACTCAATATATGCTTGCTGAATTAAAGTGTTACTTTTACCAAGAACTCTATGATATATCTTGTAAACATTACTTATGATTAGAAAAGCCAAATACATTATTACCGAGTTATAATCAATATCATTCGTACGTCAGGCAACGAAGGAGAGAAAGGGAGTTGGAGGAAAGGGGGGGGGGAGGGGAAAGGGGGGAACATTGAGTAGAAGCATGGGTGTAGGAGGATAGGGGGGAGAATGGAATGTGGAAGAAAACGGGGAGTGATGAGACAACTGCCTGCACTACCATCACGCTCTGAACCGTACACTCTTGAACAAAAGTATCTTCCTATATAAGATACTAAGCTGTCTACAAGTCGAATTAATTATACTGGGCTCATAACATTGCATACGATGTTCAATCATAAATAATTAAAGATCGCATCCACCATAACAAGCACAATACCTCAATTACAACCAGTGACACTTGAATGAAATAGAAATCTCTAACACCTCCCTCACAAAGAGATTTATAAGAGAAGCGAAACTAAATCTAAACCCTAATACAATCAATTTAAACCTAATACCCTTCACCAAACCATAAACCAAAACCAAAATCACATTAACAAACTTACAAATTATTGCTGTCAAAATAGCTTTAACCCTTTATTGGCGGCGCGCAACTTATGTCGTGTGAAAGAAATTTGGACTAAGTGGCGGTTCACAACTTATGTCGTGTGCCATTTTCAGCATGTAATGTTGCAGAGAGAGAGAGCTGAGCGGTGTGAGGAGCGTAGTAAGGCTATGACCGTCGCACACCACCGCGGTGGGCCAACTGAAGTGAAAACCACCCTTCCTTCCCCCCTCACACTCGCTACACAGGGAATTATGTAGGGAAAGTACCTAATTACATGGTTTTTGCACTCGTGTAGCGCGATCGTTGCAAGAAAACTAGCGGTCGTACAAGGATGGTTGGGGTGTAATTGGAAAGCCCTGTTTATGCCCTTTCAGGGATAGATACTTGCTTTATGCTCTGGGTCTTATTTAGGCATGAAAATGATCACGTAAACAACCCTATTTAGGGTAAAAACACCCGCTGGGCGGTACATATAAATTACCGCCTAGGCCGCTCGTTAGGTGTTATCAACTAAAATTGTTCTCATTCAGTTCCGGGACAACATGTCCGCGATAATATTGTTCTTTCCATTTATGTGGTGAATTTCAAGGTGATTTCCTTTTTATCAGATCCATTGCCCCCAGATGCTAACCCTTGAAACTGGTTGGGAGACACCACCATAACCAGACCTACCACCAGTAGAGTGGAAACTATCACCATCACGAGGACCAGCACAAGAATGTGGCCGGTTGCCAGGCCCTCTCTGTCCTGTCCTGAAATAAGAATCGCCATGAGTTAATCTGTAATTTTCAGCCAAAATAGCCGCCCTGTCTACAGATTGCACCTCTCTCTCTTGGAGGTAAAGTTTTAAGGGGAAGGGAACTTTGCGGAGAAATTCTTCAAGCATAACTAGCTGGCAAAACTGCTCAAAGGTTGTCACTTTACTGGCTCTCAACCAACTCAGAAACTTTCGCTCTTTTTCCTTTACAAATTCTAGATAGGTTTGTTTTTCAACTTTCTTCATATCCCTGAAATACTGACGATGAGTTTCAGGAACCTGATCATACACTGCTAAGACTGAGGTTTTAAGAGTTTCATAAGTCAAGGAATCAATGGGGAGATTGGTGTAAACCTGCTTGGTTTTACCTATGAAAGCAGTCTGGGCTAGAAATGCCCACTGATCATTTGGCCACTTGAGTTGGTTGGCTGCCTTCTCAAAAAGGATGAAGAAATTCTCCGGGTCAGTCTCATCAAAACTAGGGACACATTTTAAACTATGACCCTTATCAGAAAATGGTCTATTTGCAACCGAATCCCTTTGATTGCGGTTTTCTTCATCTTTTAACGTTAACATGTGCTCATCATGCTCTCTCTCACGTTGTTTCTCCTCAAGCTCACGCTGTTTTTGTTCACGCTCATGTTCAATCTCAAGCCTTCTCTGTTTTCTGTCAGCTTTTGCATTCTCCAGCTCTAATAGTTTCACTCTCATCCATGCCTCACTCCCTCCTTCCTCTGCACACAACTGATATGCTGCCTCCGACAAAACTTCAGTATTTACCAATTTCTCAATCACACTCCTTCTAATCTCACCTTTGGTATTACTATTTTTGTAAGGTGCATCATACTCTGTGGCTAAGGCAATCCAGTCTACTTTTCTGAGCTTCGACACAGACAAGGTGCTCAAGGAGGGGTCAGCGACAAATTCAATAATTTTCAATTCCATGATTGAATGCTATGAACAATGGATGAACGAGAATATGTATGATAAATTAGGATTAGTAAGAAACGCGAATAATTGGCATTTAAGAACGTAGAGGCTGACACAGCTTTCTCAACTCATAAACAGAACAAAACGAGATGGATGAGATGAGTATGCGATATCCCAGCGAGGGACCTAATGTTTCACTAATGTTCTCAATTACTACCAAACGAGGGAAAGAAAGGAATCCTGGTCACACGGCACCATGTTACGTTACGAGCGGGGTTCGAACCCATAACATAAAGAAACATTCCACTAAAAACCACAAAACGAGGACTTATTACTTAGCCTCACAAAATGCGGAAAATATGACTATCAGTTTCAGTCAAGAAGAAGTGGCATGTTAAACTTCCACAAAAACTAGCAACTCTCTTTGTAGTCACTAAAACCTTGGTAGCTGAAAAAATGTGGCAAGTTCATAAAATATCAGTTGATATCAAATGGCTGTTTAAGCCTAAAAACCTCAAAGTTATTCCTTTCTTATCACTCGTTCAGAATTAGTTATCTTTAGTTACTTTGTAGGGGAGGTGTGGTGGAGTGGTCTTGCCACTGGCCTGGTAATCCAAAGGTCCCGGGTTCAAATCCCGATGTATCAATGGGAAGATATTATTGGGATGGAATTTGTGCTGTACCTGGTATCAGTGCATTACCACAAGCCCACCGAAACGTCAATAAAATACCCTCATTGTTCCCTGATTAAATAGCACTGTATGAATATTCCCATATTCAAAATATGCTATAGGGGTGCAATGCCTGGTGAGTTATCTGCTCAACAGGTGGCGTTGTGTGTGTGTAAGTGTGAGAGTCTGAGTGTAGGGGATGAGACAGTGAAGCACGGGAACGAGGTGGCTTCAGAGATGGGGTCGTTTCGGGCCATGAGTGAGCACCGTGCCTGATGTGAAGGCAAGATGGCAGGTGCTCGTTGTACTCTACGTGCTTCACATGTCTCACTCCCTATACTGGAACAAGACCTCACGGGCTTCACTGTTCATTGTAAAGCGGTGAATGTTAAGGCTCTCAGCCTATGCCCGAGAGGAAGTAAGTTGGAATATATAACAAAAAAAAAAAAAAAAAAAAAAAAATTGTCTTAGATTTATCCCAACTATCAAAAGAATAATATATTTGTTATGCCCTGATTTTATTCATGATTAACGATTGCGTAGGTGATTTCTGCAAGACTGGAATATCTGGTTTCATATACATACATGCGAGGAATCAACAGAACACATAAATAGAATCTTGGAATGTGATTTGTAATACAGCTTTATTTCACTAAACACACTCACTGTATAGAAAAAGAGTCAATTCACTTTGGAGAACATGGATAGGGGTAGTAAAGTCAGTAGGAAGAACTTGGTCTTCAATTCTCCGAGCACAATCGTGGATCTGGATTAGAGCGTGCACTGCCACTTCCAAATCTCGGGCATTATTCTTCCGATAAAGACATGATAAGAAGCGATAAGAAAGTCACTCGAGGGGGGCACTGATTCAATTTGCACAGTATCTGGTACAGTTCGTTGCTTTAGGCCTAAGGTTTTTAGTTATCCAATTAAGTGGGGGCTAACGTTGAGTTTCGACTTTATACGATCTAGCAGAGTCAAGTAGGCAATTATATTTGTATACTTTTAACCGTTAATGCGCGTATGGGAAATCGTTACTGAGATTAATTCACGTTTATGACCTATCCCTTAATTTGCAGGATCACAGAATATCTATACCAAAACATCCAATTTAGAAATAACTCGTGTCGTGGCTGAGGGTAAATACTGTCGCGGTAATTATCTCGTAATACATTTACTAGCACGAAATCTCTGGCAAAAACAGGGGACTCTAGGATCAAACTCGAAACACTCTTCACAGTTAGCGAATAACTCAAGGGTGAACATAGGCAAACACAACGGGTTGGTAACACGGTATCTCTACACTGATACTATAATACGGAATCGTGCCCAGTCAGGTTATCTTCTTTCTCCTCTTGAATCTGGTGTCGTCGGGGGCTCGGCTGCTCCAGGGGGCCTTCCAGGGTGTCCAGCTGTGTGAAGAAGTTACAGATGGGTCGGTTGACCGGTGATGAAGTTGAGTTAAGGTTCTCTCCTATGGATCTTAAATGGTCTGCTTCCTGGCAGGGCCAGAGGAGCGTCTCATCGAACGAACGTAAGCAGTGTCTATGCACGGACTTTGCTTAACTGTCTCTGATCCATGACGAGAGGTTCAATCAACCCAAGAACACAGTAGATCTTTCTACCCTAGATCTCTGTGTATGTGTGGAGATATATATTGCTGGTAGGTCTCTATATCAACCGGCGGGTTGCCGCGATCAATACAGATCCAGGAAAATAATACATCAAGTCCTGGTGTTCAGCTTGCGGGATGCCAGTCGTCTGTCAGCAGGCGAGTAAAACAGTCTTCAAGCAGAGCAAGGTGCCGCTCGGCAAAAAGCTATATTTATACTTCTCCCGCTCTCCTCCTCTCGTGGTTTATATAGGGCAGGGAGACTCGGTGTTGCCAGGGCCGGGGGCTGGTAATTGTTTGCCATTGCTGGGGTGTTGGTTTCCGGGCAGGGCACTAGTCGGCATCTGGCAATCTGGCTCTCCGTTCCCAATGCTCTGAATTAGATACAGCGTTAGTTCACACACCGACATATAAGAATAGTTAATTGCAGGTGCTATGGCAAGAGAGCCCCGTCGTGTTGTTGTTCACGGCGGCGAGGGGGAGGAGTACCTCGGCCAGAAGGGTCAGTGGCTAATCGTTTCATTTGATAAGTAGGTTACTTTTAAAAGGAAGAGAAAAAGGGGGAGAAATGTAAATGAACAGTTCTCTCGTACCCGTGGGCCGTGGTGACGTAGGAATGACAAGTCCTGTCATATTTCGAAGGTGCCGGCACGTGTACACAGGTGGTTGCTAAGCGCGGACGTCCTAGTGGTCCCGTATGTCGGGGTCGAGGAGGGGGCGGAGCAGGCGTCCCGCCATGACCCGGCAAGGATTTGGCGGCTGAGCCTCCGAGTTAATTGGTCTGTTATTGTCGGGTCCACCTGGGCTAGGTGGAATACCCACGTGGTGACATGTGGACAAGGGGAGAGAATCGAGGAGAGAGAGTGGACAGGTAGTGGTCAACAATTTAGGCATGCATAATCTGCAATGGAAAAAGGGGATAGGATTATGTGAACTGTAGGCTGAGAAGGAAATGTCTGACGAGGCATGTAGAAGGCATGTGGAAGGAAACTAGAAAGGTAAAAAGCATGCTGGATTATGTGGCACGAAAGTTATGGGAAAGAAATATGGCGTGAGGTTTATGGTTCATTCGTTAGGCTAAAGTTAGGAGGTTAGTCGGCATGCGGGGTTAGCAGGTAATCACGAGAGCTTACACTGGTTAGGGGTCTAACTCAACATAGGAACTGGCCTGGTTTACATAGTGATATCCTCGCATCTCAGGCGGCAGCGCAAGTATCCTGATCATAGTGATGGGCGGTTTTGGTTACGTACCTGTGGCAACACGCGGCGCGAGGCATTGGCTCTCCCGTGGTGTGGTCAAGTCGTTGTCTAGTCATGCACAGCTGGTACGGCCTGGTTGCAACGGAAAAGGGATAGGATCATGTGACCTGTTGTCCTAGAAGGAAGTGTCCTGACGAGGCGTGTAGAAGGCGTGTGGAGGGGGCTAGAAAAGAAAAGCAGGCTGGATTATGTAATGCAAGGTCGGGGAAAAATAGATTGTGCGAGGTGGCGGTTTCCTTATTATTCTACGGTTAGTAGGTCAGTCATCATGCGGGGTTAGTATGTTAATAAGTAACAAATAAAATGGTCATGACATCATCAATATCTAATTTGCACAGTTATATATTCATACCCCCTCATAATACAGAGTGTCAGGGTGTCTTTCCTCTTACTTTCCCTGCAGGGGTTGTCATAGTTAGAGGTAAACATCTTCATTAATCATATATACATGGTCTGCAGTCATGTTGCCTGTGGCGGCTGTAGTTGGGTCTAGCCGTAGCTAAACGCACGTGAAATTAATACAACAGTAATTACGACAGTCACAGGGACATGCATACGACGCGGCCATTACTGCTTACGTCATCAAAAGGTATGGGGTGGATATCATTTAGTACATACTTAGTTAGGGTTTGATAATGGCGGGGAGGAAAGAGATGTGGTTTGTATACTAGAAGAATGTGAGTTAACAGATGTGGAACGTGTGGTCGGTCATTTTTGGGGTGGGTTGTCCAGTGCTGGCTGCCGAGGCAGTAAGCTTCTAATTGGGCTGGGGAGGATTAGGCGCGAAAGGCGGGGTGTTTTGCCCCTCTCTGTCCGACCGTGTTGGTGAGTGTCTGTCTGTCTGTCTGTTGCTTTGGTAGGATACACACTATAGTTACTTAGAAAAGGGGGTAATGGGGGTACACATACACATACTGACAATGCAGAGAGATACCAGGTGTCTTCCCTGTCTTTCTCTCTTGAGATGATCGTCTGTAGATTGATCAGAATTAAACATAGCATTTAGCAGAGGTACATCAAGATAATAATTAGTATGGGGTGCATACTTATACCGTCGTAAGGTAGAGATAAGGGGTGTCTTCCCTCCTTGTCTTCTTCTTAGAGGGCTGTCATAGTTAAACATATATATATATATCATTAATACAATAATACATGGTTTACATTTATGGCCGTCTGCAGGTTGATCAGAATTAACATTGTTACGTCCTGGGATATATAAACACTGGGCTCTTTCTATTGGACTAGGTATGCGGCAACAAGCAACAACGGAAAACGCTAGATCCCACCCTTATCTATACACCCAGGCAACAAACCACCCTAAACCGTCAAGAGTCCTGCCTGGACAACAAGGTATCCTATGACTCGGTTACAGGGTGCACGCACTATAGACTGCTGATAGTCAAGCAGGCTATATAAAAGATCACACAATTAAGTTGACTTAAAGCTTCAAGGAAAAGATAGATAACGGAATTAAATTGCAGAAACAATTTAATAACAACTAGAAGAAAGTACATTTAACGTTACGTTAATTAATACAACTAATCACCCCTGCGTGAAAGAAGGTGAAAGCAAACAGTCCTCAAAACATCGTACAGGTAGACAAGATGCAGGTTTCTAAACTGCATGCGGCTACTGTAGGATCTGATGCTTAGCAAAGAAAGTAAGTTACGGATTTAGAGAACTCTTAACTCATAAGCAGGAATAAATACTAGTGATAGGCCATACAGTGTATAATGGCATAGGTATAATTAAATAAAGGCAGCAACTCGCAACATAGCCACATACAGGTGTGCTTCTCACTCTTAGTCAGGCAAGCCTGTTCGGACAGAGTCTCTAAGCCACACCCTGACTCACAATGCTCACAAACACGGTAAACTGTGGCACAATAACAAGCATACAGATATAATTAACCGCTAGCTGTTAATCTGCCAGGTGGCAGAGGTCTAGCCGGAACGATATAGGCTTCGGATACTCGGGCTGAGCCACCTGCTCTAGCCTAGGGACGTTCCCAAGTCTGTGCGCCAAATTACTCTAATTGAAAGGGTGCTCTCTTGAGAGACTCAGATCTCAAGTATCTGACTCTCTCCTGGCGACCCTAAAACAAACGCAAGACGTGCTAGCGCAGTGCTGAGTGGACTAGGCAAGGGTCCTCACACAACACAACACTAGACACACAGGCACACAGACAAGAAAATGCCCCCAGACTCCCACGAGTATCCTAGTAAAGTCGTGCAGGTCCACAGGACTCGCACCAGCAGACTTTACTTAAAGGATCGCAAAAAAAACTCCCCTCCGGTCTAGCCCCTGCTCACCTGCCACAAGAACACATTAGCAAGCATGAAACCACCAAATATGAGACAACAAAAAAAGCTTCCTAGGTCTCATTAACAATTATATCTCTGCATAAGGCCCAAAATCCTATCTAGTTATCAGAGAGCTCGTCGCTAATACAATGATAGATATAAGGTCTATCAAGGGGATGGGGTAATTAAATAGACTGGTGAAGTAGTGGAAAGAAGGTATACAAAGTAAGAGAGAAAGTTTCTAAGTGGGGTTGAGGGGGATAGATATCAAGGGGGTCCGAAGGGTACGACAGTGAGGTGAGCTCTGAGGAGAATAGCTCCTCTGGACCCCTCCAGGATCCCACACAAAGGCAAGGTGGTCAGCCAATCACAGGCCGCTACGTCACCCGGCAGCAGGCCTGCAGAAGGTGCCAGGAACCACCAGCCAATCAAAACCGAGAGAAAAGGCCACGCGGGCGAGCAACTCCTCCGGGAGGGAGGAGGGAGGAGGAGGAAAAGCAACACTCACCTCCCCCACCCTGCTCGCTCGCTCTCTCTCTCCCGCTCGTCTCCTCCCACTCTCACTAGACTTACATCTTATATATAATAATGAAACAATCAACTATCGAGAATAAATATACTAAGATGTGTTGGTTAAGAATAAGGGCAGCTTCAAGCTGTGAAACAACATAAGAATATCCCAGACATTAGTTACATTGTCGTAGGATATATACTAAGGAAAAGCCGGCCAGCCGGCTGCCGCCAGCCGGTTTCTAAACGGCTGGGCAGCCGACACTCGCGCATGCCCGCACGTGGCTACTATGCAGGAGCGTCACACCTCCCCCAAGATATAAGACACTTGACTAAGTTCTTCATATCTAACAGAAAGCTTCTCATAGTACCACACACTGTTGCGACACAAGGCACTATATATAAAAAAATAAAGACTGTTGCACTCCACCGAGCAAGTTCAACTAACTTAGCGACAATAAGCGAAAACATTCAACTTAGATACTGCTACAACATCTTATACAAAATTCTACACGTTATAAAAATAAAGAGTTTTTATAAGGTTTTTGCTTTTTTAATTTGTTTTTTTCTCGGCTGAACTACAGTGACAGCCTATTTTCCTCCACACTCAACACACACTGACTGAACGGCGAGGGTTCTCCTGCAAACAAACCCTCCCGTGACAACCAATCAGCCAAAACATTATCAGTGCCCTTAGCATGCCACACATCCAACTTGTGTCCCGGCAGCAAAACAACACCTGGCACTGATAAACTGCCCAGTTCATCACAAGACTGGCATTTCTCTTCGCTCTTTCCGGCAACGGGGCCTGCCAATAACCTTTCACTAGTTCTACCTTCGTGATAGGCGATGCAGCCCCGAGGCGGTCTATGGTGTCGTCAACTCTCGATAAGGTATAGGCATCTGTCAGGGATAATGCACACACACTCTCGCAATCAACACACTCACTGATCTTGCCACTTAACACCGGTTGCAAAGTTACAGGCAACGACCACTCACGACATTCCTTATCCCTCAGACCCTTCGTCAACACGTAATCCAGCTCTGCTTGCACCACAGGCTGTCGAGCAGGATTTATACGGTAGGGAATTAAACTGAGCCTTGCACTATCTCCAGCCTGCATGTCGGATTCTACCCCGTACATCAGGCCTGGAGAAGCAACAAACATGCGGATGCACTGCCACAGCCTAGTAAACAACTTATCTCGCAGAATAACAATCCTAGTGCCCTTCCACAACCCAGCCGAGACCGCAGCTTCTAACCTGTAGTCTCCCTCCTTCTCCACCTTCGTCCCTAGAACAGCCAGGTCATGAGAGGGACAATCAGTACCACCTGTGCAGTCACTCCCATAGTTCATTATTGCTAAGGCTTCCCCGCCGATACCGTACATGCGCACCCCCGCATTCCTTGTGACGACATCTGCCTGCGCAGCATCACCGCTTTTAGCGACATGGCCAGATACAGTCGGTCTATGGTAGGACTGTTGCATTAGACTAGAGCAGCATTGGGAGGCTATGCGACGACCGGGCACAGCCACTCCACAGCCAACCTCACCAATCTGCTCAATGTCCTCCTTTTGACCACCACCCTTGGCAGCCATGGGTCGACCCTGACCTGGCAACCATGCCAAAGCCTCGTCGCCCACCTTGAACCACCGAAACAACGAGGCTAACGGTCTTTCAACATTCACGTGACCTGCCCGCGGAACATCTTGCACCGCCCGAGTTGTGAGACTCAGGGGCTCGGCACGACCAGTGGGGTATGAACCGAGCTGGTGCTGGAGCGCTGCACACTGCTGCTCAGGCAGGTGCTCTAGCGCTTCCACAGCCACCAGACTCGTGTCCCCGCCCACTGCTCCGCCGAGACATGACAATCCCTACTCTCCTCCACCTGTGCCCTACTGCCCCCCTCTCCTTCTCCACCTTGGCCGCGGCAGACCAACGCAGGGACAGTAGGCTGCTCAGGTGGTTGCCTCACAAACTCCTCCAACAGGTTCACATGACATGTTTCCCCGTCCTCGTGTTTGATCTCGACAGCACCATTACCACACTTCTGAACTTCCGGATCCTCCAACTGCAGTTTACAAATATCTGAGGGAACCAACCTGTCTAGATGCTTCCGAAGCAACCCAAGTCCTCCCCCAATATCAAACTGAGCAACCCTTTTTTTCTCTCCGTGTGTAACGTTGCTGCCTCGGAGTCTCTTCCTGCCCTACCTCCTCACTAGCTGTGACAGGTCCTGGGGCCTCTCCAGACTCTAACATAGGTGCCAATAATGAGTCACCAAGAAACACTGCCGGCTCAAAACTCTCCAATTGACCAACACTTCCCGTTTTCTTGTGACCTTTCCTCCGCGGTTTGATAGACTGAGGTGGTGGCTGCAAGGCTCCGGATGTCTGAGAACGCGTCACAACACACGCCATGGTTTGTACGCTACACTTCTCAACCCACTCCTGTTCCTCCCTACTAACGTCGGCCGCCTTCTCGGCAACGACCAAGGGTGAAACCTTAGAAGCAGGCACCGCAAAGTCGTTGCCGAGGAGGAGGTCGACGCCCCCAACAGGCAAGTTCTCTACGATTCCGACATCCAGCTCCTTCGCCACACCACCCACCTCCAGCTCCATCCGCACCAGCGGGTAGGACTTCGTAGCATTGATCCCCTGAACTACCACCACCCGAGCAGCGTTAATCGGTCTACCAGTAAAGTTCTTTAACAAGGTCTGAGAAGCCCCAGTATCACGCAATAGCTTAACTCCTCGCCTTTCGCCAGCCCACCTCACAAAACCATGCCCTCTATGACCCCCAAGACGTCGCGGACAGGGTTCGAGCCTTCCGGACTCTTGAACACAGGCTGTGTCCCAACCTCTGACGAACTACCCTTGGCAAACTCAGAAGATATAGGCGACACCCCTATGCTGCGGGCCAATGACACAACCTTGTTTGGTGGCTTGTTCGGACAAGCATTTGCAAAGTGACCCTCCTTGTGACATGCAAAGCACTCTTTACTCTTTGGATTCCCTTGGGAGTGGGAGGTACCATTAGACTTCTTATACGGGACGGTATTTGGTTTATGTTCAGTTTTATTGTCAGTGCTACATGGTTTTGTGTATTTATGTGTATCAAAATTCTTGGGAGGGGGAGGGGTACGATCCTTTGCACCCGACTCACTCCTAGCTGCTGCTTCGCACCCTCGAATTAATGACAGTCGGAGGTCAGCCATTTCTGCTGCCTCCTGGAGAGTTCTAGGATTTTTTTCCTTTATATTTAATGTTAAGTCCCCGCCTGTGCACTTAAAGAACTGCTCCAAGAGAACCAGCTCCCTCAACTCCTCAAAAGTAGCTGCCCTCTCAGAACGCAGCCAATGTCGTAGTGCATCAGACAAGTCCCGGGCGTGTTCTAGGAAGGTACTATCCTTGCCCTTAGTAACACCCCGAAACTTCAAGCGGTAAGTTTCTGGTTGTAACTCATAGGCCCGTAGCACAGCCTTCTTTAGCTCATCATAAACTACACAGGACTCTAAAGGTAGTGCATCATACGCTTTTAGCCCCTTTCCTAGGAGTCTTGATGAAACTAATGCTGCCCACTTTTCCTGAGGCCACTGGTGTTCCTGACACTTCTTCTCAAATCGCATAAAAAACTCAGTCACACATGATTCATCGAACACAGGAACTAGTTTAAGCAGGTGCGACAATGATTGGTCCCGATGTCTGTTACCTCTCCCAATATTTCGCCCTGTTACCTCCACTCGAGATCTCTCCAGCTCCCTGTCAGCCCGATACCTAGTAGACTCTGCCTGCAGTTCAGCCTCTCGTATAGCTGTTCTCTCTGCAGCCTCAGCCTGAGCTCTAGCAGCCTCAACCTGAGCTCTAGCAGCAACCTCAGCCTGCACACTAACCTGTCTCTCGGCAGCCTCAACCTGAACTCTAACCTGTCTTTCGGCGGCCTCAACCTTGGCCATCTCAAGCCGAAACAACAAATCTGGAGTCAACCCTTGAGGAGGGGAAGGTGCATTTAATGGAGAGGGTCCCTGTGATTGAATTCCACGCTGCCATTGACCATCAACTTGGGGGTATGTACTAAATTCAGGCACCCTGACGTTTGATACGGGGGTAGAGTGGAGGGGGGGCTGGGGACCGGGGCCCCCAGTCGCCTCTCCACCCAGGTCTCTCCCTTCTAAACCCAATATCAAAGTCCTCAGCTGATCTTTCCTCATGCCACTTAAACCCTGGTGACCCTGAAGACCTGCCACACACTTTAAGCCATACTTATTCAGCTTCAACACCCTGGCAGCGGTAAGGGGCACCTCTAAAAATCTTCTAGCACCCTCCTCGCTATCGACTAGCCACTCCACAGGTCTTTCTCCCTCCGAGCCTGTATCGTGACCTGACCCATCACTGTGTTCTGATGTATTAGACATGTTTGTGCACTGCAGTAATTATCACGGTTATAGAATGTGCCTTATCTCCTATGCAAGTATGTATATACTAATGTTATTTAAAGTCTTTAATGTGTTATATTGGTTGCTCCAAAAAAAAACTCTATGTCCACTGTATTCCTCTAATCATAAGGAATCTCAAAACAAATGACCACTATATTCCTCTGTTCAGTAAATCCTATGCAAGGTCGCCATTTGTTACGTCCTGGGATATATAAACACTGGGCTCTTTCTATTGGACTAGGTATGCGGCAACAAGCAACAACGGAAAACGCTAGATCCCACCCTTATCTATAAACCCAGGCAACAAACCACCCTAAACCGTCAAGAGTCCTGCCTGGACAACAAGGTATCCTATGACTCGGTTACAGGGTGCACGCACTATAGACTGCTGATAGTCAAGCAGGCTATATAAAAGATCACACAATTAAGTTGACTTAAAGCTTCAAGGAAAAGATAGATAACGGAATTAAATTGCAGAAACAATTTAATAACAAACTAGAAGAAAGTACATTTAACGTTACGTTAATTAATACAACTAATCACCCCTGCGTGAAAGAAGGTGAAAGCAAACAGTCCTCAAAACATCGTACAGGTAGACAAGATGCAGGTTTCTAAACTGCATGCGGCTACTGTAGGATCTGATGCTTAGCAAAGAAAGTAAGTTACGGATTTAGAGAACTCTTAACTCATAAGCAGGAATAAATACTAGTGATAGGCCATACAGTGTATAATGGCATAGGTATAATTAAATAAAGGCAGCAACTCGCAACATAACCACATACAGGTGTGCTTCTCACTCTTAGTCAGGCAAGCCTGCTCGGACAGAGTCTCTAAGCCACACCCTGACTCACAATGCTCACAAAGACGGTAAACTGTGGCACAATAACAAGCATACAGATATAATAAACCGCTAGCTGTTAATCTGCCAGGTGGCAGAGGTCTAGCCGGAAGGATATAGGCTTCGGATACTCGGGCTGAGCCACCTGCTCTAGCCTAGGGACGTTCCCAAGTCTGTGCGCCAAATTACTCTAATTGAAAGGGTGCTCTCTTGAGAGACTCAGATCCCAAGTATCTGACTCTCTCCTGGCGACCCTAAAACAAACGCAAGACGTGCTAGCGCAGTGCTGAGTGGACTAGGCAAGGGCCCTCACACAACACAACACTAGACACACAGGCACACAGACAAGAAAATGCCCCCAGACTCCCACGGGTATCCTAGTAAAGTCGTGCAGGTCCACAGGACTCGCACCAGCAGACTTTACTTAAAGGATCGCAAAAAACCTCCCCTCCGGTCTAGCCCCTGCTCACCTGCCACAAGAACACACTAGCAAGCATGAAACCACCAAATATGAGACAACAAAAAAGCTTCCTAGGTCTCATTAACAATTATATCTCTGCATAAGGCCCAAAATCCTATCTAGTTATCTGAGAGCTCGTCGTTAATACAATGATAGATATAAGGTCTATCAAGGGGATGGGGTAATTAAATTGCATGGTGAAGTAGTGGAAAGAAGGTATACAAAGTAAGAGAGAAAGTTTCTAAGTGGGGTTGAGAGGGATAGATATCAAGGGGGTCCGAAGGGTACGACAGTGAGGTGAGCTCTGAGGAGAATAGCTCCTCTGGACCCCTCCAGGATCCCACACAAAGGCAAGGTGGTCAGCCAATCACAGGCCGCTACGTCACCCGGCAGCAGGCCTGCAGAAGGCGCCAGGAACCACCAGCCAATCAAAACCGAGAGAAAAGGCCACGCGGGCGAGCAACTCCTCCGGGAGGGAGGAGGGAGGAGGAGGAAAATCAACACTCACCTCCCCCACCCTGCTCGCTCGCTCTCTCTCTCCCGCTCGTCTCCTCCCACTCTCACTAGACTTACATCTTATATATAATAATGAAACAATCAACTATCGAGAATAAAATATACTAAGATGTGTTGGTTAAGAATAAGGGCAGCTTCAAGCTGTGAAACAACATAAGAATATCCCAGACATTAGTTACATTGTCGTAGGATATATACTAAGGAAAAGCCGGCCAGCCGGCTGCCGCCAGCCGGTTTCTAAACGGCTGGGCAGCCGACACTCGCGCATGCCCGCACGTGGCTACTATGCAGGAGCGTCACACCTCCCCCAAGATATAAGACACTTGACTAAGTTCTTCATATCTAACAGAAAGCTTCTCATAGTACCACACACTGTTGCGACACAAGGCACTATATATAAAAAAATAAAGACTGTTGCACTCCACCGAGCAAGTTCAACTAACTTAGCGACAATAAGCGAAAACATTCAACTTAGATACTGCTACAACATCTTATACAAAATTCTACACGTTATAAAAATAAAGAGTTTTTATAAGGTTTTTGCTTTTTTAATTTGTTTTTTCGGCTGAACTACAGTGACAGCCTATTTTCCTCCACTCTCAACACACACTGACTGAACGGCGAGGGTTCTCCTGCAAACAAACCCTCCCGTGACAACCAATCAGCCAAAACATTATCAGTGCCCTTAGCATGCCACACATCCAACTTGTGTCCCGGCAGCAAAACAACACCTGGCACTGATAAACTGCCCAGTTCATCACAAGACTGGCATTTCTCTTCGCTCTTTCCGGCAACGGGGCCTGCCAATAACCTTTCACTAGTTCTACCTTCGTGATAGGCGATGCAGCCCCGAGGCGGTCTATGGTGTCGTCAACTCTCGATAAGGTATAGGCGTCTGTCAGGGATAATGCACACACACTCTCGCAATCAACACACTCACTGATCTTGCCACTTAACACAGGTTGCAAAGTTACAGGCAACGACCACTCACGACATTCCTTATCCCTCAGACCCTTCGTCAACACGTAATCCAGCTCTGCTTGCACCACAGGCTGTCGAGCAGGATTTATACGGTAGGGAATTAAACTGAGCCTTGCACTATCTCCAGCCTGCATGTCGGATTCTACCCCGTACATCAGGCCTGGAGAAGCAACAAACATGCGGATGCACTGCCACAGCCTAGTAAACAACTTATCTCGCAGAATAACAATCCTAGTGCCCTTCCACAACCCCGCCGAGACCGCAGCTTCTAACCTGTAGTCTCCCTCCTTCTCCACCTTCGTCCCTAGAACAGCCAGGTCATGAGAGGGACAATCAGTACCACCTGTGCAGTCACTCCCATAGTTCATTATTGCTAAGGCTTCCCCGCCGATACCGTACATGCACACCCCCGCATTCCTTGTGACGACATCTGCCTGCGCAGCATCACCGCTTTTAGCGACATGGCCAGATACAGTCGGTCTATGGTAGGGCTGTTGCATTAGACTAGAGCAGCATTGGGAGGCTATGCGACGACCGGGCACAGCCACTCCACAGCCAACCTCACCAATCTGCTCAATGTCCTCCTTTTGACCACCACCCTTGGCAGCCATGGGTCGACCCTGACCTGGCAACCATGCCAAAGCCTCGTCGCCCACCTTGAACCACCGAAACAACGAGGCTAACGGTCTTTCAACATTCACGTGACCTGCCCGCGGAACATCTTGCACCGCCCGAGTTGTGAGACTCAGGGGCTCGGCACGACCAGTGGGGTATGAACCGAGCTGGTGCTGGAGCGCTGCACACTGCTGCTCAGGCAGGTGCTCTAGCGCTTCCACAGCCACCAGACTCGTGTCCCCCGCCCACTGCTCCGCCGAGACATGACAATCCCTACTCTCCTCCACCTGTGCCCTACTGCCCCCCTCTCCTTCTCCACCTTGGCCGCGGCAGACCAACGCAGGGACAGTAGGCTGCTCAGGTGGTTGCCTCACAAACTCCTCCAACAGGTTCACATGACATGTTTCCCCGTCCTCGTGTTTGATCTCGACAGCACCATTACCACACTTCTGAACTTCCGGATCCTCCAACTGCAGTTTACAAATATCTGAGGGAACCAACCTGTCTAGATGCTTCCGAAGCAACCCAAGTCCTCCCCCAATATCAAACTGAGCAACCCTTTTTTCTCTCCGTGTGTAACGTTGCTGCCTCGGAGTCTCTTCCTGCCCAACCTCCGCACTAGCTGTGACAGGTCCTGGGGCCTCTCCAGACTCTAACATAGGTGCCAATAATGAGTCACCAAGAAACACTGCCGGCTCAAAACTCTCCAATTGACCAACACTTCCCGTTTTCTTGTGACCTTTCCTCCGCGGTTTGATAGACTGAGGTGGTGGCTGCAAGGCTCCGGATGTCTGAGAACGCGTCACAACACACGCCATGGTTTGTACGCTACACTTCTCAACCCACTCCTGTTCCTCCTACTAACGTCGGCCGCCTTCTCGGCAACGACCAAGGGTGAAACCTTAGAAGCAGGCACCGCAAAGTCGTTGCCGAGGAGGAGGTCGACGCCCCCAACAGGCAAGTTCTCTACGATTCCGACATCCAGCTCCTTCGCCACACCACCCACCTCCAGCTCCATCCGCACCAGCGGGTAGGACTTCGTAGCATTGATCCCCTGAACTACCACCACCCGAGCAGCGTTAATCGGCCTACCAGTAAAGTTCTTTAACAAGGTCTGAGAAGCCCCAGTATCACGCAATAGCTTTAACTCCTCGCCTTTCGCCAGCCCACCTCACAAAACCATGCCCTCTATGACCCCCAAAGACGTCGCGGACAGGGTTCGAGCCTTCCGGACTCTTGAACACAGGCTGTGTCCCAACCTCTGACGAACTACCCTTGGCAAACTCAGAAGATATAGGCGACACCCCTATGCTGCGGGCCAATGACACAACCTTGTTTGGTGGCTTGTTCGGACAAGCATTTGCAAAGTGACCCTCCTTGTGACATGCAAAGCACTCTTTACTCTTTGGTTTCCCTTGGGAGTGGGAGGTACCATTAGACTTCTTATACGGGACGGTATTTGGTTTATGTTCAGTTTTATTGTCAGTGCTACATGGTTTTGTGTATTTATGTGTATCAAAATTCTTGGGAGGGGGAGGGGTACGATCCTTTGCACCCGACTCACTCCTAGCTGCTGCTTCGCACCCTCGAATTAATGACAGTCGGAGGTCAGCCATTTCTGCTGCCTCCTGGAGAGTTCTAGGATTTTTTTCCTTTATATTTAATGTTAAGTCCCCGCCTGTGCACTTAAAGAACTGCTCCAAGAGAACCAGCTCACTCAACTCCTCAAAAGTAGCTGCCCTCTCAGAACGCAGCCAATGTCGTAGTGCATCAGACAAGTCCCGGGCGTGTTCTAGGAAGGTACTATCCTTGCCCTTAGTAACACCCCGAAACTTCAAGCGGTAAGTTTCTGGTTGTAACTCATAGGCCCGTAGCACAGCCTTCTTTAGCTCATCATAAACTACACAGGACTCTAAAGGTAGTGCATCATACGCTTTTAGCCCCTTTCCTAGGAGTCTTGATGAAACTAATGCTGCCCACTTTTCCTGAGGCCACTGGTTTTCCTGACACTTCTTCTCAAATCGCATAAAAAACTCAGTCACACATGATTCATCGAACACAGGAACTAGTTTAAGCAGGTGCGACAATGATTGGTCCCGATGTCTGTTACCTCCCCCAATATTTCGCCCTGTTACCTCCACTCGAGATCTCTCCAGCTCCCTGTCAGCCCGATACCTAGTAGACTCTGCCTGCAGTTCAGCCTCTCGTATAGCTGTTCTCTCTGCAGCCTCAGCCTGAGCTCTAGCCACTAACCTGTCTTTCGGTAGCCTCAACCTGAGCTCTAGCGGCCTCAACCTTGGCCATCTCAAGCCGAAACAACAAATCTGGAGTCAACCCTTGAGGAGGGGAAGGTGCATTTAATGGAGAGGGTCCCTGTGATTGAATTCCACGCTGCCATTGACCATCAACTTGGGGGTATGTACTAAATTCAGGCACCCTGACGTTTGATACGGGGGTAGAGTGGAGGGGGGGCTGGGGACCGGGGCCCCCAGTCGCCTCTCCACCCAGGTCTCTCCCTTCTAAACCCAATATCAAAGTCCTCAGCTGATCTTTCCTCATGCCACTTAAACCCTGGTGACCCTGAAGACCTGCCACACACTTTAAGCCATACTTATTCAGCTTCAACACCCTGGCAGCGGTAAGGGGCACCTCTAAAAATCTTCTAGCACCCTCCTCGCTATCGACTAGCCACTCCACAGGTCTTTCTCCCTCCGAGCCCGTATCGTGACCTGACCCATCACTGTGTTCTGATGTATTAGACATGTTTGTGCACTGCAGTAATTATCACGGTTATAGAATGTGCCTTATCTCCTATGCAAGTATGTATATACTAATGTTATTTAAAGTCTTTAATGTGTTATATTGGTTGCTCCAAAAAAAAACTCTATGTCCACTGTATTCCTCTAATCATAAGGAATCTCAAAACAAATGACCACTATATTCCTCTGTTCAGTAAATCCTATGCAAGGTCGCCATTTGTTACGTCCTGGGATATATAAACACTGGGCTCTTTCTATTGGACTAGGTATGCGGCAACAAGCAACAACGGAAAACGCTAGATCCAACCCTTATCTATAAACCCAGGCAACAAACCACCCTAAACCGTCAAGAGTCCTGCCTGGACAACAAGGTATCCTATGACTCGGTTACAGGGTGCACGCACTATAGACTGCTGATAGTCAAGCAGGCTATATAAAAGATCACACAATTAAGTTGACTTAAAGCTTCAAGGAAAAGATAGATAACGGAATTAAATTGCAGAAACAATTTAATAACAAACTAGAAGAAAGTACATTTAACGTTACGTTAATTAATACAACTAATCACCCCTGCGTGAAAGAAGGTGAAAGCAAACAGTCCTCAAAACATCGTACAGGTAGACAAGATGCAGGTTTCTAAACTGCATGCGGCTACTGTAGGATCTGATGCTTAGCAAAGAAAGTAAGTTACGGATTTAGAGAACTCTTAACTCATAAGCAGGAATAAATACTAGTGATAGGCCATACAGTGTATAATGGCATAGGTATAATTAAATAAAGGCAGCAACTCGCAACATAACCACATACAGGTGTGCTTCTCACTCTTAGTCAGGCAAGCCTGCTCGGACAGAGTCTCTAAGCCACACCCTGACTCACAATGCTCACAAAGACGGTAAACTGTGGCACAATAACAAGCATACAGATATAATAAACCGCTAGCTGTTAATCTGCCAGGTGGCAGAGGTCTAGCCGGAAGGATATAGGCTTCGGATACTCGGGCTGAGCCACCTGCTCTAGCCTAGGGACGTTCCCAAGTCTGTGCGCCAAATTACTCTAATTGAAAGGGTGCTCTCTTGAGAGACTCAGATCCCAAGTATCTGACTCTCTCCTGGCGACCCTAAAACAAACGCAAGACGTGCTAACGCAGTGCTGAGTGGACTAGGCAAGGGCCCTCACACAACACAACACTAGACACACAGGCACACAGACAAGAAAATGCCCCCAGACTCCCACGGGTATCCTAGTAAAGTCGTGCAGGTCCACAGGACTCGCACCAGCAGACTTTACTTAAAGGATCGCAAAAAGCCTCCCCTCCGGTCTAGCCCCTGCTCACCTGCCACAAGAACACACTAGCAAGCATGAAACCACCAAATATGAGACAACAAAAAGCTTCCTAGGTCTCATTAACAATTATATCTCTGCATAAGGCCCAAAATCCTATCTAGTTATCTGAGAGCTCGTCGTTAATACAATGATAGATATAAGGTCTATCAAGGGGATGGGGTAATTAAATAGACTGGTGAAGTAGTGGAAAGAAGGTATACAAAGTAAGAGAGAAAGTTTCTAAGTGGGGTTGAGAGGGATAGATATCAAGGGGGTCCGAAGGGTACGACAGTGAGGTGAGCTCTGAGGAGAATAGCTCCTCTGGACCCCTCCAGGATCCCACACAAAGGCACGGTGGTCAGCCAATCACAGGCCGCTACGTCACCCGGCAGCAGGCCTGCAGAAGGCGCCAGGAACCACCAGCCAATCAAAACCGAGAGAAAAGGCCACGCGGGCGAGCAACTCCTCCGGGAGGGAGGAGGGAGGAGGAGGAAAAGCAACACTCACCTCCCCCACCTTGCTCGCTCGCTCTCTCTCTCCCGCTCGTCTCCTCCCACTCTCACTAGACTTACATCTTATATATAATAATGAAACAATCAACTATCGAGAATAAAATATACTAAGATGTGTTGGTTAAGAATAAGGGCAGCTTCAAGCTGTGAAACAACATAAGAATATCCCAGACATTAGTTACATTGTCGTAGGATATATACTAAGGAAAAGCCGGCCAGCCGGCTGCCGCCAGCCGGTTTCTAAACGGCTGGGCAGCCGACACTCGCGCATGCCCGCACGTGGCTACTATGCAGGAGCGTCACACCTCCCCCAAGATATAAGACACTTGACTAAGTTCTTCATATCTAACAGAAAGCTTCTCATAGTACCACACACTGTTGCGACACAAGGCACTATATATAAAAAAAATAAAGACTGTTGCACTCCACCGAGCAAGTTCAACTAACTTAGCGACAATAAGCGAAAACATTCAACTTAGATACTGCTACAACATCTTATACAAAATTCTACACGTTATAAAAATAAAGAGTTTTTATAAGGTTTTTGCTTTTTTAATTTGTTTTTTTCGGCTGAACTACAGTGACAGCCTATTTTCCTCCACTCTCAACACACACTGACTGAACGGCGAGGGTTCTCCTGCAAACAAACCCTCCCGTGACAACCAATCAGCCAAAACATTATCAGTGCCTTAGCATGCCACACATCCAACTTGTGTCCCGGCAGCAAAACAACACCTGGCACTGATAAACTGCCCAGTTCATCACAAGACTGGCATTTCTCTTCGCTCTTTCCGGCAACGGGGCCTGCCAATAACCTTTCACTAGTTCTACCTTCGTGATAGGCGATGCAGCCCCGAGGCGGTCTATGGTGTCATCAACTCTCGATAAGGTATAGGCGTCTGTCAGGGATAATGCACACACACTCTCGCAATCAACACACTCACTGATCTTGCCACTTAACACAGGTTGCAAAGTTACAGGCAACGACCACTCACGACATTCCTTATCCCTCAGACCCTTCGTCAACACGTAATCCAGCTCTGCTTGCACCACAGGCTGTCGAGCAGGATTTATACGGTAGGGAATTAAACTGAGCCTTGCACTATCTCCAGCCTGCATGTCGGATTCTACCCCGTACATCAGGCCTGGAGAAGCAACAAACATGCGGATGCACTGCCACAGCCTAGTAAACAACTTATCTCGCAGAATAACAATCCTAGTGCCCTTCCACAACCCAGCCGAGACCGCAGCTTCTAACCTGTAGTCTCCCTCCTTCTCCACCTTCGTCCCTAGAACAGCCAGGTCATGAGAGGGACAATCAGTACCACCTGTGCAGTCACTCCCATAGTTCATTATTGCTAAGGCTTCCCCGCCGATACCGTACATGCCCACCCCCGCATTCCTTGTGACGACATCTGCCTGCGCAGCATCACCGCTTTTAGCGACATGGCCAGATACAGTCGGTCTATGGTAGGGCTGTTGCATTAGACTAGAGCAGCATTGGGAGGCTATGCGACGACCGGGCACAGCCACTCCACAGCCAACCTCACCAATCTGCTCAATGTCCTCCTTTTGACCACCACCCTTGGCAGCCATGGGTCGACCCTGACCTGGCAACCATGCCAAAGCCTCGTCGCCCACCTTGAACCACCGAAACAACGAGGCTAACGGTCTTTCAACATTCACGTGACCTGCCCGCGGAACATCTTGCACCGCCCGAGTTGTGAGACTCAGGGGCTCGGCACGACCAGTGGGGTATGAACCGAGCTGGTGCTGGAGCGCTGCACACTGCTGCTCAGGCAGGTGCTCTAGCGCTTCCACAGCCACCAGACTCGTGTCCCCCGCCCACTGCTCCGCCGAGACATGACAATCCCTACTCTCCTCCACCTGTGCCCTACTGCCCCCCTCTCCTTCTCCACCTTGGCCGCGGCAGACCAACGCAGGGACAGTAGGCTGCTCAGGTGGTTGCCTCACAAACTCCTCCAACAGGTTCACATGACATGTTTCCCCGTCCTCGTGTTTGATCTCGACAGCACCATTACCACACTTCTGAACTTCCGGATCCTCCAACTGCAGTTTACAAATATCTGAGGGAACCAACCTGTCTAGATGCTTCCGAAGCAACCCAAGTCCTCCCCCAATATCAAACTGAGCAACCCTTTTTTCTCTCCGTGTGTAACGTTGCTGCCTCGGAGTCTCTTCCTGCCCAACCTCCGCACTAGCTGTGACAGGTCCTGGGGCCTCTCCAGACTCTAACATAGGTGCCAATAATGAGTCACCAAGAAACACTGCCGGCTCAAAACTCTCCAATTGACCAACACTTCCCGTTTTCTTGTGACCTTTCCTCCGCGGTTTGATAGACTGAGGTGGTGGCTGCAAGGCTCCGGATGTCTGAGAACGCGTCACAACACACGCCATGGTTTGTACGCTACACTTCTCAACCCACTCCTGTTCCTCCCTACTAACGTCGGCCGCCTTCTCGGCAACGACCAAGGGTGAAACCTTAGAAGCAGGCACCGCAAAGTCGTTGCCGAGGAGGAGGTCGACGCCCCCAACAGGCAAGTTCTCTACGATTCCGACATCCAGCTCCTTCGCCACACCACCCACCTCCAGCTCCATCCGCACCAGCGGGTAGGACTTCGTAGCATTGATCCCCTGAACTACCACCACCCGAGCAGCGTTAATCGGTCTACCAGTAAAGTTCTTTAACAAGGTCTGAGAAGCCCCAGTATCACGCAATAGCTTAACTCCTCGCCTTTCGCCAGCCCACCTCACAAAACCATGCCCTCTATGACCCCCAAAGACGTCGCGGACAGGGTTCGAGCCTTCCGGACTCTTGAACACAGGCTGTGTCCCAACCTCTGACGAACTACCCTTGGCAAACTCAGAAGATATAGGCGACACCCCTATGCTGCGGGCCAATGACACAACCTTGTTTGGTGGCTTGTTCGGACAAGCATTTGCAAAGTGACCCTCCTGGTGACATGCAAAGCACTCTTTACTCTTTGGTTCCCTTGGGAGTGGGAGGTACCATTAGACTTCTTATACGGGACGGTATTTGGTTTATGTTCAGTTTTATTGTCAGTGCTACATGGTTTTGTGTATTTATGTGTATCAAAATTCTTGGGAGGGGGAGGGGTACGATCCTTTGCACCCGACTCACTCCTAGCTGCTGCTTCGCACCCTCGAATTAATGACAGTCGGAGGTCAGCCATTTCTGCTGCCTCCTGGAGAGTTCTAGGATTTTTTTCCTTTATATTTAATGTTAAGTCCCCGCCTGTGCACTTAAAGAACTGCTCCAAGAGAACCAGCTCACTCAACTCCTCAAAAGTAGCTGCCCTCTCAGAACGCAGCCAATGTCGTAGTGCATCAGACAAGTCCCGTGCGTGTTCTAGGAAGGTACTATCCTTGCCCTTAGTAACACCCCGAAACTTCAAGCGGTAAGTTTCTGGTTGTAACTCATAGGCCCGTAGCACAGCCTTCTTTAGCTCATCATAAACTACACAGGACTCTAAAGGTAGTGCATCATACGCTTTTAGCCCCTTTCCTAGGAGTCTTGATGAAACTAATGCTGCCCACTTTTCCTGAGGCCACTGGTGTTCCTGACACTTCTTCTCAAATCGCATAAAAAACTCAGTTACACATGATTCATCGAACACAGGAACTAGTTTAAGCAGGTGCGACAATGATTGGTCCCGATGTCTATTACCTCCCCCAATATTTCGCCCTGTTACCTCCACTCGAGATCTCTCCAGCTCCCTGTCAGCCCGATACCTAGTAGACTCTGCCTGCAGTTCAGCCTCTCGTATAGCTGTTCTCTCTGCAGCCTCAGCCTGAGCTCTAGCAGCCTCAACCTGAGCTACACTAGCCTGTCTCTCGGCAGCCTCAACCTGAGCTCTAACCTGTCTTTCGGCGGCCTCAACCTTGGCCATCTCAAGCCGAAAACAACAAATCTGGAGTCAACCCTTGAGGAGGGGAAGGTGCATTTAATGGAGAGGGTCCCTGTGATTGAATTCCACGCTGCCATTGACCATCAACTTGGGGGTATGTACTAAATTCAGGCACCCTGACGTTTGATATGGGGGTAGAGTGGAGGGGGGGCTGGGGACCGGGGACCCCAGTCGCCTCTCCACCCAGGTCTCTCCCTTCTAAACCCAATATCAATGTCCTCAGCTGATCTTTCCTCATGCCACTTAAACCCTGGTGACCCTGAAGACCAGCCACACACTTTAAGCCATACTTATTCAGCTTCAACACCCTGGCAGCGGTAAGGGGCACCTCTAAAAATCTTCTAGCACCCTCCTCGCTATCGACTAGCCACTCCACAGGTCTTTCTCCCTCCGAGCCCGTATCGTGACCTGACCCATCACTGTGTTCTGATGTATTAGACATGTTTGTGCACTGCAGCTAATTATCACGGTTATAGAATGTGCCTTATCTCCTATGCAAGTATGTATATACTAATGTTATTTAAAGTCTTTAATGTGTTATATTGGTTGCTCCAAAAAAAAACTCTATGTCCACTGTATTCCTCTAATCATAAGGAATCTCAAAACAAATGACCACTATATTCCTCTGTTCAGTAAATCCTATGCAAGGTCGCCATTTGTTACGTCCTGGGATATATAAACACTGGGCTCTTTCTATGGACTAGGTATGCGGAAACAAGCAACAACGGAAAACGCTAGATCCACCCTTATCTATAAACCCAGGCAACAAACCACCCTAAAACCGTCAAGAGTCCTGCCTGGACAACAAGGTATCCTATGACTCGGTTACAGGGTGCACGCACTATAGACTGCTGATAGTCAAGCAGGCTATATAAAAGATCACACAATTAAGTTGACTTAAAGCTTCAAGGAAAAGATAGATAACGGAATTAAATTGCAGAAACAATTTAATAACAAACTAGAAGAAAGTACATTTAACGTTACGTTAATCAATACAACTAATCACCCCTGCGTGAAAGAAGGTGAAAGCAAACAGTCCTCAAAACATCGTACAGGTAGACAAGATGCAGGTTTCTAAACTGCATGCGGCTACTGTAGGATCTGATGCTTAGCAAAGAAAGTACGTTACGGATTTAGAGAACTCTTAACTCATAAGCAGGAATAACTACTAGTGATAGGCCATACAGTGTATAATGGCATAGGTATAATTAAATAAAGGCAGCAATTCGCAACATAACCACATACAGGTGTGCTTCTCACTCTTAGTCAGGCAAGCCTGCTCGGACAGAGTCTCTAAGCCACACCCTGACTCACAATGCTCACAAAGACGGTAACCTGTGGCACAATAACAAGCATACAGATATAATAAACCGCTAGCTGTTAATCTGCCAGGTGGCAGAGGTCTAGCCGGAAGGATATAGGCTTCGGATACACGGGCTGAGCCACCTGCTCTAGCCTAGGGACGTTCCCAAGTCTGTGCGCCAAATTACTCTAATTGAAAGGGTGCTCTCTTGAGAGACTCAGATCCCAAGTATCTGACTCTCTCCTGGCGACCCTAAAACAAACGCAAGACGTGCTAACGCAGTGCTGAGTGGACTAGGCAAGGGCCCTCACACAACACAACACTAGACACACAGGCACACAGACAAGAAAATGCCCCCAGACTCCCACGGTTATCCTAGTAAAGTCGTGCAGGTCCACAGGACTCGCACCAGCAGACTTTACTTAAAGGATCGCAAAAAAAAAACTCCCCTCCGGTCTAGCCCCTGCTCACCTGCCACAAGAACACACTAGCAAGCATGAAACCACCAAATATGAGACAACAAAAAAGCTTCATAGGTCTCATTAACAATTATATCTCTGCATAAGGCCCAAAATCCTATCTAATTATCTGAGAGCTCGTCGTTAATACAATGATAGATATAAGGTCTATCAAGGGGATGGGGTAATTAAATAGACTGGTGAAGTAGTGGAAAGAAGGTATACAAAGTAAGAGAGAAAGTTTCTAAGTGGGGTTGAGAGGGATAGATATCAAGGGGGTCCGAAGGGTTACGACAGTGAGGTGAGCTCTGAGGAGAATAGCTCCTCTGGACCCCACCTAGGCATCCCACACAAAGGCACGGTGGTCAGCCAATCACAGGCCTCTACGTCACCCGGCAGCAGGCCTGCAGAAGGCGCCAGGAACCACCAGCCAATCAAAACCGAGAGAAAAGGCCATGCGGGCAAGCAACTCCTCCGGGAGGGAGGAGGAGGAGGAGGAAAAGCAACACTCACCTCCCCAACCCTGCTCGCGCGCTCCTCTCTCCCGCTCGTCTCCTCCCACTCTCACTAGACTTACATCTTATATATAATAATGAAACAATCAACTATCGAGAATAAAATATACTAAGATGTGTTGGTTAAGAATAAGGGCAGCTTCAAGCTGTGAAACAACATAAGTAATATCCCAGACATTAGTTACATTGTCGTAGGATATATCCTAAGGAAAAGCCGGCCAGCCGGCTGCCGCCAGCCGGTTTCTAAACGGCTGGGCAGCCGACACTCGCGCATGCCCGCACATGGCTACTATGCAGGAGCGTCACAACATATATAAATCATACTTGTATACCGTCGTAAGGTAGAGATTAAGTGTGGTGGTGTCTTCCCCTCCTTGTCTTCTTCTTAGAGGGCTGTCATAGTTAAACATCTATAGATATATCATGAATACAATAATACATGGTTTGCAGTTATGGCCGTCCTGCAGTTTGATAAGAATTCAACATATATACATCATCAGAGGTACTTCGATACATATCTAGTATAGGTTACATGCCTCTACCTTCCGTACGGTAGAGAGAATTGTGAGGTGTCTTCAGATTGCGATGAAAAGCAACTAGTATAGTCTGCAGGTTTATTATCTAATTGAATACATACTCTTGGGTACTTCAACAAAGAATGTCAGGGGGTAGGAAATGTGTGTTTGTATACTAGAATACTGTGATTAACGAGACGTGTAGTCTGTGGATGGAGGTGGAAGAAGGGGAGGGATCTTGCTGGGGGTGGAAGTTTCGCTCCCAGGAAATTTTCGTGTTCCTGGTGTATTTCAATATGAGCAATCAATGTAGAATGTAAAGATTATGTAAAATAAAATAATAATTTATTTACATGATTAATTATCGACAAAAGTTACTTCTAGTGCAAATGTCAAAGTGAGAAACATTGAAGTGAAATAATGAAGACACTCTTAAGCATAATAATACATAGTTTAATAAATACCTTCCCAGAGAGTAATTAAAGCAATCAATAAACATAGAAAAAATCCTAGGCGATACTTATTCAACTCATGGTGATTCTTT